>OZ014520.1:335641407-336241407 GCA_963966055.1 Lathyrus aphaca | reverse complement strand
AGAAGGCTCAAGTTTGCAAAGCTTCAACTCAGGTAGTCACCAAGAACTTTTTTTCCAGAACTCTTGTTTTAAGTTCCTAAATGATTCTACATGTTTAGCTTATCACTCTGATATGTTTTGTTTTGAAAATGCTTAAGAAATGACCATGTATGAAGCTTCTGAAACATTTTAACCTAAGATGTTTTTGCTTCGATTCAGCTTTATTATACATGATAAATGTGTTTTGTTTGTGGATTTATGATATATGATGTTTGGGGATCATTTCTGGGCAAGAAATTTGATGTTTAGTGACCTAGGGAAGAAGTTAGCATTTTGGATGGCCGGAGAAGATGACCGAGCTTGCTCCGGTCACCTGAAAGTGATTAGGTTAGTTAATTAGGGTTAGCGCATCAGTTTGAATATTGGCATTTGGATCATGTTTACCCGTGTGTTTGGATGGCCCTGATCCTTTCACTTAACCCTAATCCAAATTAATTAATTTAATTAATTTAAATTTGCCAGAATCAATCTCAGCCTTACATTCATGCACCAGTCAACGCATGCTTCCCCAGTTTAAATCTCCACCCTTAGATCCTCTGACTTTCATTTTAATTCATTTTATTTCATTTTATTTTCATTTCTTTTGCATATTTATTTTAAAATACCAAAACACTTTCAAAAAATATGAAACTTTGCATTTATGTTTTTAAATATTTTTCTCAATCTGAAAATGAATTTTATTTTATTTTTTGCATTAAAAAAGTATTTTTAAAATATTTAAATGTTATTTTTAATTAATTAAAGTATTTTAATTAATTAAAAATACATTTAGGTTTCTAAAAATCACCAAACAAATCATGAACCATTCCAATGCATTTAGAAACATTTTCAAACACTTCATACAAATTGCTCTTTAGGTTTGATCATAGTTTCCCAATTTTCTTTGAATTAAGGGTCTTTAAAATCACAATTTTAAACCCTAACTTTGAAAAATCATTTCTGCCTAACCAAGAAGAGTTTGAACTTGATTATTTTTGAATTTTTTCACATATTGCATGTAGTTTATAGGTTATTTACCTCATGAATTTATCTTGCATTTTCAATTTGATTTGCATTTTTCCTTTTGAATCATCCAAAAACCCTAGCAAACTTAGGAAAATCATAACTTTCAATAGGAATAGCTTCTGACCTTCTCCTTTGGGGTGTGACCTAATATGGGATTAGGGTTTGTTTGAGCTTGATTTCAAATTTTTATCATGTTGCATGCTTCTGTTTTGTTCATTTGCATCTCACATGTCCATAAAACCCTAATTTCTCATGTTCATTTGCATTCACCTTGCATATTCATCATCACATGAACTTGCCATGACATTTCAAGCATTCATATGTCATCTTAGGCATCTTAGGACATGTTAGACCATTGCTTGATCATTTCTTCATTCATTTGCCATGTCTTGCATTCATTTCATTTCATAAACATCCATGTGTTTTCAAACATCTAAGCATGTTTTCATGACATCCCATCTTTGTATGATTATTCATATGCACATTGTATGACATTGCATCATCTCATATGCCATTTGCATTTCATAAACACTTCTGACTTTGGTCTTTGCACCTCATTTCATCTCATTTCAATTCATTTCTTTATGCTTTATACCTTATGCATTCATACTAACCATTTCAGGAACTTTTGGTAAGTTATTTGGGAGGTGGATTTGCCTTCACCTCTCACTTCTTCTTATTTATTTCATATGAATTTTGTTTGTATTTGAAGTGAATCTAATTCACTTATGTTCCATCTTTCTCACTTTCTTCCTTTAAGTTACGTATCTTCTTCAGGAAGTAAGTAACTTATTCTTCTTTCTCCTTCTCTTTTCATCTGCTTCTTCCATTGGTGGCCTTGAAGATCTTTTCTCTTAAGCCTAACAAACCATAGGATATCCAAGCATGATAACTTTTAGGGTTGTATATATTCCCCCTTAGTCTTACCTTTGAGTCTCCTTGAGTCTCTCTTCTCATCTCAAAAATCAGAGACTAAACTCTTAAAGTTTTAGGACTTTGGAATTAGGGTTATTCCTGCATCCTTCTCTTAGGATGGAGTGTATAACTTTAATCCTAAGTGTTAAACCTTTAATTTGTTTACACCTTGTTGCACCCCAAAATTTGCCCTCACAAGACAAGACTTTGTGTACTAAGAGGTTCATAAGGTTCACAAGACATCTCATGAGGTTCACAAGGTTCACAAAGTTCACAATCAGTCAGAAGATTTGACATTTCCCTCAGACAATGCATCCTCCTAAGCAATGCATCCTAAACTAGGGTTTCGACTTTAATCAGGCTAAATGGACTTCTAAGACTTCAAGTGAGCTTCATAGCATCTTATATGTGTTCAAGAATCCCCATGACAAGTTTCAAGACTTTTCTCAAAGGTTTGCTCAGTCAGATGATCAGATAGGTCAAAATCAGTCAAAGTAGTTAAAAAGTCAAACTGAGGTCAACTGTGGTCAAACCAAAGTCAAACTTCATGATTTTTTGCCAACATCAATTATATGAAGTAAAATTCATCATTTGATCAAGGGTTGATCATGATTCATCAAGGAGATTTCAGATCATCAAGAATCAGGAGTTTCTAAATTAGGGTTGTCATAGGAAAAGTCAACTGAACTTTGACTAGCCACAACTTTCACATGCTTCATCAAATTTTTTCCATCCAAAGCTCATTTTGAAGTAAATTGAATTCTCTACAACTTTGTGTCTCACAAGCCCAGCCCAAAAATGCTTCATTTGGAAGGTATGAGCTAAGACATTATAGGTCATTTCAAAAGTCAACAAAAAGTCAACATCTTCCAAAGAGCATAACTTGATAATGGTAAAATATATGGATATGAGACCAAAGAGGTTTGTTAGAGGACTCTTTAAGCTTTCCAAAATGTCCAAGAACACCTTCATAGCCTTAAAATTGAGGGACTTATGTCCTTGCAAAGTTGGGAAAGTTTTGAGAGGTTTATGAAGCAAATGGGGTCTTAAAACCATAATTCACCAAATGGGCTTGCTTTTTTATGATCCAAACACTTTCATGACATCATGCACGAATTAAAAATTATTTATTCATATTTTTATTCATTTTATTTTATTTATTATGATTTTTTAAATTAAAAATCATTTTAAATCAAAATAAAATATAAAAGTGTGAATATTTGATTTGATTTTGGTTCTAGAAGGTCTTAATGATTATTTAGAAGTGATTGAAACTATATAAAATCATATCAATCAAAAATAGTAAGAAGATATCAATTTTTTTTTCTCAATATTTGATTTGAACTTTGTTCTAGAAATTCTTAAAGGCCATTTAGAGATGATTGAAATCATATAAGATCATATCAATCAAAAATAGTAAGAAGATATCAATTTTTTTTCTCAATATTTGATTTGATCTTTGTTCTAGAAATTCTTAAAGGCCATTTAAAGATGATTGAAATCATATAAGATCATATCAACCAAAAATAGTAAGAAGATATCAATTTTTTTTTTCAATATTTGAAAGCATATCTTTTTCAATCTCAAGTGATCCAAAAGTCCAAAGTAGGATATGATTTTTTGATCTAATTACACTCACTATATATACATGAAGAGATCACAACACAAAGGGAGAATTTTGGTTGCTTCCAAGAGTAAGAACAATACTTCAAATTTTCATAAAAAATTCATAATTCGGATTCTATTTTGCAGGTTATATCAAAGTGTTTTGAAGGTTGCAATCTCTTCCTTGATCATCCTTGATGCTATCCCAATGCATTACATCATCCAAAACTCATTAAAATGCATAAACCAGTTTCATCTTTAGCTTGAAATTTAATTTTTCGATTTCAATGATACAAGCAATATAAATGAAATTTGATTGTATATTATTGTTCATGATGATGTTTGTAATGTTTCTGGATATTTTGATTTAATGTTTGATGCAGAAACAGTTAAGTGTCATTGCTAGAGCTTGGGTTCGAATCCCAACCCCAGGTAAGTTTTGTTTTTTCATTCAATTTCTCATTATTTTCTTTATTGTTTTGTTTTATATTTAAATTATATTATATTTCTTATAAGAAAATATATTTAAATAATCATATGTAAATATATATATATATATATATATATATATATATATATATATATATATATATATATATATATATATATATATATATATATATATATTAACTTCATATTTTTCTAAAAGGGATCTCTAATTTATTTTCTAAATTTTTTTTTTATTAGTAAAATATGTATATATTATTATTATATATTTAATTTTGTAAATAGTTAAATTAATATTGTAATTTAAATTATAAACCCTAATTCTATTTTCTTTAAAATTCCTAACCCTAATCTTTAAATATTAAAACTAATTAAACTTTTCTAATATCTAATTAAAATAATTAATAATATTTTCTTTGTAAATAATTATTATATGGTTTATTATTATTATTATTCATATCATCTTATTTTCATCTCAAAAATTATTTAAAGTTGTTTATTTAAATCTAAAAATACTTAATTAAATTATATATATATTTTGTATATTATTACTAACCTTTTCTTCTTATAATTATCACTAACCTTTTTTATTGTTTATACTTATCATTTTATTATATAATTATTATTTAAATTGTTTTTATTATAATGTAACTGTAAAAGCCATGTAATAGTTGTAGCTCTTATTGTTTATTTATAAATATATTGCTATGGTTAGTAAAATAGGGAGTGATAACATGTTTGCTTTAAAATTAACTTAGATCTCTAATTATAAGATAAATATTTGAATTTGTACACGCACACACGTAAGTCGATCTTTGATCGCCATATCACTTCCTTAAGGGTTACCTCTCATGTTGCCTAAACTAAATGGTCAAGTAAGGTGTCTAAAAAGCAAAGTACCTTCATAAAATATCATCAAGTCCCTTCAAATTATAAGATCAAGTCCCTTCGAGGTTTCCTACAATAAATGATCTCGTCCCTTCGAATAAAAGATGATAAGTCCCTACGAATTGCTAAAGACACCTTACAGTTGCCTAAACACAGATGTCCCTTTACATGTCCCTTACAACATCCAAGGTAATGACTACCTATTCCTTAATAATAGGGATAGTCTCACCATTGAAAGAACATTTAAGAACAGTAAAGATTCAAATTAGGGTAGGTTCCTCTTAAGTACTTGCTCACTCATTCAAAAACATTTCATAAACACTTCACATTTTTCAAACAATTTTCAAAACAAAGTCTTTATATATATCCGTACAAGGATCATTATAAAGTACTTAAGAAAAATTTTAATCACACACTACACTTCTCAAAACAATTTAAAGTGAGCTAAGTAACTAAGAGCCCATGGATAACCATGGATATAAAGGGTGCTAACACCTTCCCTTTGTATAACCTACCCCCCAAACTCAAAATCTTTTTAAGGTCTTTCCTGTTCTTTTATGTCCTTTCCTTATGGATAAAATAAAAGTCGGTGGCGACTCTTGCTATCCGCAACATTTAACTAAAGTCAGTTCTCCCACCGTGTTACAGAACTGGCGACTCTGTTGGGGATTTAATAAAAGAGGGGTACCCTTAGGAATTAGATCACTTTAAACTTGTTTGCTTTGTTTGCTATACTTATCTTGTTGGGTGCTCTTATGTGTGAAATATCCTAACCCGGATCTAGTGTACCTTAGGTAAATGGAAATAGACCAAGGAAACTGTACGGCGTATACCGATATGGTTGATCTGGTGGCCATAGTTAGTGTGACTTCTTGGTTGGTGCTTATGTTCCTTAAGTCAAGTTGAGGATAATATGAGGCTGCCATATGTTGTCAATACACTAACTGACTTTTAGAACCCTAGTCATCCCATCTTGGCCTTTAGAAAGTAGTGAGATAACCGGCTTTGGTGAAGACTGAAGTTGGTTGATACTCGATACTACACTCATTGAGATCTTAAACTTGGAGGGTTTTGGTTGGCAAGTAAGTTGCCTACTGAACAACCACCCTTGTGAAGGATCATTGATATTGAGATCCCTTAGAACCTGGTTACTTTATAGAACAGGATGAACCATCTAAACTTCAGGGGAGGGTACTTACCTTTAAACCTCATGCAAGCCTCTAAACCTAAGGCTATTGTGTGACTTGTTTGTGTGTGCCACATGTTTGTGATTGAGCATAGCATCATAGCATCAACATGCATCATAAGCATAGCATTTTCACTAACCATTTCAAGGACCAAAGGATTTATCTTTGTTCTTTGTTGCAGGTCATGGCTTCTGCTCGTAGAAACACTATCCGGATCAACTTTGTAGGAATACCTCCTAAGCTTAAGGAGTTGGTTTCTCAAGTGTCTGAAAACTCCCAGTTCATCAAGAGGCATGGTCAGCTACTGGATCTAGTCACTTCAGGGTTCAATGAAGACATGATGAGTGTCCTATTTCAGTTCTTTGATCCTAAACATCATTGTTTCACATTCCCCGACTATAAGCTGGTTCCTACAATGGAAGAGTTCTCTAAACTTCTGGGTATACCTGTTATTGATCAAAGACCCTTCACAGGCTTGGAGAAAGAGCCTAAACCAGAGGTTATTGCTGCAGCTCTACATCTAAAGAAGTCAGACATTGTTCTAGAAACGAGAAGTGGAGTTAAGGGTATTCTTGCTAAGGTGTTGATAGAGAAGGCCCAAGTGTTCTTGAAGGCTATGAGTTATGATGCTTTTGAGGAGATCTTAGCCTTGTTGATTTATGGCTTAGTGTTGTTCCCCAATCCAGACCAGTTCATAGACGTTCACGCCATCAACATATTCCTGACTCACAATCCAGTGCCTACATTGCTTGGAGATATTCTACACTCTCTTCATACTCGTACTACAAAGGCACGAGGAACTCTGATGTGTTGCATACCTTTGCTATCTAGGTGGTTTATTTCTCACCTTCCTCGCTCAGTGATGAAGAATGAACAAGGGTTCAGGTGGTCTAAAAGGATCATGTCACTCTCTCATTCAGATATCCATTGGTGCTCCAGATCTATGGAGAATGTCACTATCATTGACCGTTGTGGGGAGTTTCCTAATGTGCCACTTCTAGGAATAAGAGGAGGCATTACCTACAATCCTTCCTTAGCTCTACGTCAGTTTGGTTACGCTCGGAGTGATGGTCCTCATGACATGTTGATTCAGGGTATTGTGTTCGACTACGACAACGATCTGCAAGGTTATCATCAAAGGTTTATACGAGCATGGGGGAAAGTGAACAAGGTGGACAGCAAGACTCTGGAACCCAAGTACACTATTCCTATGGAAGCTTATCTCAGATGGGTGCGATCTCGTACTCAGACTCTTATGATGCCATATCCTGCCATCCTGCCAGTTACTATGGAGCCTGTTGCTGAAGGGGATACTTCTTATACCATCCTTTACCCAGACATGCCCACTGACATGGAAGAATTACAAAGGTCCTGGATCCAGTTGAAGGAGCAAAGGAATATTTTCGAGACTCATTACAAAGCAAGTCAAGAAAGAATCCTGGAGCTAACAAAACAACTTCACGAGGATCGGAACCTCAACTCATACCTCAACACAAAGAGGAAACGTCCATGGGAGACTTAAAACCCCATCTTTTGTATTCATTTCATTTTATTGTAAGCCCAAGGGGCAAACAAATTTATTACTAATAAAAGTTTACTTTCTTGATTGTTTAAACAAATTTAAATCCTGCGGTCCTTGAAAACGTTGCATACGCATTTACATACCATATCATTGCATCACAGGTTTCTTATGAACAGGTATCTTATCTTCTCGTTGTTTATTTTGAAGAAATGGCTCTTGAGCAGACTGTCAAAGATCTTCAGGCTCAGAATGCACAATTCCAAGAGTTGATTCTGAATTTGTCCAAGGGACAAGATGAGTTAAAGACACTGTTGGCTAAGAGGAAGAATCCTGAGGATAACAAGGATGATCAGCTGGAACAACTACAAGCTGAGATGACAGGAATGAGGACCCAGATGAATGACCAGGTGGCTCTTATTCAAAGTTTAGCTCAGGGGCAAGAAGAGCTAAGAACTTTTGTCCACAAACTCCAAAGTAGTGGAGTTAGGAATCTAATTGTCAGTCAACCTCCATTAAAACAAGCTAATTTGGTTGAAAGGAAGATGAGGATAAAAGAAGGTAAGAGACAGGTTGCCATTGATTGTTCTTCAGTTGAAGAAGAAAGATCTGATAAGGTTAATCCACCTCAACATAAGGAATGTAGAAGGTAATTTATCAAGTTCAGCACTCCAATGGCACAAGTTCTGCAATGCTGTTGGAGATGAAACTAGTTTCTTTGAAAAGTCCTCCTCAAAATCCTAAAACTGCCTCTCCTCACTATAATTCCAAGGCAAGGTGTGAGTATCACTCCAACAGTCCTGGACATGATACTAATAACTGTTGGGCATTGAAGAAAAGGATTCAAGACCTGATTAACGAAGGAATCCTAGAGGTTATTCCAGAAGGTCAAGTTGAATTCTATTATTGTCCATCAAACACCGAAGCTACAAGACAAATTGCCCAGGGTAGCAAGAAAGGAAGCCTACCTATTCCTGTTGAGATATGGGGCACCTTGGGACACCCAAGTGGTAAATTTGATTTCATGGTGAAGTATACTGCTCCTCAAAATTCACAGATTGCAATTGAAGACATTCAGCCAACTGGATGGGACAACATATGAATTTTCATTTGTAATTTCTTTTATTTGTTTAAACACTTACTATTATGTTAAAACTTTTGTTTTCATTAATGCATTGCATATGTTTGTCTTGAATTAATCCATTCATTTCACTATGTTTTGAAGTATGTTTCATATTTCTATTTTGTGATATTTAACTCCTGATAAAGCTATAAGCCTGTAGTGGGAGGATGACGAAAACAATACCATAATATTAGACAGTATGCTTGTGAACAGACTATGCTGACGATGTATAGGCATTGTTTCAATTCCTAAACAGTGGAGATATAAGGAAGTTAATCCCTAGTCAACCCTTTTTAGCCTATGCAGTAGGTGTTTTTATTCTCGCACAAATTAAAACCCTTATTCATAACCTGAGGCAGGGTAGTTACTCGATTAACTCAAATATGCCAATTATATGTGTTGTACACAACTAATGATGGTTCTCTGTAATCATTAAACCTGACAGTCAATATCTAGCAATAAAAAAGTTCACTAAGTCAAAACCTATGAAGGAGACTTAGTAAAAAGACATCCTGCTGACTGTAACCTTGAAATAAACAGTTCAGGCAAAAAGAAGGGATAACAAAGTCAGAAGAAAAAAGGAGGTCACTATGAATCCTCAACAAAGAAAGATGACTGAATGTTCAAATAAATTTTTGGTTTCTGAACCATCACAAATATCAGTGTTACAATTCCAAACTCCTTTGAGCCTCAATGCATAAGTTAACTGAGCATAGGACTGAAGAACATCATGGAGATTGGGTTGGGTACAAATAAAATTTGAGCCTTTATCCTTTGTTTCTTAAACCGTGAACCAGGCCACGTTATAACCCTTTAAAAGTCCTAACTGAAGCATGGTTAGTTCGAAAGCGTACTGCCACAAAAAGGTATCCTGACTCCTTTAGGGCTTATTATAAAACTTGAGTTAATATCACAGTTTTCACAAAAATTGTTTTTCTAAAATAACTCTTTTTCAAAATTTCAAGACAGACATAAGCATTACATTTTTGAATATATTTGTTTGCATATACCTGAGTGTTTGATAAACAGAGAAACTTACAAGATCAATGTTCAATAAACCAAAGTCCTTCCGATAAACAAAGTTGCTTCCTGAATCAAAGTCCATGTATGCAAAGGGGCATAGTCATTATCTCCCAATCAAGGGGGCAGGCCATGATAGATCCTAACTCATTTGGGGCAATCAGGACAGGATTCAATTATTTTTAAGTAGCCAGGGGCAGATCTCCTCATCTATCTAAATTACCAAGGGTAACATTACAGAGTTCATAATGCCAGGGGCATAGTCACTGTTTCCCAATCAAGGAGCATACCAACTTACTGTTCAATTCATTCGGGGCAATCATGTCCAGATTCAACAATTCTTAATAGCCAGGGGTAGCTCTCCTCATATATTTGAATTACCATGGGTAACATTATAAAGTTCATGATGTCAGGGGAATATTATTGTGGGGCATTCTGCTTATTTTTCTTGAGGTAACTACCTTCATATACTTCCATTATGGGACAATTCATCCTCAACCAAGGGGCAATGCTCTCTTTTCAAAATCTAATACCCGGAGCGTATATGGTCCATCACAATTTGAAGACACGTTCCTTTCATTATATCACCTTGATATTGGATTCTCACCAGAAGCCATTGTGGAAATTAATTGTCTACGCCAGTAGTATCAGATGGTGTCAGTATCATGTCTTTAGATCCAGCTATGAGGATTTCTGGGAAGGTATTCAGGAAAGTTAAGAATCTCAGGAGCTCTAAATCCAATTGGTTATACACTCTCAAAGTTGAAACGATTATATTTTCGAGTTCAGCTTTACTTTTCCCTCTTTATTCAGGATTACTTTTCCTCTTTTACTAAAGCGAAAAACGTTTGTTGGTTATGTTTGAATGTATATATGATTTGAATATGATTGATTCTTACCAGAAATGCATGAAAATGCAGTAATAGTATTTACTAAGGACGAACGAGGGGAGGAATTCAACAAAGCCTCGATGGTTCATCCCCACAAGATAGCTACAAATCCCCCAGTAGGGCAAATCTATCATCATAGATACTTCGAGTTACATCTCCCCTGGAATTTATATCCATCTCTTTTATCCTCAGACGGATAGTTGGGAATTTATTCTTTCAATAGGAGTACGACAAACGAAGACGGAAGGTTATGGATACCTTACTATCGAACGAAGACGGGAGGTTATGGATACCTTACTATTAAACGAAGACAGGAGGTTATGGATACTTTACTATCAAATGAAGACGAGAGGTTATGAATACTATACTACTAAACGAGACAGGAATGAGTTCCTCATATTCTTCAATATATTATCTAACCAGATGAGATCCTCATATTCTTCAGCAACAAATCGGGATTTATTTTCCCTGGCCAGCAGTTGTTATATGAAGATATCCAGACGCTTCAAGTTGCATGATGCATACATGCATCATTTACATCATACCATAACATATATATCCATAAGTACATAATACATTACTTAAGTGCATCATACTATACATGCATACATAATGCATAAACTAATATTATCTTGCAGAATGTTATATACATCATGATATTTGCATCGAACTAATCTTGTTTTTCAGATTAATTCTCCAGCAGACAAACTTCATCAACAACTTGTTACCTTGAGCCATTGTTTATCTACCCAAAGGTTATCTCATTATCTTGGGACGTCGTTTATCTTCCCGAAGGCTATCTTGAGACGTCGTTTATCTTCTCAAAAGCCATATTGATACCTTGGGCCGTTGTTTATCCACCCAAAGGTTATCTCATTATCTTGGGACGTCGTTTATCTTCCCGAAGGCTATCTTGAGACGTCGTTTATCTTCTCGAAAGCCATATTGGTACCTTGGGCCATTGTTTATCTTCCCAAGAGCCATATCATTACTTTGGGCCGTTGTTTATCTTCCCAAAAGTATTATCAAACCTTGGGCCGTTGTTTATCTTCCCAAGATCCATATTGGTACTTTGGGTCGTTGTTTATCTTCCCAAAAGTATTATCAAGCCTTGGGCCGTTGTTTATCTTCCCAAGAATCATATCACTACTTTGGGCCGTTTTTTATCTTCCCAAAAGTATTATCATAACCTTGGGCCGTTGTTTATCTTCCCAAGAATCATATCACTACTTTGGGTCGTTGTTTATCTTCCCAAAAAGTATTATCATCACAACTTGGCTTTTATTTTCCCAAAAGCTATATTTTCACGCTTCGGACTACTTTATTCTCCAAGAAGTATATTTGAAGAACTTTTCTCTAGATGGCATCTCTAAGCCCATCACCAGTTCTTCCTGATGGCATCTCTAAGCCCATCTCCAGTTCTTCCAAGTGGCATCTTCAAGCCCACTCAAGCACAGACAATTAATCATCAGTATTACTCTATGCACCGGTGAGTGCAAATTTTTGGGCTTTTGTGTTCAATCCCCTTCAACCTTCCAGGTCACGACTGGCACATATACCAATCTAACCCCTCAGGTTTCAGAAAATTGAACAGGGGCAGCTGTTGCACCCCAAAATTTGCCCTCACAAGACAAGACTTTGTGTACTAAGAGGTTCATAAGGTTCACAAGACATCTCATGAGGTTCACAAGGTTCACCAAGTTCACAATTAGTCAGAAGATTTGACATTTCCCTCAGACAATGCATCCTCCTAAGCACTACATCCTAAACTAGGGTTTCGACTTTAATCAGGCTAAATGTACTTCTAAGACTTCAAGTGATCTTAATAGCATCTTATATGTGTTCAAGAATCCCCATGACAAGTTTCAAGACTTTTCTCAAAGGTTTGCTCAGTCAGATGATCAGATAGGTCAAAATCAGTCAAAGTAGTTAAAAAGTCAAACTGAGGTCAACTGTGGTCAAACCAAAGTCAAACTTCATGATTTTTTTTCCAACATCAAGTATATGAAGTAAAATTCATCATTTGATCAAGGGTTGATCATGATTCATCAAGGAGATTTCAGATCATCAAGAATCAGGAGTTTCTAAATTAGGGTTGTCATAGGAAAAGTCAACTGAACTTTGACTAGCCACAACTTTCACATGCTTCATCAAATTTTTTCCATCCAAAGCTCATTTTGAAGGAAATTGAATTCTCTACAACTTTGTGTCTCACAAGCCAAGCCCAAAAATGCTTCATTTGGAAGGTATGAGCTAAGACATTATAGGTCATTTCAAAAGTCAACAAAAAGTCAACATCTTCCAAAGAGCATAACTTGATAATGGTAAAAGATATGGATATGAGACCAAATAGGTTTATTATAGGACTCTTTAAGCTTTACAAAATTTCCAATAACACCTTCATAGCCTTAAAATTGAGGGACTTTTGTCCTTGCAAAGTTGGGAAAGTTTTGAGAGGTTTATGAAGCAAATGGGGTCTTAAAACCATAATTCACCAAATGGGCTTGCTTTTTTATGATCCAAACACTTCCATGACATCATGCACGAATTAAAAATTATTTATTCATATTTTTATTCATTTTATTTTATTTATTATGATATTTTACATTAAAAATCATTTTAAATCAAAATAAAATATAAAAGTGTGAATATTTGATTTGATTTTGGTTCTAGAAGGTCTTAATGATTATTTAGAAGTGATTGAAACTATATAAAATCATATCAATCAAAAATAGTAAGAAGATATCAATTTTTTTTCTCAATATTTGATTTGATCTTTGTTCTAGAAATTCTTAAAGGCCATTTAGAGATGATTGAAATCATATAAGATCATATCAATCAAAAATAGTAAGAAGATATCAATTTTTTTCTCAATATTTGATTTGATCTTTGTTCTAGAAATTCTTAAAGGCCATTTAGAGATGATTGAAATCATATAAGATCATATCAACCAAAAATAGTAAGAAGATATCAATTTTTTTTTCAATATTTGAAAGCATGTCTTTTTCAATCTCAAGTGATCCAAAAGTCCAAAGTAGGATATGATTGTTTGATCTAATTACACTCACTATATATACATGAAGAGATCACAACACAAAGGGAGAATTTTGGCTGCTTCCAAGAGTAAGAACAATACTTCAAATTTTCATAAAAAAATCATAATTCGGATTCTATTTTGCAGGTTATATCAAAGTGTTTTGAAGGTTGCAATCTCTTCCTTGATCATACTTGATGCTATCCCAATGCATTACATAATCCAAAACTCATTAAAATGCATAAACCGGTTTCATCTTCAGCTTGAAATTTGATTTTTCGATTTCAATGATACAAGCAATATAAATGAAATTTGATTGTATATTATTGTTCATGATGATGTATGTAATGTTTCTGGATATTTTGATTTAATGTTTGATGCAGAAACAGTTAAGTGCCATTGCTAGAGCTTGGGTTCGAATCCCAACCCCAGGTAAGTTTTGTTTTTTCATTCAATTTCTCATTATTTTCTTTATTGTTTTGTTTTATATTTAATATAAATTATATTTCTTATAAGAAAATATATTTAAATAATCATATGTAATATATATATATATATATATATATATATATATATATATATATATATATATATATATATATATATATATATTAACTTCATATTTTTCTAAAAGGGATCTCTAATTTATTTTCTAAAATTTTTTTTTATTGTTAAAATATGTATATATTATTATTATATATTTAATTTTGTAAATAGTTAAATTAATATTGTAATTTAAATTATAAACCCTAATTCTATTTTTTTTTAAATTCCTAACCCTAATCTTTAAATATTAAAATTAATTAAATTTTTCTAATATCTAATTAAAATAATTAATAATATTTTCTTTGTAAATAATTATTATATGGTTTATTATTATTATTCATATCATCTTATTTTCATCTCAAAAATTATTTAAAGTTGTTTATTTAAATCTAAAAATACTTAATTAAATTATATATATATTTTGTATATTATTACTAACATTTTCTTCTTATAATTATCACTAACCTTTTTTATTGTTTATACTTATCATTTTACTATATAATTATTATTTAAATTGTTTTTATTATAATGTAACTGTAAAAGCCATGTAATAGTTGTAGCTCTTATTGTTTATTTATAAATATATTGCTATGGTTAGTAAAATAGGGAGTGATAACATGTTTGCTTTAAAATTAACTTTGATCACTAATTATAAGATAAATATTTGAATTTGTACACGCACACACGTAAGTCGATCTTTGATCGCCATCTCACTTCCTTAAGGGTTACCTCTCATGTTGCCTAAACTAAATGGTCAAGTAAGGTGTCTAAAAAGAAAAGTCCCTTCATAAAATATCATCAAGTGCCTTCAAATTATAAGATCAAGTCCCTTCGAGGTTGCCTACGATAAATGATCTCGTCCCTTTGAATAAAAGATGATAAGTCCCTACGAATTGCTAAAGACACCTTACAGTTGCCTAAACACAAATGTCCCTTTACATGTCCCTTACAACATCCAAGGTAATGACTACCTATTCCTTAATAATAGGGATAGTCTTACCATTGAAAGAACATTTAAGAACAGTAAAGATTCAAATTAGGGTAGGTTCCTCTTAAGTACTTGCTCACTCATTCAAAAACATTTCATAAACACTTCACATTTTTCAAACAATTTTCAAAACAAAGTCTTTATATATATCCATACAAGGATCATTATAAAGTACTTAATAAAAATTTTAATCACACACTACACTTCTCAAAACAATTTAAAGTGAGCTAAGTAACTAAGAGCCCATGGATAACCATGGATATAAAGGGTGCTAACACCTTCCCTTTGTATAACCTACCCCCCGAACTCAAAATCTTTTTAAGGTATTTCCTGTTCTTTTATGTCCTTTCCTTATGGATAAAATAAAATTCGGTGGCGACTCTTGCTATCCGCAACATTTAAATAAAGCCAGTTCTCCCACCGTGTTACACACCTCTTAATTAAATCACATTAGTAATCACTAAGACTTTATCTTGTAACTTGGGCCTTACATTAGGGTTCTATCTCTTCCTTATGGTTAAGAGGGACTAACCCTAGTGTTTAATGGACAAGTCCCCCTCAAGTTGTCTTACAAACTTAAAATCCATTTCTTAATTTCATCCCTTAATTAAAACCCACTTAATATAGGCTTTGTTATTTAATGAATTTAATCCCTAACCATGGATTAAGTTGAGGTATCTTCCTCAGCTTAAGTGTTCTCATCTATTATCCTTCTATTAGGATGGTGTAATGAGTTCACTAATATGTGATTAGAGATTTAACTCATTACTTAACACTAAACAAAAACCCAAAACCATCTAATTAATCACAAGTAGGTTAATGATCTTAATCCTACATCATCATGGTAATTAAGTTAAGATGCTCATCTCATACTTAAGTAGGCTCATTATCCCTAATCAGGGAGGATATAATGAGTTTACAAACCCTTGGTTTAGGCTTAAGCTCATTAACTTATGCAAAACACCAAAAATAATAACAAAACTGAAAACACAAAAACAAACAATAATCGTCTCCTCCGGGATTCTTTTCTCATGACACTCATTCACAAACGAGAACTTGCTTCTTCCGTCTAATGCAAGACAGTTAGCACTCGAGCCAGACGAGTCATACACTTGAGCATAGACAAGTAAGCAGTTCACAGTCAATTTATTTGTCAATCTCTTTGATTCAAACTACGGTGTTCTGACTTCCTCATTGCACGAGAGGATACGTAGGCATAACTTAATTGTTATCGAACAAAAGTCTCCTTGTTTTCCCCCTTCTTTAGCATTCTTTTTCTTAAGCCTTAGTTCCTGAGCATTCACCTTTTTGCACTGACACCTGTACATTCATTCTTAGCTTTTGCACAAAGATAGCACATACACATACCCCTTTTAAACACAATCTTGTAAGCGTGGATCTCGTCGAGTACGACGGACAATCTGGGTGCTAATACCTTCCCAGGTTGTAACCAACCCCCTTTCTCAGTTTCTCTGGTTCGCGGCCATCTTATCCATCTTTTTTCTAGGTTTATGCAGCATTACCTTTCCTTTGGGATAAAAATGCCTAGCTGGCGACTCTATTCAGTTCATTTTCTTTCCTCTTTTCGCCGACCGTTCGCGTCTGCACCCTGGGACTTCTGGTATCTTTTCGGGGGAGCAACACTAAGCAAGGTTAATGTATTGTAATGGAAGTGTAGCTTCTATTGTGGATTGTTGCATAGGTTTGAAGCCGTCAATATCAGCAACTGACTGTTGGCACTATGATACATCACTGAGGTGATTGGAAGTGAGGATGAGTTTCTCATATTTAGGAGTTCCTAAGTAGAAGTTGCACAAGTAGTGATTAAGTGAGAAGACTGTAAATTGTAGGTGTTTGCTGAGAAGTCTTTGAATTGATACTACATAGTAGATTTCCTTCCTGGCTTGGTAGCCCCCAGAGTAGATTGGTTTGAACGAACTGGGTTAACAATTTTGTTGTGTTCTTTATAGCTTTTATGTTTTATGTTTTATGCAGTACCTGAACTGAATGTCCTATCAGATGTCACAACATCCTGAAGCATGTTTGAATCTGATTTATCAGAATTTTTAAGTATTGATGTGAATGTTGGACCATGTTTATAAGTAACAGATAAGATGTCTCAACATCATATTCGACATATGAGTCTGTCATACCAGAATTTCACATAGATTGATCGATGTAACTTGCATATTTTATAGCCTTCTTCAGGTATGTCAAATCCTTCAGGTTGTGTCATGTACACATCATCAAGCAGATTCCCATTAAGGAAAGTAGTCTTGACATCCATCTGCCATATTTCATAATCATGATATGCAGTGATAGCAAGTAAAATCCGAACAGATTTAAGCATTGCAACTGGTGAAAAGGTTTCATCATAGTATATCCCATGAATTTGTTTATACCCTTTAGCAACCAATCTTGCCTTATAGGTATGTACTTTACCATCCATGTCAGTCTTCTTTTTGATTCCTACAGGAGGTTCTACCAAGGTCCAAACTTGGTTCGTGTACATGGAATCCATTTCAGATTTCATGGCTTCTAGACACTTCTTAGATTCAGGACCAGTTATGTCCTCTTGATAGGTTAAAGGCTCATTTTTATCCATGAGTAATACATAACCTTGATCAGTTATGAGATATCCATATCTTTCTGGTTGGTGATGTATTCTGCTTGACCTACGGTGGTTTTGTTCTACTTGAGCAAGTTTCTCTTCCACAACTGTTTGTGATTCCTGCTCTAATTCCTCCATATGTGTATCAATGCTTTGTGATTCTTGAATTTCTTCAAGCTTTACTTTCCTCCCATTGATTCCTTTGGAAATAAAATCCTTTTCCAAGAAGACTCTCGTTTGAGCATCAAACACTTTGCCCTCAGAAGGACTGTAGAAGTAATATCCTCTTGTTTCTTTAGGATATCCTACAAATAAGCATTTGTCAGATTTTGGCTCAAGCTTAGTTGAAACTTGTCGTTTCACATAAACTTCACAACCCCAAACCTTAATGTAAGACATATGTGGTTTCTTACCACTCCATATCTTATATGGTGTCTTTTCTACCTTTTTGGATGGAACACGGTTAAGTGTGTAAGCTGTTGTCAGTAGTACATGTCCCCAAAAGGAGTTTCGAAGATCGGCGTGACTCATCATGGATTGGACCATGTCTAACAAGGTTAGATTTCTTCTCTCAAATACATCATTCCATTGTGGTGTTCTAGGAGGAGTGAGTTGGGATAGAATCCCACACTCTTTTAGATGGTCATCAAACTCTATGCTTAAATATTCACCGCCTCGATCTGATCGAAGAGTTTTAATATTTTTACCTAATTGGTTTTGTACTTCATTCTTGAAATCCTTGAACTTTTCAAAGGATTCAGATTTGTGTTTCATTAAATACACATAACCATATCTACTAAAATCATTAGTAAATGTGATGAAGTATTGAAAACCTCCTCTGGCTAGTATGTTCAATGGTCCACATACATCAGTATTAATGAGGGCCAACAAATCATTTTCCCTTTCACCTTTTCCTGTGAATGGGGTCTTTGTCATTTTCCAATTAAACAAGATTTTCCTATATCATATGATTCGTAATCAAAAGATTCCAATAGTCCATCTTTATGGAGTTTGGAAATGTGTTTCTCATTTATATGGTCTAAGCAACAATGTTAAAGGTAACTTGGATTTAACTCATTAGGTTTCATCCTTTTAGTATTAATGTTATAAATTGGTATTTCAAGACCAAGGACATATAATCCATTGTTCATTTGTGTAGTAGCATCGAATATATCATTAAAATAAATAGAGCAACTATTTTTTTTATTATAAATGAAAAATCAAACTTGTCCAAACAAGAAACGAAAATAATATTCTAGCTAATTGCAGGTACATAATAACAGTTCTCTAACTGAATTATTAATCCACTAGGTAAAGTCATATCATAAATTCCTACAGCTAAAGCAGCAACATTTGCTCCATTGCCAACTCGTAGGTCAAATTCACCTTTTGCCAAAACTCTACTCATTTTTAGTCCATGCACATTAGTACAAATGTGAGAACCACATCCAATATCTAATATCCATCATACAGAAGTAGATAAATTAATTTCTATAACAAAAATACCTGAAGTTTAAGTCTCCACTCCATTCTTCTTATTTTCCAAGTACTTTGGGCAGTTTATCTTCCAGTGTCCGGTCTTACCGCAATAGAAGCAAGTTCCCTCCTTATTTATGCCTCCATTAGGCTTCAAAATAGGTGCAGTATGTTTGGGTTTGGCAACTTCCTTGCCTTTCCATTTACCACCCTTCTTGGTGGGCCTTTTGTTCTGTTTCTTTCCATTACTGACCATCAGAATGGATTTCCCTTTTGACTTCAGATTTTGCTCAGTAGTTGTTAACATGCTTAGAAATTCAGGAAGAGATTTGTCCATATCATTCATGTTGAAATTAAGTACAAATTAACCGAAACTCTCCGGCAATGATTGCAGGATCAAATCAATTGCAAGCTCTTTCTTGAGGGGAAATCCCAATCTTTCAAGATTCTCCACATACCCAATCATTTTGAGTACATGGGGACCTAGTGGGTTTCCCTCACTTAGCTTGGCTTGGAAAAGGGATTTCGAAACTTCAAACCTCTCATGCCTTTCCTGAACTTGATAGAGCATCTTCAGATGTTCGATTATATCGAACGCTGCCATGTTTTCATGTTGTTTTTGCAATTCAGAATTCATGGTAGCCAGCATGAGGCAAGCAGTTTCATTGGCATCATCGACATGCTTCTTATATGCATCTCTTTCAGCCTTAGGATCAGAACTAGGAGGTTCCTCATCAGGAACAGGTGTCTCTAAGACATACAACTTTTTTTCATGTTTGAGGACAATCCTCAGATTTCGGTGCCAATCTAGAAAATTTGTCCCAGACAATTTTTCCTTATCCAGGATTGTTCGTAAAATGTTATTAGATATGTTGTTTGTCATGGTAATCTACATTAAAAGATGGTGGAGACATTAGTATCATTAAACATATTCAATTATGCCTTTAATTAAATATGCTCCCACTATTTTACTCAAAACAAATGACCCTCATCATTTGATTCGGAAAATCCCGTTGGAAGATTTTCTAGTGGATCGAGATCCATATTTCGCTTTGTTTTAAGTCAATGTTAGGCTGATTACATAAAACTCGGATATTTAGGTAGGAATTCCTTCCAATTGCATCCAATACAATTCTCAAATATTTCAGTTGGGTGAATAACTCCTTATTCCAATCCATCATATGGATCATTCCTAACTCTTGCTTCTAAACGTATATAATCTTATTATATTTTTTTCAATTAAGTTTGACCTGTTGTTTTAGAAATTGGATATTACATTTATCCCATCGCACCTTACCAATATAGAATATGCACCCCGCGTTAGGCGAAACCTACATAATTCGATACTAGTCTTGATGAGTTCTAAAATTTGGAAAGCAAAAACTTAATATTTAGTTTTGAGAGAATTTTAATTAATTTGATCTCACAGCTTATTTATCATATAAATTGATCCGCACACATGCATCAACATACACGTATACATATAAAAATACAAACATATGAAACTGTTATGGCCCCTAGCACAATTGTTCTCCCAAGCCAATGAGAGAACTAAGCTAAACCTAATAACGATCTTCACTTCACTATGCAAGATTTACAAGGTTGTCCTTCTTTATTTTGTAGTCTTCCCTTTCTTTATAATAATTCATTACATCAAAGAAACTCGTGTTACATACGAGCGAGTGAGATGAGAAAAGAAATTACATGAAGAGAATAGGAGAGAGGCATGACACGCACTGTGTATTTAGTAGGATTAGACAAAAGAAATCTAATTAGAGAGAAATAATCATAATTTATAAGAGAAGGAAGAACAAGTGTCGCTCCCAAAGATTTGCATCCCGATACAAGCGCGAACGGTCAGCGAGAGGAGAAAATGAAATGAAGTGAAAAGAGTCGCCAGCTAGGCATTTTTATCCCGAAGGAAAGGTAATGCTACATAAACCTATAAAAGAGATGGATAAGACGGTCGCGAACCAGAGAAAATGAGAAAGGGGGTTGGTTACAACCTGGGAAGGTATTTGCACCCAGATTGTCCGTCGTACTCGACGGGATCCACGCTTGAAAGTTTGTGTTTAAAGGGGTAGTGTCTGTGCTATCTGTGTGCAAAACCTTGAAAAGAAATATACAAGTGTCAGTGAGAGAAAGTGAAGTGAGGTTCTCAGGAATGAGGCTTAAAGGAGAATGCTGAAAGAGGGGGAAGACACAAAGACTTTTGTTCGATAACAGTTAAGTTATGCCTACGTATCCTCTCGTGCAATGAAGAAGTCAGAACACCGTAGTTCGACTCAAAGAGACTGAAAAATAAATTGACTGTGAACTGCTTGCTTGCCTATGCTCAAGTGTATGACTCGTCTGGCTCGAGTGCTAACTGTCTTGCATTAGACGGAAGAAGCAAGTCCTTGTTTGTGAGTGAAGATGATGAGAAAAGAATCCCGAAGGAAACGATTATTGTTTGTTTTTTGTGTTTTCAGTCTTTTATTGCTTTTTGGTGTTTGTCATAAGTGAATGAGCTTAAGCCTAAACCGAGGGTTGGTAAACTCATCATATCCTCCCTTTGATTAGGGATAATGAGAATACCTTAAGTGTGAGATAAACATCTCAACTTAATTACCATGATGATGCAGGATTAAGATCATTAACCTACATGTGATTATTTAGATGTTTTTGAGTTTTTTTTGTTTAATGTTAAGTAATGAGTTTAAGCCATAATCAAGGATTAGTGGACCCATTACACCATCCTAATAGAAGGATAATAGATGAGCACACTTAAGTTGAGGAAGATACCTCAACTTAATCCATGATTAGGGATTAACCTCATGACAAAACAAACCTTTATTAAAGTGGATTTTAATTAATAGTGAGATTAAGAAGTGAATTTTATGGTTTGTAAGACAACTTGAGGGGGACTTGTCCATTAACACTAGGGTTAGTTCTTCTTAACCAATAAAGGAAGAATTAGAACCCTAATGCAAGGCCCAAGTTACAAGTTAATGTCTTAGTGATTATTAAGATGGATTGATTAAGAGGTTTAAACAAATTAAGGGTTTAACACTTAGGATTAAAGTTATACACTCCATCCTAAGAGAAGGATGCAGGCATAACCCTAATCACAAAGTCTTTAAACCTTAAAGGTTTAGTCTCTAATGATGAGATGAGAAGAGAGACACAAAGAAGAAACAAAGGTAAAAGCTAAAGGGGAACTAATCACAACCCTAATTATTGTCATGCTTGGATGTTCCTATGGTTTGTAAGGCTTGAGAAAGATCTTCAAAGGAGCCACCAATGGAAGAAGCATATGAAAGGAGGAGAAGCAGAAGAAACAAGTTACTTACTTCACTGAAGAAGATAAGTAACTTGGAGAAGAGAAAGTGAGAGATGGACATGAATGGGCAAGCCCACTCTAAAGCAAAGAAAAATGCAGCAATTATGCATAAGAAGATTGAGAAGAGAAATGAGAAGTGAAGGCAAATTCACTTCTCAAATTACTTACCACCTGAAAAGGTTAGCATAAAGGAAAAAAATGAATTGAAAATGAGACATATGCAAAGGTAAAACCAAAACCATAAGAAAACATATGATGAAAATGATGTTATGAAATGATGCAAAAGCATGTCAAATGTTATGAATGTTCATACAAAGAGAAAGAATGCAAATGAAGCATGTAGGAAGCATGAAAACACATGGATGTTTATGAAATGAAATGGATGTAAAGCATAGCAAATGTATGAAGAAATGACCAAGAAATGTTCAAGCAATGTCTTAAGATGTCTAAGATGGCATACAAATGCTTAGAATGTCATGGCAAGTTCACATGCTTATACAATGCAATGTAAGATGCAAGTATGGATGCAAGATTAGGGTTACATGAAAGGATGAGATGCAAAATGTCAAAAACAGAAGAAAATCACATGATAAAAAATTGCAAATGAACTCAAAGGAACCCTAACCACATATGATTTCACACCCCAAAGGAGAAGGTCTAACTCCCAACCTAAAGAAAGTTATGAATTTTCTAAGTAAACTAAGGTTTTTGGGTACCTTAAGAGGGAAAATTCAAATCAAATGGAAAATGCAAGATAAATTTATGACAAAAATATGCTAGATACTACATGCTATATGAAGAACAATGCAAAAAGAACCAATGTCAAACCATTCATAGTTAGGCAGAAAAGAATTTTCAAAATTAGGGTTCTAAAAAGGGATTTTTATGAACCCTAAATTCAAGAAAAATGTCAAAGTTGGATCAAATCCAAAAAGAAATTTGTATGAATGGTTTGTCAATGTTTCTAAATGTCCTAATATGCAATGTGAATTTTTTTGTGATTTTTGGAAACCTAAATGATATTTTAATTAATTAATTTCCATTAATTAATTAAAATAAACATTTAAATATTTTTAACATAATTTTTTAATGCAAAAAAATAAAATAAAAATTTTTTTGGGTGGAGAAAAATGTTTGAAGTCAAAATGCAGAATAAAAATATTTTTGGAATTTTCTAAGTATTTTATATAAATTAGACAAAATAAATGGATAAAATGAAAATAATAATGAATTAAAGGGAAAGTAAACGCATCTGAGGGCTGAGATTCAAACTCGCATGAGAGGGGTTGACTGCGCGCGTGATTGTGTGGTCCAGATCACTCATGGCTAATAAATCCTAATTAATTTAATTAATTCAGTTTAGGGTTTAATGACTCAATCTCAGCCATCCACGTACGCGGGTAAAACACGTCCTACGACCCTTATTCAAACTGGACACTAAACCCTAATTAGAACCCTAATTACTTTCAGGTGACCGGAGCAAAGGTCCGGTCATCTTCTCCGGCCAGCCAAACGTGCTATCTTACTCAAAAAGTAAAATAAACGCATCAAACTCTCCAGAAATGATCCTCACCTCACTCCAAACAAGAATCAACCAACAAATTTCATTTATTTCACATGAACAGCAAGATTCGAAGCAAAACGGAAAATCAAACAGAAATTTCAGAAGCTTGTGAAATGCTCAATACGCAACCATTTTCAATTTTAAACACATCAGCATGATCAGTGAATCATAAGGAATCATTCAAGAACTTAAAATTGCATTTCTGTAGAAAAAAAGTTCTTGAGGTTACCTGACCTTGAGCTTTCTCAGTTTGGAGCTTTTGGACCTCCTCTCTTGTGCAAACCCACTCCTCTTGACCTCCTGATGAAGCTGCAATGCTTGGAAGGAGCTTAGAATGGCTGGAATGAAGACTTGCAACTCAACTGGCCAGAAATCGTGTTTTTGTTTGGCTGGCTTTGAGGCTTGTTTGATGGTTGGTTTATGTTCTAATGATGATGGTGAGTTGAATGGTGAGTCGAAAGCTTTTGCTTTTGGGGTGATTTTGAGGAACTTGGTGATTCTGAGGTTCCAGGCTTGTGTGATGTATGTTATGAGTTGCTTTTGATCCACATAACATGGTTTGATAGGTCAGCAAGTGGGTGGTGGACTTTGGTGATTGGTATGGGCAAGTTGCCAAAATGTCAACATAACTTGTACTTGAGGTATGGGATATGGAAGAGGTTGTACAAGGGCATGTCTAGCCTCAGCATTGATCAAAGAGAGCCATGGAATTGAGATTGGGGTGCTGCAGCAAGTGGAAGCATGGTTGTATGAGTTTTTGCAAGTTTTGTACATTTTGGCCCCTTTGTGATTTCTTGATGTGCAAGGCATAGAAACTTGAGATTCTTGGGCCAATTTTGATTCTTAGGCAATACACTATGTTTGTATGATTCCTAGAAGTGTATTAGAGGTCACAAAATGGCTTGGTTTGTGAATTTGCAAGAAATCCTCTTTGGTGTGAAAGTGAAAATTATGTGATTTTTGCCAACTTTGTCAAGCCATAACTTGAGTTCCATAATGAATTAGAACTTGTTCTTGTACTTTTTGAAAAGGGAATGATCCAATCTACAACTTTAATTGACCAACAATTTTTCATTTGAAGCATTTTTGGTTGAGAAAGAGGAGGTTGAAAAACTTTCCCAAAATGGAAAGTTTCCATTACAAGTCATTTCCATTTTTAGCAACTTTTGGTTTAGCTCAATTTTATTCAATTTTATGAACTTCCAAGCACTTCAATGATCAAATAAAGAGAATATAACTTCAATTTGATGAAAAATCCATTTTGGTTCCATTGTTGGGGGCCTCAGATGCCCTGATTTTGCTCTGACTTACTCAAGAAGTTACCCAGTGAACAAATGACTTCCACAATGAATTTCTTCATAAAACTTGGTATACATGATCCTTATAACATCTTAAGAATAATATAAACAATAATGGCCCAAATATTTGGAGTTAAGGCCTCTGAAACAAAAACCCTAATTTCAGGTCATTTGTGCAGTGAAACCCTAGCTCTGCTTCCATGTTTTCCAAGTTCTTGTGATTTTTTGACTTCCTTGATATTTGAGGGATATAATATGATGATAGAACACACATAGACCCTCTTTGAATGATTGAAGACCTTTGGAGTGGCTCAGATGGATCCTTGGATTGCTCAGATCACAAACCCTAGATGCAGATGAACTTGAACTAATGCAGTGAAGCAAAAATGCCATATGAGATGATAATGCCTAAACTAATGCAAAGATGAAAGATAACAAGCCATGGTGTGAAATTAGTGAGGGAAAATTTGGGGTGTTTACATCTGCCCCTATTCAAGCATGAGTTAGCTGTGCAGGATGTAAGCACCCGGCTTATCAGACAAACAAGATAACTTGTGGTTAAATACCAAAGACAGTCCAAAATTTGCACTCACTGGGGAGAAGAAAAGGGATATAAATTGTAAAAGGTAGTATAGTATGCTTATAAAGCGCGGGCGATGGAGGACGACCATCAAGCAGAGGACGACTGCTGGGGATAAAGCAATGACGGGGACGACCGACATGCTGGGGAAATAAAGAGATCATGATGGGGACGGCCAACGGGTAAAGAAACAAGATTCTCTGGGGATTTAAAGGTGAGGTCAATGATGGGGACGACCATCAGGCTTGCAAAGTAAGGTGAACAACGACGGGGACGACCATCAGTTCAAAGAATAAATGAAATAAATGATGAGGTACGGTCATCAAAGGTGAAAGACGATCACCTAGCAGGGGACGGCTTCTCTTTATCACGACATGGGACGAATGTCGGATAGAAAAAGGTTCGACAATGGGTAAGGCCATCGGATAAGCATGATGAAGGAGGATCATCAAGAGGTGAAGGACAATCACCTAGCAGGGTACGGCTTCTGTCAGGGTTTATCACAACATAGGACGAATGTCGTATAACAAGGTCAACGATGGGGACGACCATCGGATAAAATGATGAAGGACGATCATCAAAAAGGTGAAGGACGATCACCTAGCAGGGGACGGCTGCTAAATATCATGACATAGGACGAATGCCGGATAGAAAAGGGTTCCAATAATGGAGACTCCGTTGGGGAAAGGATGAGGGACGGTCATCCAAAGGTGAAGGACGATCACCTGGCAGGGGATGGCTGCCGAAAGTATCATGACATAAGACGAATGTCGGATAGAAGAAAGTCGTTTTGTTGGCGACTTGCTGAGGATTGGTAAACACGGACGAGTGTTTACGCTTTAAGAATTAAAAGGTATAAGTGTTTTGACGTTGTGTATAGATTAAAGATGCGGACGAGCATCCTTAAGACCGTGATATGGACGAGTATCCATAGAAACAAATGCTGGCGCATGTTCAGAGATGATGATGCGGACGAGTACCAACTGGTTAACAAAGAACACGGACGAGTATCCGTAGAAACAAACGCTGGCGCGTGTTCAGAGATGATGATGCGGACGAGTACCAACTGGTTAACAAAGAACACGGACGAGTTTCGAATCTGTGGGGAATGATGTATATACAAGATGCGGACGAGTATCTGTATAAGTATGAGTGAAGTATTGTGGAGCATGAGCAAGACACGGACGAGTGTTCAACTTGCTGGGGAATGGTGACACGGACGAGTGTCAGAAGAGTATATAGGTATCCGTATTTGAGAGTGCAAAAAGGGTATTTGGCTTTATATCTGCAGGGGAATAGGATGACACGGACGAGTGTCAGAAAGGTATATATGAACATGTATTTGTGTTGGAGAGTGCCAAAGGAACGCTCTGGCTTTCATTTGCAAGGGGTGTGAGTCTTTATATACATTGCTGATGAAATATTGTTGGTATTTACAGGTGACTGGTTCGAACCTGACTTGTGATCATGCAAATGTTTGATTTTTGCCGTAATGCTCCGTATTAGATGGAATGCTAAGCTTTGTGGGGAAATATGATGCGAATGCTATGATTATGCAAAAGATATCGATCCGGGATTCGGATCCCGCTGCTGTGAAGATCTCTGGATGATCTGCTTGGAAGGATATCCCAGCTGGGGATGAGATCATTGGTAGATCTGATAAAATATATAGCTCTTCTTGGGGAAATAGATCACTGATAGATCTATCATGTAAGGAGAAAACCCAGCTGGGGATGAGGAAGTTTCTGTCACTTTGTTGTGTGAGAATTTCAGGCATTGCTCTTCAGGAGAGAGGATGGAACTCTTCGGGGAGATGGTTCTTCTATCTTTGAGAGACCTAGCACTCTGTTTGGGGGAGGAAAGATCAATGGACGATCTTCCTAGAGGACTCTGTGGGGATCCCGGCTGGGGATGCTCTTTCTGAATAAACTTATACTGGGGACGAAGAGGCTTTGACAACTCTGTCGGGGAAAAAGCATTTTCAGATGCTGCTTGGAGAAGATGTGATGGGGAAGTGATGTTTGGCATGCCCCATACTGCATATTAAATACATGTAATCCTGTTAAGACAAAGAAACGCACAAGTATCCCGAGGTATCCCTTATCGGATTCCGTCATAAGACTTAGATATTCCTGAGAGTAAATACATTTCCTGCAAGCATTTAATTAGAAAGGCACATCTGTTTTATGCAAATATTATATCATGGATATTGGACATTTTGCAAACGAAACAAAAATGTACAAGACGAAGTGTGATTGAAAACTCTGATTTTATTAATCTGGGTGCCCTGAATTGGCAAATACAGTCAAAGAAACAGATCCCCTGAAATGAGGAGATTGTTACAAATTGAGAAAAGTAAGAGTGCTAGCAATTTTGATGACGCTTCGGTGAGCTTCCTTTGCTATGATATGTATGACCTTGACGTTCTTCTTATCTTGTTTTCTGGAGAAGGTTGATTCTGATCGATGCTTTATCCTTTCGACGCTTGCCGTGTTATGAGTTATACAGACGAATTCAAAATGCAATTGTTCGCTTATTCCCTGATTTTGCGTGGATCGCCCTTTCGGGTTTTCAATCCACCGGGATACCCGTTTTTGCCTGAGCTGTCCAATGCGGCTTTTCAACTCAGCGGGTGTACATTTTTTTTCAATTTTCCCTTATTTTTGCTCGAGTCTTTTATTCTTTTTTTGACTCGCCAGGATGCCCTATTTTTGCCTGGACTTACATTCTGTTTTTACGTCCAGCGGGTCATTTTATGCGAAGTATTTTTTAACTGCATCTGAATTCACGGGGGATAAGAAATCTTCACCATCCATAGTAGTGAGCATCAGTGCTCCACCAGAGAAAACTTTCTTTACTATGAATGGACCATCGTAATTCGGAGTCCACTTGCCCCAGTGGTCTGTATGTGGAGGAAGAAGTCTTTTCAGCACAAGATCTCCCACTTGGTATTCCCGAAGCCTGACTTTCTGATTGAAGGCTTTCTTCATCCTTTTCTGATATAACTGCCCGTGACAGATTGCAGCTAATCTCTTCTCTTCGATCAGATTCAGTTGATTGTGCCGAGAACGGACCCATTCTGCTTCATTCAACTTTACATCCATCAGAACCCGTAAGGAGGGTAATTCAACTTCAACAGGTAGGACTGCCTCCATACCATACACAAGCTGATACGGTGTTGCCCCAGTAGAGTTCTAATTGAGGTCCGATATCCATGCAAGGAAAATGGTAGCATTCCGTGCCAGTCTTTATAAGTAACCACCATCTTCTGTACAATCTTCTTGATGTTCTTGTTAGCTGCCTCAACAACACCATTCATCTTTGACCTGTAAGGAGAAGAGTTGTGGTGTTGGATTTTGAAGTCCCGACACAGTTCTGCCATCATTTTGTTGTTCAAATTGGAACCATTATCAGTAATGATTTGCTCGGGTACTCCATATCGACAGATGATGTCTCTTTCAAGGAATCTGGCTACCACTTGCCTGGTGACGTTTGCATATGAAGCTGCTTCGACCCATTTGGTGAAGTAGTCAATGGCTACTAGGAAGAATATGTGGCCATTTGAAGCAGTCGGTTCAATCTTTCCAATCATATCAATGCCCCACATAGCAAAGGGCCAAGGCGAAGACATCATGTTCAAAGGATTCGGAGGCACATGCACTTTGTCTACATAAATCTGGCATTTATGGCACTTTCTGGCATAGGCATAACAGTCTGCATCCATTGTGATCCAGTAGTAACCTGGTCTTAATAATTTCTTAGCCATTGCATGCCCTCCAGCATGGGTACCAAAAGATCCTTCATGCACCTCGTGCATCAGCAGGTCTGCTTCTTTCTTATCAACACATCTGAGAAGCACCATGTCAAAGTTTCGCTTGTACAATGAACCATTAGCATTGAGGAAGAAACTACCAGCCAGCCTTCTCAATGTCTTCTTATCATTGGATGCTGCCCCAGGTGGGTAAGTTTGATCCTCTAAGAAGCTTTTAATATCATGGAACCAAGGCTTTTCATCTTTAGCAATGTCCACGAAGAATACGTATGCTGGTCGGTCTAGTCTGGATACCAAAATCCGAGGCACAAAATTGGTAGTCTGAACCTTGATCATGGAGGAAATGGTAGCTAAAGCATCTGCGAACTAATTTTGGTCTCGAGGGATATACTCAAGTTTGACTGTTGTGAAGAAGGTCAATAATCTCCTCGTGTAGTCACGGTATGGAATCAGATGCTCTTGGTGGGTGTACCATTTGTCGTTGGTCTGATTGATTACCAGAGCTGAATCTCAGAATACAGTTAATGTCTTGATCGTGAGGTCAATGGCTTCCTCAAGACCCATGATATAGGCCTTGTATTCAGCTTCGTTGTTAGTGCAGGCAAAGGTGAGTTTTGCCGAGAAAGGCATATGAACTCCTTTGGGTGTAATGAGCACCGCACCAACTCCACGACCATTCATATTGACAGCCCCATCAAACATCAATGTCCACTCTTCTTCTGGGTCAGGCCCTTCAGTGTGAACAGGCTCTTCATGATCTTTTGCTTTTAGGTACATGATGTCTTCATCAGGGAAGTCAAATTTCATTGGTTGATGATCATCAATGGGTTGCTAAGCTAGATAGTCAGACAGTACACTGCCCTTGATGGCCTTTTGAGATGTGTACTGAATGTCATACTCTGTCAGAATCATTTGCCATCTTGCAACCCTTTCGGTAAGTGTTGGCTTCACAAATATGTACTTGACGGGGTCCATTTTTGAAATCAACAAGGTAGTGTGAGTCAACATATACTATCTTAGTCGGCGAGCAGCCCACGCTAAAGCACATCAAGTTTTCTCGAGTAGTGAATAACGTTGTTCACACTCGGTAAACTTTTTGCTTAGGTAGTATATTGAATACTCTTTTAGACCAGACTCGTCATGCTGGCCCAGCACACACCCCATTGATCCTTCTAATATTGTCAGGTACATTATTAGAGGTCTTCCTTTAACTGGAGGCATAAGAATTGGAGGTTCTTGCAGGTACTCCTTGATCTTGTCAAAAGCTTTTTGACAATCTTCGTTCCACCTGACCGTTTGTTCCTTTCTTAACAATTTGAACAGGGATTCACAGGTTGCAGTAAGATGAGATATGATCCTTGATATGTAATTCAATCTACCTAGGAACCCCCAAACTTCTTTTTCAGTCCTAGGTGCAGGCATCTCCTGAATGACTTTGACTTTGTCAGGATCAACTTCTATTCCCTTTTCACTTACGATAAATCCCAACAACTTGCCGGAACGTACCCCGAATGTGCATTTGTTGGGGTTTAGCTTTAGCTTATACTTTCTCCTACGACCCTTATTCAAACTGGACACTAAACCCTAATTAGAACCCTAATTACTTTCAGGTGATCGGAGCTAAGCTCCTGTCATCTTCTCCGGCCAGCCAAATGTGCTATCTTACTCAAAACATAAAATAAACGCATCAAACTCTCTAGAAATGATCATCACCTCACTCCAAACAAGAATCAACCAACAAATTTCATTTATTTCACATGAACAGCAAGATTCGAAGCAAAACGGAAAATCAAACTGAAATTTCAGAAGCTTGTGAAATGCTCAATACGCAACCATTTTCAATTTTAAACACATCAGCATGATCAGGGAATCATAAGGAATCATTCAAGAACTTAAAATTGCATTTCTGGAAAAAAAAAGTTCTTGAGGTTACCTGAGCTTAAGCTTTCTCAGTTTGGAGCTTTTGGACCTCCTCTCTTGTGCAAATCTACTCCTCTTGACCTCCTGATGAAGTTGCAATGCTTGGAAGGAGCTTAGAATGGCTGGAATGAAGACTTGCAACTCAACTGGCCAGAAATCGTGTTTTTGTTTGGCTGGCTTTGAGGCTTGTTTGATGGTTGGTTTATGTTCTAATGATGATGGTGAGTTGAACGGTGAAGTTTGTTTGTGATTTTAGAGGCTGAGTAGAGTCTTTCGAAAGCTTTTGCTTTTGGGGTGATTTTGAGGAACTTGGTGATTCTGAGGTTCCAGGCTTGTGTGATGTATGTTGTGAGTTGCTTTTGATCCCCATAACATTGTTTGATAGGTCATAAAAGTGGGTGGTGGACTGTGGTGATTGGTATGGGCAAGTTGCCAAAATGTCAACATAACTTGTACTTGAGGTATGGGCTATGGCAGAGGTTGTACAAGGGAATGTCTGGCCTCAGTATTGATTAAGGAGAGCCATGGAATTGAGATTGGGGTGCTGCAGCAAGTGGAAGCATGGTTGTATGAGTTTTTGCAAGTTTTGAACATTTTGGCCCCTTTGTGATTTCTTGATGTGCAAGGCATAGAAACTTGAGATTCTTGGGCCAATTCTGATTCTTAGGCAATACATTATGTTTGTATGATTCCTAGAAGTGTATTAGAGGTCACAAATGACTTGGTTTGTGAATTTGCAAGAAATCCTCTTTGGTGTGAAAGTGAAAATTATGTGATTTTTGCCAACTTTGCCAAGCCATAACTTGAGTTCCATAATGAATTAGAACTTGTTCTTGTACTTTTTGAAAAGGGAATGATCCAATCTACAACTTTCATGACCAACAATTTTTCATTTGAAGCATTTTTGGTTGAGAAAGAGGAGGTTGAAAAACTTTCCCAAAATGGAAAGTTTCCATTACAAGTCATTTCCATTTTTGGCAACTTTTGGTTTAGCTCAATTTTACGAACTTCCAAGCACTTCGATGATCAAATAAAGATCATATAACTTTAATTTGATGAAAAATCCATTTTGGTTCCATTGTTGGGGGCCTCAGAGGCCCTGATTTTTCTCTGACTTGCTCAAGAAGTTACCCAGTGAACAGATGACTTCCACAATGAATTTCTTCATAAAACTTGGTATACATGATCCTTATAACATCTTAAGAATAATAGAAACAATAATGGCCCAAAAATTTGGAGTTAAGGCCTCTGAAACCAAAACCCTAATTTCAGGTCATCTATGTAGTGAAACCCTAGCTCTGCTTCCATGCTTTCCAAGTTCTTGTGATTTTTTGACTTCCTTGATATTTGAGGGATATAATATGATGATAGAACACACATGGACCCTATTTGAATGATTTAACACCTTTGGAGTGGCTCAGATGGATCCTTGGATTGCTCAGATCACAAACCCTAGATGCAGATGAACTTGAACTAATGCAGTGAAGCAAAAATGTCATATGAGATGATAATGCCTAACCTAATGCAAATATGAAAGATCACAAGCCATGGTGTGAAATTAGTGAGGGAAAATTTGGGGTGTTTACAACAAGTCTTAGAGGTAGATCAAGAAGAGGCTAGGTTGAAGATTTTCGCGGGAATTTTTGCGGTGAATTCGAGCTGCCTTCAATCTAAGGTAAGGGTGGGGTTCGAATACCATAACCGGGACTAGATGATCGTATGTAGGTTGGGATTTTCGTATAATTTCGTTATCATGAATTATATGAATCTTGTGGTCGGTTTCGTGTTGATACTGCATGATGAATTATGTTGTTCATGTTGTGATAATTATTGTTGTTTCTGTGTTGTGAGACTGTCTGTGTTGTTGTTGAACTGGTTTATGTTGCAGAATCTGTGTAGAAGGAGTTAGGGCTCGTAAAAATCAATCATAGAATTTGATAGATGAATAGGTACATAATTTTTTTAGATTAAAATCAATGTAGAAACCCAACTAAGATTGAACAGAATGAAGAAAGTGTGAGAAATCGTAGCAGAGTTGGATTTTGAGGCATTCTGGTCATTTGCGTAACAGATATGGTGTTACGCGTAACAGACAAGGACATACACGTAAAAATCCCTATTACATAGGCCATACGCGTATCACTCAGGGCCAATACGCGTACCAAGGAGGCTATATGCGTATGGGCATGGTAAGTGCGGAAAAATGCGGGTTTTGGCGATTCGACCTGTTTTCGCATCTGTTTCAAGCTGGATTGATATTAGATTTAAAGTCAAGATAAAATAAGTTGTTTATAGTAGATTTTAGAGTTTAAAATAATTAAATTAGTAATCTAGTTGATTTAACCGTAAATTTTGTCGTTTTCGTGTTGAAGTTGTTATAAGTTGTGATGTCCCGATTTTTGGGAAGATTAGTATGTTATAGGTCCTGTGACCAATGTTGATTCATGTTGCTGAGTTGTTTAAGTTTTTATGTTGATAAGTTGATGATTATGTCATTGTTGTTGTATACCATTTATAGTTGCATATATGTGCATATTTCAAGTTGGAGCATATGCTCGATTCAAGTTGGCCTGGATTGGCAAATAAGTTGATGATGCCTCGATAACCTGGAAATCATTTAAGTTGGGAGTTTACTCCAAATGGTACCACATGCATATAAGTTGATTCGCATCGAGTCGCATAATAATTATGTTTTTGTTGGATGTAAGTTATATTTTGATGTTGTTGTTGTGTGAAGTGGTGTGATTATATGATTATCTTGTTTACATATTGATTATCGTATCCTGTTTATGATATTTGATATCTCACACCTTCTGTTTGAATGTTTCCCTCTGTTGGTAATGTGTAGGTAACAAAGAGTCCAATACTTAGTAGCTTCGAGTCGATGTTTGTCACTCTGATACGTAGCACTTCGGGGGGTGAACACATGTTTTGTCTTTGTGATTTCGTTTAAGTTTATGAACTATTTTTAAGATGTTTTATGTTGAAGAATCAAGTTGAAGTATTTTGATGTTGATTTATTTGAAGTTGAATTAAAGTTGAACATGTTGATCCGCTGCGTTGTTTCTCAAAGTAATTAAATTAATAAAATTGTTATTTGGTTTTAAAGTTGGAAAAATGTGAAATCCCATGTTTGTTGATGAAATTTTATAACTCTTATTTAATTTATAAATTCGAGTAGGAATGGGGTGTTACAACTGTCACGCATCACATGATGACCGTCACACATTCAGAATGCGCAGACCTCATTGACGATGCAACCCTTGTGTCGTCACGCATTTTAACGACCTCATTGAAGGTGCAACCCTGGTGCCGTCACAAAATTTAACGCAACAATCTCATACTATCAAAACACCATGATTAATAATTTTGTATGATTGATCCATATGTTATTGCTTCACCATACTAAAGTCGGATTCCGAAGCAGATAACCATAGATCGCACAACTGAATGATAATCATTACGTGATTTTAATCGATGAAATAAAACAGTATATCCAATATACCATCTTTTCATTAAAATTAATCATATCATATATGAATTAGATCGATCATATATGTGTAACTTATAGACGATTGACATATCGCTGCTTCACCATACTATTGTCGGATATCGGAGCATAGTCAATATCAACCATCCAAACCATACACAATCTGATGCCAAAATTTAATATCCGGATTTGACTTAATTTTTTTTATGAGTTTTAATCCAATTAAAACAAAATTGACAAGTTTACGTGTTTTAATCCAATTAAAATAAAATTGACAGAAAGTAAACAATTACCAGATTCATGATTTCATAAGTGGTTCTGATACCACTGAAGGAAAATCGCTATAATAAATGCAGCGGAAAACAAAAATTTCCCTTTAGATATCCTTATGAAGGGTCATGATCTGTGATTACCTCTTGTGGCGCTTGAAACCTTTGATTCTTATTTGATCACGAGCGTTGTACGACGAACAGCGCCTCTACTCAGTCCACACGAACAACTTCCTTCAATCACAGTGCTAGTTGGTTACGAATGAAGATTTAGAGTGAAAGGAGAGGAAAAATGAACATGACCAAGGTTTCAAAAACAACAACAACTGAGCTTGTGCACAAGGGTTCTATTTATAGAACTACTTGTGTGGGCTTTAACCTAAAAGCCCAACTCAATAATAATATTATTATATTATAATAACTATTATTATAATAACCATATTTTTATTATTATTATATTTTATAACTATTATAAAATTAATAATAACTATTATTATTATATCATATGGTACCTTACCATATTTCGTATTCCATTCAAGTGCACCGTACCTTACGGTGTACCTTATTTATTTGACCTATTCTCTAACTATCCTTATATGTGTGACCCTGTAGGATTTTGCAACGTTGGCAATTATATTAAATCATGTATTTAACATAATAAACAGTGAGCGGTATCTAGCAACACATCATTGCTACCCAAGTCACAAAATTGTCATGTGATCTAACAAAACCTTTTGTGATAGTATTTGTGTGTACAATTTCCCTTTTTCCCTTATGTCTATATTGAACACAAGGCATATGACGTGTCATCCTGGTCCAGTTCAATATTAGGACCTTAGACATTTATCCTGTTATGCAGGATGGGTAAATTCCATCTAGGTTACTCATGTCCCTCAGCATGCTTTATGAAGTACCCATCAACTGTCTTTATGATCATCCAGTTACGAACAACGTTTGATCAGCAATAAAGTACTTGAGTCTACATCTAGTGTCCATAGTAGTTTCAGGTCGAAGGGTGGTATACACCACTATCACCATGAGAGTAACTTATGACACTTTGCATAACATTCTATGTAGTACTCTCATAGTCGGTCAATCTAGTACAAATATTACTCCTAATATTCATACCTATGTCAAGACTTGATAACTCCTTATTCATGATCCAAGAGATGTAATCATCAGTCTATCTATATAATAGTCTTAATGCTTTAAGGATATCCCATTTCACATTAAAGCTCGACTATGGATGCTTTAAGAATAGTGTCCTCATATTTAATAGAATCTCATGATTAAGTTACACTTAATATTTCATTAAACGAACTAGATATTCTAGGGACTTTATCATTTTGGAAAAACAAACATAATAAATAAATATCTTTTATTATTAATAAATTATTCGATACAAGTACCAAAATTATTGGCCTCTAGGGCTTACACCAACACAAACCTAATAAGAACACTTCATTTTTTCACATTTTCTCTCATCACTCTCAATTTTCTCTCACTTTTCTCTAATTTTCCAAAACCCTTCTCAAAGCTTCATCATCTAAAGTTCTTCAAGTTTTGCATTAAAATTTGAAGAATTTGAAGCTAAACCTCCATCATTGCATTGATTGCATGGGTTATTAAAGGATTTGCTACTGTTTTGGTGTTGAATTCACATCTTGGAAGGGGACCTTGGAAGAGTTCATCAAGGATTTCGTCAAATCGCATTTATTTTGTGTATTCTTACGGAAGAGCTTCGGATCTACGGTTTTCTCGTCAATAGCATGTTGATCTCTCTTTGCAATGATTATCAAAGCAAACCTCCGCTTTGTAGGTTAGTGAAACTCATAATCACTTATGTTTTAATTTATTTCGCATTTTCTCGATACGTGTGTTCTTCGTGTTTTGTTGATCTTTGATACTTTAATTAATAAATCATTAGGTTTCAAGATCTTGATGTGTTTGTGGTTCCAATTGGAGTTGTAGTGGTACATTTAGGTGTAAATTTCGTGCTCACTCGATAGGGACTATATTAGGAACTTTTGGAAATAAACCGGTGTTAGAAGTGTTTTTTCTGCAGGTTTTTATTGATTCTGATTCAGTGTTAATTGGTTAACACATTGGTTAACCGGTTAACATAATGCAATTTTGCTCAAATCTACAAATTTTGGGTCTGTTAACCAGTTAACACATTGGTTAACCAGTTAACACTGAGTCAGGTTGTGTTTTTTGTGCATTTTCATGGTTGTTTGCATACCATTCCATCTCTAATCACCATGGACTATTAAGATATCATTTTAGGGAGTTTTTAGGAGATGTTTTGGTGCAGGTTCACATATCTTCGACATCTTTCGACACGCATGTTGTTTATTTCCGATTTTTGGCATAATTGTGTATTTATGTTCATGGTGTGTTGTGAATGTTGTTCCCATGTTTGAACCTCATTGTTGGCATGATAATAATGGATTAAAGTTATGTTTTGCATTGCTTTCGTGATTTATGCATGTTTTGAACACTCATGTGCATAATTGAACATGTTGCATATTAATTGATAAAAGTGCATGATCCATGCATGCTTGCACGCATTCTTTATTGCATGTTTGCTTTATGTTTTCATGATATTTTTAATGTTTGCATTAGTTAGAATGCATTGTGATGCATGTTCTCATTATGTGGCTTTTTTGCATTAAATGTTCACTTGTGAAAATGCACATTACTCTTTTTGTGAAAATCCATTGTTGTAAAGTGTTGGAAATGTTTGCACTCACATATTCATGTTCATATCAATCATGTTGCACTCTTTAATGTTTTTATGTGGTATATATCCATGTATTTTCTCTCATTCATTCACATTTAAAATGACTTAATTCTACCATGCATTTCACTGCTGAATTTTTGAGCAGTGGTTGTTAAATGTATGTTGCCTTGCATTATGTTTGCACTTTTTACACATGTTGCCATGTTGTTAGGTAGTTGTAATAGGTTTTTTGCATGTCATTTGAATGTGATAGCTGATTGTATGCTGAAGCATTGTTGTAGCTAATGACTTTAGAATTTATCTAGCCATTAGGTACCTTTAGCTTTAGGTTTGAGTATAGTTTGAATCCTGATCACTTTAGGAGATGTTTGGTGTTTAATTCCCTTCTTCTTCATCATTTTTTATTTCATAAATCATGGATTTTACTAACCTTTTCCGGGGCTAATGGTAAGTATGAAGAATGTGGATGTGCATCCACATTCTACCTTCTTCATTTAAAAAAAAAGCTTTCTCTTGTGTGATTGCGACAAGCATGTTATGCTTCTTTGACATTTCACTTTCTCTTCATCCCTTTGAATTCTTATCTCATCTTAAACCCTTGAAGTGAGTTCGAATTTGCTCATTCCCTTTCTTTTAGGATTATAATACCTCACTAACCTAGGTTATCCAAGCATGGAAACTTCATTAGATTTAGTTTCCCTTAGACACTTTACCTTTGAAGGTCCTTTTGGTGTTTTCTCTCCTCTCATCTAAAAAAACTCAAAAAGACTTAATAAAGGTTGAAGTAACGTCTTGTGTTATGGACTTATTCCATGGGGAATTTGCGTCTATCCCATCTTGGATTAATGTGAACTTGTCTAGCATGATGTACAAGTCTAAACTTGAAGGCATTCTCACAAAGAAAACATAAAAAGTACTTTTTCACATCAAAATACAAAAACAATTAATAAGTATAATGGGATTGTGTACTTAAAGCCTTAATCTTTGGAACCAAGTCTTGGGGATCTTCTCCTTGCTTGGGTGTGTTTCTTCCCCATTCCATCTTGGAGTGATGTAAGAAGTACATACTCCAAGGAAAGGGACTTGAATACACTTTCTCATGCAAAATTCAATAAAAGCTTCTAAAAGCTACAAACCAACAACAAGCGTCTTTCTTGCGGAAATTCTCTTCTCATCTCCTCACTCTTAATGAAGGAGCTTGCTTCGACTTGTCTTTTTGCAAGACGGTAACACACTCATTCAAGGCGAGATTGCAACACCTGAGCATAGGCATAAGTAGTTCAATTCATAAAAAACACAAACAAATTTCCTCTCTAGTTAAGGGAACTACGTTGACTCTGATTCTCATTCTCGATGAGATACATTGGCAGTGGGGTAGGGCTCATTCGAGCACTTTCTTTATTTTCCCATTCCTTCTTTCTTTCCAGTTCAGTAGCAGTTTTCAAGCAAACGTGGATCCCGCCGAGAACGACGGACGTGAAAGGGTGCTAATATCTTCCATTCATGTAATTGACTCCCTTACCCATTCTCTGGTTCGCAAGACCTTGTTCTTTCTTTTTCTTTGGTTTGTGTAGCATTACCTTTCCCTTTCCTTGGGATAAAAATGCTTGGCTGGTGACTCTACCTTTTTTCGTGCCACTTTCGCGTTTGTACTAGGATGAAAATCTCGGGAGTGACAAAGGCAAATCAGGAAAAAAAATGGTTATCCCGGTGGATCGAAAACCCGAAAAGGACGATCCAGGAAAAAGATGTATTAAAGCAAAAGTTTGTCGTCTGCATGAACTGTGATTTATTCCATTGCAATGGCTGGAAATTTCAAAGGATAAGAATTATTCAAATCACCCTTCTCAGAAAGCAGGGTACTCAAAGATTCTTAAAGACATATGAGTCATAGCAGAATTGAAACTCAGTGGAAAACCCATTTCCACATTGCCATTAGGATAATTTCTTTTCTTTTTGCATAATTACCTCTTTCCATGAATTTACTCTTGATGTAATGCCTATTTCAGGCCACATTTCAATCAATAAAATTGCATTTCAGTCAAATAGCTTTCTCGTTTTTGTTTTCATTTTACTGTTTTGATTGCAAAAATGTCTGAACTTTTGATAAATATTGCATTTGAAACATTGAGGCTCTACAATAAATACCTGATAATAAACAATTGAAATTGCTTTGAATGTTGAGTGTTTGGGATGGTGAATTCAGACCATGTTGTACTCGGGGCACGTTTTCTTGTATATTTTTGTAGGATTTAGTGTTCACATTCACTGATTTGTAAAGGCGGGGTTCGGAAGTCATCCCCAACACGAGGAATTGTTGATCTCTTTTCCTTAGTAGAACTCAGTGGATTTCCTTTCTCCAAGAGGGTATCCTTTCCTCAGCAAGATATTGGAAGTTTTTTATTCCCCAAACAAAGAATCATCCTTCATCAGAGAAGGGTTCTTTATGAGGATTTTATTATCCTTAGCAGTAAGGAGAAGTCCTCATTCCTAGTAGTGTCAGATGGTGGAACATTCTCAGCAGTTAAAGACCAATGGTTATTATCATCTTCGGTAGGTTAAAATCCAATGGTTAATTGGCATTCTCAGCAACTCAAAGTCCAATCTTCATTGGCATACCTTCCTGACACAGTCGTCATACTATATTGGGGGCATAATTTGGCTCTATTTTATTAGTATGAGAGGTTAAGAAGTCATTCTCAGTAGGAGGCTTATTTTTTATCTCTAATTCCCCAGTGGGGTTTTCTCCTCGGCAGATTATTGACAGATCCTTTCCTTAGCTAGGTCAGAAGTTTTTCATTTCCCCAGCGGAATTCTATGGTTATAGTTCTTCCCCAATCAGAGTTAAGGCCTCCCCATCTAGGTCATCATTCCTCATGATTCCATGTCCAGTTTATATTTGGAAGTTGTGGCAATTCAGAGCCCGTGTGGTGTTAACATTTTCACCAGTAGAGGTGTTATTCCCCATACATATTCAGAAGATCAAATTATTAATTATTTCCCCACCAAAGTTACTTGTTACTTTCCTCAGCATGGGATTCTATTTACATCTGGCATATAGTAATAATCATTATATTACATCTTCTAAAGCATAACATTTCCATCGATATGGAGCATTACGCCATGAAAAAATTCAAACATATGCATACGAAGCATAAGCCAGTGTTGGTACCTTGCAAGAAAGCCCAAAATTGTTTCTCTTCTATCATACTAAAGAATCCCCAGAAAAGTTCTTATCTCATTACCACCGATAGGCATTTCAAACAAACCCCAAGAGTCGTAAATCAGATGATGTTATGTTCTATTCTCCTTGGTTGTGGGTCGGTTGATTCCATTTCCTTTCACCCTTTTTTCGGGTGCTAGATTGGTTGATCTTATTCCTTATTGATATCCTCATCAAATTCTTGTCTTTCGGTATGTAGATCTTTTGATTATACTTCTCAATTATAGGCTCTTTAAGTTTTGAACCTTAGGAACTATTCCTGACAGGTTTCCTGTAGCCGTAACAGTGTGATATTTAAGTTTTGACCCTTAGTCGTTCCTGATAGGTGTTTAAATCAAACTTCCCTTAGGAACCATTCCCGACAGGTTCCCTTTATCCATAACAGTAGGCTCTTTAAGTTTTGAACCTTAGTTGTTCCTGATAGGTGTTTAAGTTAAACTTCCCCTATGAACCGTTCCCAACAAGTTCCATTTAGCCATAATAGTAGGATCTTTAAGTTTTGAACCTTATTTGTTCCCAAAAGGTGTTTAGGCCAAACTTCCCTTAGGAACCATTCTCGATAGGTTCCCTTTAGTTGTAACAGTAGGCTCTTTAAGTTTTGAACCTTAGTCGTTTCTGGCAGGTGTTTAGGTCAAACTCCCCTTTAGGAATCGTTCCCTGCATGTTCCCTTTAGCCATAACAGTAGGCTCTTTAAGTTTTGAACCTTAGTCGTTCCTGACAGTTGTTTAGGTCAAACTTCCCTTAGGAGCAGTTCCTGACAGGTTCCTTTATTGGTAACAGTGGGCTCTTTAAGTTTTGAACCTTAGTCGTTCTCGACAGGTGTTTAGGTCAAACTTCTCTTTGGAATCATTCTCGATAGGTTCCCTTTAGCCATAATAATAGGCTCTTTAAGTTTTGAAACTTAGTCGTTCCCAACAGGTGTTTAGGCCTAACTTCCCTTAGAAATCATTCTCGACAAGTTTCCTTTAGCCGTAACAATAGACTTTTTAAGTTTTGAACCTTAGTTGTTCCCGACATGTGTTTAGGTCAAACTTCTCTTTAGAAAACCATTCCCGATAGGTTTACGTTAGCCATTACCGATGGATACTTCCCAATATTATCCTAGATTCCCGATCTTATATTTAGGTTCCTAACTTTACCTTTAGTCATTCCTAACATACGCCTTAGGTTCCCAACCGTATCCTTAGGTTCCTGGCCTCACTTTAGGTCTCAGGCCCCCTTTTCTCCCAAACATCTTTCTAACAGACAATCCTTTGTATCTTATTCTTTGGTGGAGTCTCGTCTTTTGGATTGCGGATCCGTTGTTCCTACTCCTTAGCTATAGATCAACTGGTTCATTTCCCAAATCCAGTTTTCATCTGGTAGTTGGATTCGTTCCTCCAACTTCACTTTTAAAAATCCATTTGTCATCTGGTAGTCAGTTTGTCGTCTGGCTTTAGTTAAAAGACAATTTCCATTTGGTATTTGTTCCTCCCCTAGTGGAGTCGTATTGCTTTTATCTCCCCAGTAGATTCAGGTTCATGTTAACTTTTTAAATTCTATCTAACATTCTTGCACCTTATTTTCTCTTACCCACATAGTGCAAATTTTTCGGTTCTTCTGGTATTCAATCCTTACATACCTCGAATGTTTGAAAGTTGTTGCTATCATCCCTTCGGGTCTAAAGTCGATTGAATAGGGGAAGTTGTAACACCCCAAAATTTTACCTCATATTTTCACCATCAATAAGTGGCTTATACTTCATACATTTAGGTCCTGAACGATCATACATGCATCATTGGTCTTCTCAAGGCATGAGATCAATCTTCAAGAAAGAAGAAGTTTGCTCAAGGCAAGAGGAAGATAAATCCTCAAACACTCAAGATATAAAGGCTCTTATTCCTCAAAACACCATATTTGGCTCATCATGTCATCAGATGATTGAAATTTGCAAGAAAATTGAAAAGGATCACATTCTCCTATATTTGGTCCTCACATTAGGGTTTTGTCTATTTGAGTGTGTGAAAACTTCATGGGAAAGGATATTGAGGCCTCAACATCATCATATCATATATAACATATTGGATCAAGGGACTCGTACTTTTCCTTAGAGGAACTAGGGTTTTGACCCTTGGTCAACCCTTTCATATAATTTGGTCCAAAATTAGGGTTTTGCATAAAACCAGCTTATTCCTAATTCATTGAGAAATACTTGATTTTATGGCCTCCTATATGTTCTCAAGTATCTAAGGGAGGAGTATTGAGCATCAATTTCATTTAGGAGGGTTTCAATTGGTTCGATCATTAAGAATCAACTAAATTAGGAACAAAGTCAACTAAGTAGTGAAAAGGTCAACTCCTAGCTTTTGAGGTCAATATTGTGGTTATCATGTCAAATATAACCAATGGATGAAATTTGACCAAGAAATGTCAAAAAAATCAAGAGAATCAAGACTTGTATGAAAAGTTACCAAAAATGGGAATGTTTCCTTTTTTGGAATGTTCATATTTAGAACTTTCCATTTTTGGAAAGTTTTCATGGTTAAAGTAACCATTTTATGGCCAAATTACATGATGATGCAAGCTCTATTTTAATTTTCTTCAAACATGAAAGTGGTAGAGTGATTTCCCACCTTTCTAACCATGTAAGGAACTTGTCATTCGGATTCCTAGATCAAAAGATATGATCCTTCAAAGTTGTGATCATCAAGTTGGTAAAAATGTTAAAATACTTAGAAAATTCTCAACATAAAATTCAGCTTATTGATCATGATTTCTAAGTCACTTTTCATGATGTTCAAGACCTATAATCAAATCCCTCTAAATATCAAACTCATTCTATGAAATTTCTTCTTTCTAGTGACACCAAAATCAAGTCATATGATTCAATATCCATCAAGATACACTTTTTAAAAGTTGGATGCATGACCACTTTTTCTAATTTCATTCATGTCCTTCTTTCATGCCAAATTCCATATATTATGTTCCTGTAGCATGTTGCACGCATAAGACACACCACACACACCTCATGACACACCCTTTACTCACTTTGGCCATGCAAGAACTTACATAATCATGCACATGTTGTAAGCTTACCTTATATGCATAAATTTGAAAATAAAACTTAACGAACAAGTTTCATCAAGTCAGCATTGTACCACACATCATAATGCATATCATGGAGCTCCATGATAGCTCACATACACCTCATGCATAACCAAACATGTGCCACCAACTTTTCAATTTTTTCATTAACTCACCTCCAACTGATTTTTAACCTTTGGTTAATCACTAATCATTCATTAATCAATCATATAAGATCCATTAACCACCATAACCAATTCAGTTAGGATTCATTTGAGCATTTTCACCCAAAAAACTATAGTTTCACCTCAAATCTTCACTTCTTCGAATCTCCCTCAAGAGTGAAGATTTTTCTAAAATTCCTTCACAATATTCATCACTGAGCTCTATAGAATCTTCTACTTGCATTGGAATTCATCTGTAACAGCCATAATGCAAGATCCGATTTAATCTTCTTCAACATCCAACTTGGAATTGCAATAAGATTCAAGGGGTTTCAAAGCATTCATTTTTATCCAAAATAGATTGCAAGATCTTGCATGATGTTTTAGGGTTTCTTGGCACGTAAATTGAAGATCCATTCAGGTCAGTTTCCTTGAAAATTTAACATCATGATTAGAGCCTTGCTAGATGTATGATAGATATATTCTTGGTACTTCTGAAGCCCTACTTATGGTAGGCATTAAATGCACATGATGTTGTGCAAGTTTATTCAAATTTAAGTTTGGATCTCAAAATTCGAGCTTTGATTTCATCATTCTAGAGTCATTAGAAATGAAATCCAATGGTAGATTTGAATTCCTGGAAAAAATTGTGCAAGATAGTGTAAGGTTTTGTTTGATTTTGTGGAATTTATAGTGAGCTCCGGTGAGACTCACCTAAGAAGAAGATTGTAGCTAGGGCTATGGCATCTGATGTGTGTGTGTGTTAAGGTGTTATGTTTGACTCATGGACCTGATGATGTGTTGCATGATGTGTGGGTGTTGGACATTCTTTTTGGACTACGTACATAACGTTTAATGAAACGATGCATTTCATTATTTCAATGGTTTGGCTGATAAATCATGAACGGTTTGGGTTCATCATTTCTATTTGCACACCCCAATCTTTAGCCCAATGCATACTACAACATGGATTTTGCTATCTCGGTACCCCCTATGTGCATTTGTGATCTTTTTGCATTTTTTTTATCCATTTCACTTTTGCATCATGAAAAATATTTTTCTTCATCAGAAAATTCTAGAAAAATTCATATAGATATTTTTGGGTTTTAAAAAATTTTCTATAACTTTTAATTCCCTTTTTGTTTAATTTTGACATTTATTTTGGATTTTTTTATTCAAAGAGGTTTCATTTGACCTAGTCTCTACTTTAGGGTTCCATAAATGAGTTTTGATCCTAATTTTTGCATCCAATTACTCACATGATTAGAGGGTACCTTGATGTTCATCTTACATTTTTGCCATTATTTTTAGACCCCTATTGAGTTAATTCTTTGAAGGTTGTTTGAGTGATTAATGCTTTATAATGTGCCATATGTTTAGGATTGTTTGAGCATCCACTGTGCATAATTTTGTGAACATTTTTAGAATATAGTGAGCTACTGATCTCACTTAATCATGACCAAAATCACATAATGTTTCAAGGCTTGTAACTATTTTTCATGAATAATTGTTTGCTTGCCTAAGATCTTGATGTATGCCTAGGATTAGGGTTAAACTCGATGCCTTTGTAAGACTTGTCTTAAAGCAACTTTCTAGACATGTTTAGACATGTTTAGACATATTGAATAGGTCATTTTGTTATGCTTTAACATTTATGTTTTGATCATGATTCATATGTTTTCTTTGAACCGTAATTGAATACCTAGTGCTTGTTCAATATTTTCCAAAGTAAGTGGTTTTAAGGATGCATTTATGCAATCCATTTGGGATCTTTTAACCATTCATTCAAACTTGTTATAATATGACGTAAAGCCTTATTGTCTCATTTTATAGTTCATTTTGTGTGCCTCTAATTGGTGTTGTGATTACATGCATTTGAACCTGATTATGCATCAAACTTTGACAACTTTATTTGAGCTTTTGTGTGCTTCATTTATCCAATCCTTTTGAAACTCAAATGTGAAACTTTATAGGTAATTAGATACTGAATTGTATGCGGGATACTTACTTGAAATGATATTTTCATTATTTTGATTAAAACTTCACATACTCATAAAGGATGATTTGGGTTAACTTTGGTTTCTACTCGCACTAGTCTTTGAAAATGTGTTTCCATGATGACTTTGTGAGATATTAAAGTTCATTGTAAATGTTAACCACAAGTATACATTGGTTTAAGGATGAGTTAAATTTTTCTCATCACATTTTATAGGTCCATTGTGTACCTATAATTGATGTTGCATTTGAGTGCATTTGAACATGCCTAATTGTATACTTTGACAAGACTCTTTGAGTTCTTGGTGTGCAATTTTTTACCAAATTATTATGAATTTCAAACATGATATATTATAGGTGCTTTGCCTCTGACTTACATCCTTATACATCACTTTTCCATGCCCTTTTACTTGTGTGACAAGTCACATGTCCTTAGAGAAAGTTTAGGGTTTGTTTTGACCATTGCTTGTTCAGACTTCTAAGAACGATTTGACATGAAACTTTCGCAATGCTGTGAGGTTAGTTTTAGAAATCTAATACATTATTTATCTTATGACTTAGGTCATTCATAGCTCAATTACATTTTTACTTGTTCATTGTGTTGTCATAAGTGAATGATCCATCATAAAAGTGACATCTTTGTCTAGAATTGCCTAATCTTTTGAACATGACTTGGTGAGTTTCATAATAATTTCTTAACATCTCAAACATAATTATTCTATTATCATACCATGTTTTCTACTGACCCAACTTGCATATGTGAATTAACTTCATTTTTGTGCCTTTTAGAGGCAAAACTTACATGACTTGTGGATTGAAAGATGTTTGTGTACTGACATAGGACATAACTTGAATCCTTTTGCTCTCTCCTTAGTCATTAACATGAGTTGGACATAATATGACATAGCTAGTGCCTCACTTAGGTTCACGCCCTTTTAGAACTCATTTCATTTTTTGTTTAATGATTGACATAACTTCTAGGGTAGTCTTAGGACATTTGCATGAGCAATAATGCATAATTTTGCATAATTCTTTCAACTTTCCAATAGTTGAGCTTGGTTGACATGTATGAACATTTGTATTATTTTACATTGTTTTTCAAACTTAGTTGATATCTTTCATCTCACTTCTTTTTTCTTATTCCTTTGAATGGTGATTGGATTTCTTAATATTCACTTGTGTGTGATACAAGCTCCCTTATGGCTCCTAGCTTGAATCTAATTTGGATTAGATTCAAAATAGGTTAGACATTAGGTATCCAATCCAAGCATGCTAACATAGGTAGAAATTCTCTTGTATCCTTAACTATAGGATCAATCATTGCATGACAACTTCTAGGATGGAGATCCCTTAGATTTTTCTTTCAACCATTTGAGTCTCTCTCCTCTCTCTCAAAACAAAATCAAAACACTTAACAAATAAAGTGTGTATAGTACGACATGAGCCTTAAGCACATGGGAAATTATAAGAGGGAATTTCTCCTAAACTTATCTAGGGTACTTTGCGCGCGTCCCATCTCGGGGTGATGTGTCAAGTACTCGCTCCTATGTCATAGTTTTTAGTGTTATACATACAACAAACAAAACTAGTCAAAACACTTATATTAAAAGAAATTAACAAATCAATCTTCTTTCTCTTCTCATCTCACTTTTGTTCAATACGTAAAACATGTCAAGTCTGTTCTATCGCAAACAGCTAATGCATAAGTCTCGATCTAGCAAGCGGAAACACCTCACTGCTAGAATGCACATTTTGGCATCGTCCACTTAAGAATAACCAAAAACAGTTAGTCATCCGTAGTGAGCCGAACTACGGTGCTCTGATTCTCATTCCCTGTGAGATACTTAGGCACGGGACGCGATGTTTTGGCGAGAAAACTTCCTTGTTCTTTTCAGAACTGTGTCGACTCTAACTCTCATTCTCGATGAGATACGTAGGCCTAAGATGTGATATCCTACTGAGTCATCTTCCTTATTTTCCCCTCGTTTCGTTCTATTTCTCGTTCTCTTTTCTTCCGTATCAATAGATGGAGCTTCAGATGCCTACACCCTTTGAGCAGAATAGAAAGCGTGGATCCCATCGAGTACGATGGACACGATGGGGTGCTCATACCTTATCTTCGTGTAATCGACTCCCGATCCCCGACTTGGTTGTGAAGACCTCGTCTTTCCTTTCCTTCAGGTTTTCTTTGATCGTTTCCTTTCATTGTTGAGATAAATAACATTCGGTAGTGACTCTATTTTTTTGCGTCAATTGTTTTTCACGTCGCGACACTAACTTCTCATTATCTCCATGAAGATTGAATCTGGAGGTCTAAATAGTCCTTATGGTTCCCATAGTATGTGTTAATGTTTTTTTTGTGTAAATTTATGAAATTGATCATCGAATTAAGTGATGTGACTTTCATGTCACTAATTGTGGCGCTTTGATCTTCACCTCTTTCTCTCATATGCCCTCAAAGTGAGAAGAGTATACCTACAAATACACTTTAATGTCTAAAGTAAGGTAAAGTGTATATAAAATATAAATAAATGAATTGATTGAGTGGTCATATTTAGAGTGAACACACTCCCTTATTTATAGAAAGACAGGACTCAAATAAGTTTTTTAGAGTTGTTATTTCCACTTGTTAATATCTAAGATTATTAATGATAAATATAATGTCTTTCTCTATTAGTATTAAAAAAATTGGATAAAATTACTTTTATTGCCAAAAAAAAAATGATTACAAATAAGCGACCCAAACAAGGTCCAGCTAACCAAACAAGACAACAAAGACACCACTAGAAGCACCCCTCACTCCATAAGGAATCTACCAATGTGCTTCTTAAGCTTGTTATAGTTCCAACATCTATTAACTATTACAATTTTAATATGATCTTCTATTCCCTCAAGATGGTATCTATTTCCAAAACAATTCTCATTTCTGTACCTCCAAAGCATGTAGATTGTTTCTGAAAAAACACATTTGAGAATACTACTCATAGGGCTTTTAGATTTTGTATTCTGCTCATTCTCCCAGACCTCAGGTTGATGTTGGATCTGCATCCAATTTAGGATGTTTCTCCAAGATGTCTTCATGATGGTACACCCAAAAAAAAACAAGTGAGATTGTGACTCTTCCTCAGCACAGAAAAGGCATTGCTCATCATTGTTGAATTTCATTCTTGTCAACCTGACTCTTGTAGCCAACCTTGAATGACAAGCCATCCAAAGAGTTACATTGGAACAAGGTCTAGTTGGATTGTTGAAAAACAGCTTTTGCATCTGGAAACCAGGATGCACAATCATTTTAGCCACTTCTCTAATTTTCAGAATTGTTTTAAAAATCTAGAATAATTTATTAGAGATATCCATATGCAGAATATCATGATGCTTCACATAGTAACAATTGATCCACTTGATCCACATACTATATTCCTTGTTACAAATATTCCACAATAATTTTTCAAGACAAGCTTGGTTCCATCTTGTTATATCAATAATATCCAGACCCCCTTATTCTTGATGGTGCAAACATCCTTCCAATCAATTGGGGACTTCTGGTGATCACACTAGACCCTGATCAAAGAAAGGACCTGCAAATGGAATCTAATCTAGCAAGAACTTTTTTGGGTAAAGGCAGAAACTGTAACCAATAGTTAGAGACATAAAACAAAACACTATTGATCAATTGGATTCTTCCAGCCATTGTCAATAACCTGGAGCTCCAGTGGTGAATTCTACTAACTATTTTATCCACTAAAGGAAGATAGTGGATGACAGACAGTTTTCTACTAGTGAGAGGGATTCCCAGATACCTGAAGGGGAGGGCTCTAACTTCAAATTTAGTGATATCTTGAATAGCTAATCTGTTTTCCTCATCAACATTGCCAAAAACACTTTGCATTTTCCAGGATTGATCTTAAGACCTGTGGACCTAGAAAAGGAAAAGAAGCAGTCCATGAGCAACTGAACTGAGATTGGGTCTCCTCTTGAGAAAAGCATCAAATCATCTGTAAAATTGAGATTAAAGATGGACATTTTTTCACATTTTGAGTGGAAGTTAAAATCTGCCTGCAACTTCAGCTTATCAAGCAACCTGTGAAGGTATTCTATTATCGAAACAAACAGCAGGGGGACAAGGGATAACCTTGTCTGAGGCCCCTCTTAGCAACCAAAATATTGGAAATACCACCATTTATTTGAAAGCTATAAGACACTGAATTCACTGTGAACATGATCCAATCTATGAATTTCTGAGGGAAATTTTTCTCCTTCAAAATGGTTTCAAGGGAGCACCAATCAAAAGTATCATAAGAGTTTTGAAAATCCATTTGTAACATACACTTAGGAGCTCCATTCTTGGCACTATACCCCTTGATCAGCTCATAAGCTAGAAGAATGTGGTCATGAATTCTCTTTCTAGGTATGAAAGCAGTTTGACTGTAGTGGACAATAGATGTGATAATGTTTCCAAGTCTTCTGGTTAGGATTCTAGAGACAATCTTGTAAATGACAGTACAACAAGATATGGTTCTAAAATCCTTCACCTTTGCAGCTTCAGGGATCTTTGGAATCAATGTTTCCAGGGTACAGCAAGTGGCTCTATACATCTTACCATTATCAAAAAATTATTTGACAGCTCTAATAACATCATCTTTAATGATACTCCAGGTGGCCTTATAGTTTCATTCCAACTAGTTTTCACAGCATCCATGAAACTTATGGCTTGTGTCACCACATTTTGGAATTTGAAGGGAGTTCTAATGGGTTTTACCCTTGTGCTGTTTAGGAGAAGTAACACTGCATGATCAGAAATGCCACAATTTTTTATGTGAAGGGTGTGCTCCTTATGCTTTTGCTGCCACTCAAGGTTACTAAGCAACCTGTCAATCCTGGAGTAGATCATACCATCCCTCTGATTATTATTCCAAGTGAAGTGATCACCACTTGTCTCCTTTTCCATCGGACCTGTATTCTACATCATCTCCACAAGATATTTAACTTCAATATCAGTAACAAGATTGCCACCAATTTTTTTCCCTGCTCTCATGACTGTAAACACCCCAAATTTGCCCTCACCCATTCACACCATGGCTTGTGATTTCTTCATATGCATAAGTTCAATCATAGCATCTCATATTGCATTTTTTATTCACTGCATTGTTCCCAAGTCATCTGCATCTAGGGTTTGTGATCTGAGCTATCCAAGAGCTACTTGAGCCACTCCAAGGGTCATCAATCACTTCAAAGGGGTCCATGTATGTTCAAGCATCATGTTATATCCTCTCAAAGTCAAGGAAGTCAAAAAATCACAAGAACTGAGAAAGGCATGGAAGCAGAGCCAGGTTTGACTGCATAGATGACCTAGAATTAGGGTTTTGGTTTCAAAGGCCATAACTCCAAATTTTTTTGTCATTATTGTTTCTATTGGTCTCTATATGTTATAAGGATCATGCATATCAATTTTCATGAAGAAATTCCATGGGGAAGGCATCTAATCAAGAGTTGACTTCTTGAGCAAGTCAGTGCAAAATCAGGGCATCTGAGGCCCCCAATGACCCAACCAAAGGGTGTTCTTCATCATTTTGAATGTGTGTGATCTTTATTTGATCTTAGAATATGTTATAAGTTCACAAAATTGAATAATTTCAAGCCATTTGCAAAGTTGCCTTTTTGGGAAAATGACTTGTAATGGAAACTTGCCATTTTGGGAAACTTTTTCAACCCTTTCTTTTTGATTCAAAATTGCTTCAAATGAGAAAACTTTGGTCATGAAAGTTGTAGAATTGATCATTCCCTTTTCAAAAAGTACAAGAACTCATTCTAATTCATTTTGGATCAAAAGTTATGGCTTGTCAAAGTTGGACAAAATCACATAATTTCAAGTTTTGTACCAAAGAGGCAAAGTTGCAAAATCCCTTGTCAAGGCAAATTATGCTTTCAAATGGACTTATAATATTTGTACAAACATAAACCAATGCCTAAAAGTCAGAATGCACCAAAGGTTTGCCCATTTTCATGACTTATGGATCAAGAAACTTCAAAAGGGCCAAAATTGAACAAAGTTGCAAAACATCATGCAAACCCTAATCCACTTGTTAATTGGCTTCAAGACTGATCCCATGGCTCTCCTCATTCCTTGCTGCGCAGGACACCCCTTTGTCCTTGGCCTACCATTGACCCATACCTCTCTGTCGCTCCCACCAAATGACACCGGGTCAAATGGGGTATAGACGCGAACGGTCGGCGAAAGGAGGATGCGATAACACACAGGAGTGAACTCACTGGAAAAGAAAAGAGTCGCCAGCTAGGCATTTTTATCCCTGAGGAAAGGCAATGCTGCATAGACCTAGGAAGATATGGATAAGACGGTTGCGAACCAGAGAAACTGAGGAAGGGGGTTGGTTACAACCTGGGAAGGTATTAGCACCCAGATTGTCCGCCGTACTCGACGGGATCCACGCTTAAAAGATTTGTGCTTTAAAAGGGGAGTGTCAGTGAAATTTGTGCATAAAAGAGCTGGAAAAGGATGTACAGGTGTCAGTGTAAGAGGAGTGAAGTGTATAAGTGAAGTGTTAGTGTAAGAACAGGAATAAGATGCTCAAGATTATGAGGCTAAGAGAATGATGCTGGAAGAGGGGGGGAATATACAGAGACTTTTGTTCGATAACTGTTAAGTTATGCCTACGTATCCTCTCGTGCAATGAGGAAGTCAGAACACCGTAGTTCGACCCAAAGAGACTGAAAGATAAATTGACTTGTGAACTGCTTGCTTGTCTATGCTCAAGTGTATGACTTGTCTGGCTCAGGTGCAAACTGTCTTGCATTGGACGGAAGAAGCGAGTTCTCGTTTATGAGTGAATATGATGAGAAGAGAATCCCGAAGGAGACGATTATTGTTTGTTTTTGAGTTTTCAGTCTTTTATTGCTTTTTGAATTTTTGTCATAAGTTAATGAGCTTAAGCCTAAACCAATGGGTTAGTAATCTCATCACATCCTCCCTCTGATTAGGGGTAATGAGAATACCTTAAGTGTGAAGTCAGCATCTCACACTTAATCACCATGGTGTAGGATTAAGATCATTAACCTACTTGTGATTATTTAGATGTTTTTGGTGCTTTTGTTTAGTGTTAAGTAATGAGATTAAGCCATAATCAGGGATTAAATAGACTCATTACACCATCCTAATAGAAGGATAATAGATGAGAATGTTTAAGCTGAGGAAAGCTCCTCAACTTAATCCATGATTAGGGATTAAACTCATGACAAAACAAGCCTTTGGTTAAGTGGATTTTATTTAATGATATGATGAAGAAGTGAGTTTTATGATTTGTAAGACAACTTGAGGGGGACTTGTCCATTAACACTAGGGTTAGTCCTTCTTAACCAATTAAGGAAGAATTAGAACCCTAATGCAAGGCCCAAGTTACAAGCTTGATGTCTTAGTGATTATTAGATGGATTGATTAAAGGAGTTAAAAACATTAAGGGTTTAGCACTTAGGATTAAATTTATACACTCCATCCTAATAGAAGGATGCAGGCATAAGCTTAATCACAAAGCCTTAAAGCCTTTAGGGTTTAGTCCCTGATTATGAGATGAGAAGAGAAGACTCAATGAGACACAAAGGTAAAAAACTAAATGGGGAGACTAATCAAAACCCTAATCATTGTCATGCTTGGTTGTTCCTGAGGTTTGTGAGGTTCACAGGAGAAGTCTTCAGAGGAACCACTAGGAAGCAGATGAAAGGAGCAAAGAGAAGCAAAGTAACTTGCTTCATTCAAGAAGACAAGTCACTTGGAGAAAGAAAGTGAGAAGAAGAAGAAGAAAGGGGAAGCTTCAAACTCAAACACATAACAAAATGCAGCATGGATGCATAAGAGGGATGAAAAGAAAATGTGGGAAGTGAAGGCAAATCCACTTCCCAAAGTTACTTACCACCAGAAATGTTAGTGAAAGAAATGCAATGCAATGCAAAATGAAATGAAATGGCATGATGCAAATCAAAACCAGAAGCACATTCATGATGTTAATGATGCTATTAGATGATGCAAACATGAATCAAGGCATGGGAATGATCATACAAACATGTGGATGCAAATGGAACAAGTTTAGAACCATGAACATACATGAAAAGTTATGAAATGCAAATGACATACAAAGTGGCAAATGAAATATGCAATGATCAAACATGCTTTTAACATGCTTTAAGATGTCACATGAATCAAAAGAATGCATAAAATGCTATGGCAAGTCAAGGTATGAATGCAAATGCAAGATGTATGCAAATGGAAGCCCAAATTAGGGTTTATGATCAAAGCATCAAACACAAACCAAAATCAGAAGCAAACATCAATATAAAAAATTGAAAATGCACTCAAAGGATCCCTAAACCTATACTAACTCACTGCCCAAAGGAGAAGTTCCAACTCTTAACCTAATAAAAGTTATGAATTTCCTAAAATTTCTAGGGTTTTAGGGTTCCTTAACAAGAAAAATGTCAAACAAATGGAAAATGAAAGATCAAATCATGCCCATTTAATCTCACAAACTACATGCTAAACACAATGCAATGCAACAAGAATTAAGGTCCAACTCTCAATGGTTAGGCAGAAATGATTTTTGGAGGTTTGGATCAAAATAATGCATAAAAATGATTTTAATTCCATGAAAAATTCTCAAAATGCATCAAGATCAAAAAAGAAATTTGGTTTGAGGATTGGACAATGTTTCTAAATGATTATGAAGGTTTCATGAATTTTTTGGTGATTTTTAAATACCTAAAAGTATTTTTAATTAATTAATTCTCATTAATTAATTAAAAATAAACTTTTAAATGATTTAAAAATATTTTTTAATGCAAAAAATAAAAATAAAAATGTTTTTGGTTTCTGAAAATTAATAAAAGTGTGTATAAAAAATTTCAGAATTTTTGAATAATTTTTGCTATTTTAAAATAAATGGACAAATTAAATGAGAAAAATTGAAATAAAAATTAATAAAAATGAGAAGTATTCACATCCAACGCATCAGATTCAAAGTTGGGAGGAGGCTGTTGACTTGGCGCGTCTTTTAATGGCCAGGATGGGTTCTGATTTAATTAACTTAATTAATCTTAATTAATTTAATAAAAAGGATTAGGGCTAAGTGAATCAATCTGGACCACACGAATCTTAAACGAATCTGCATCCAAAGGCTGAGAACGCATCTGGCAAATTAATTAGGGTTAGGGTTAATGACTTTCAGGTGACCGGAGGGAAGCTCCGGTCATCTTCTCCGGCGGGTTGGAAACCCTAAAACACGCTACAGGCCACCATTCACCAAATTGAAAGCAGGGAAATGATCCTCTACCCAAACCCCATTCAAATCACCCCTCAAACAAAATTTATCATTCATAATCAGTGAGAATCGAAGCCAACAAGATTCACGGGTGAAATTTCAGAGTGCAACAAAATACTCATTTCTTCACTAATTTCAATTCTAAGGACATCATCATGATCAGCACAACACACACTTCCATTTTATAACAAGAAAAGCAAGCTCTGTGAGAAAAAGTTCTTGGCCATACCTGAGCTGGAAAGCTTCAATGGTGAGCTTCCAGAGTCTCTCACTTGTGCAAATGAACTCCCTTGACCCTTCTGAACTCAATGGAATGCCTCAAAGCTCTTGTGGATGGCTGATTTGAGAAGAAGAGTTCTGGTGTAACAGATTTCACAGTCAGGATTTGTGAGGTTTCAAGCTACTTCAATGGTGGATTCTGGTTCTCTTGAGTGTGTATGATTTATTGGTGAAGAGAAATTGGGTGTTTGATGGCTGGAGAGGGAGATTCGAAGAAGAGGAGTTCTTGACAGATTTTTGTGAAGGCTGTGTTGTGTCTTGTTTCAATGACCAATGCCTTGCTATAACACTCCCAAGATGTATGAGTAGCCTGTGGAGCAGGTCAGTAGAGGTGGCTGCTCACTGTTCCAAGAGTATGGGGGTTTTGGCCAAAAAGTCAATGTGATTTGTACTTGCAGCATGGGCTATGGCAGCAGCTGTCTAAGGGCTTGTCTTGCCTCAGCTTGAGTCAAGGATGACCCTTGGATTGCTTGTGAATGTTTGCAGCATGTGGATCATGAGTTGTGATATGTTTTGCAACTTGCCCACTTGTGTTTTCTCATGATTTTTGGCTATGCTCATGAGATACTTCTTGCTGAATTTTGTTGCATGATGTTCCATTTGGTCATGGCAATGCATAGAAATCAACTAGTGATCACATAATTCCTTGGAGGGTGATTTTGCCAAAAATCCCTCTTTGCATCTTTATGAAAATGACTTATGGATTTCTTGAAAATCAAGTCACAAAAATGAAAAACCCCTTGGGCCAATTCTGATTTTAGGTCATGTGTGATGTTTGTGTAAAGGTTAGACATCAATTAGAAGTCACAAATTGCCTTGGTACAAGCATTTGCAAGTTTTCCATTTGGTGCATAACTTGAAATTTAGTGATTTTTGCCAAATTTGATGAGCCATAACTTTTGATCCAAAATGAATTAGGTCATGTTCTTGTACTTTTTGAAAAGGGAAAGATCTATTATAAAACTTTCATGACCAAAGTTTTTCCATTTGAAGCCTTTTTGAATCAAAAAGTAAGGGTTGAAAAGTTGCCTAAAATGACAATTTCATCAAAAGTCAAACTTGCCCAAAAGTCAACTTTGCAAAAGACTTGAAATTCTTCAATTTTGTGAACTTCCAACTTCTTATATGATCAAATAAAGATCATATACATTCAAAATGATGAAGAACACCCTTTGGTTGGGTCATTGGGGGCCTCAGATGCCCTGATTTTACACTGACTTGCTTGAAAAGTCAACTCTTGATCAGATGACTTCCCCATGGAATTTCTTCATGAAAATTGATATGCATACTCACTATACCATATAGAGACCAATAGAAACAAGAATGACCAAAAAACTTGGAGTTATGGCCTCTGAAACCAAAACCCTAATTCTAGGTCATCTGTGCAGTCAAGCCTGGCTCTGCTTCCATGCTATTCTCAGTTCTTGTGATTTTTTTGATTTTCTTGACTTTGTGAGGATACAATATGATGCTTGGACATACATGGACCCCTTTGAAGTGATTGATGACCTTTGGAGTGGCTCAAATAGCTCTTGGATTGCCCAGATCACAAACCCTAGATGCAGGTGACTTAGAACCAATGCAGTGAATCAAAAATGTAATATGAGATGCCATGATTGAGCTTATGCATATGAAATGATCACAAGCCATGGTGTGAATGAGTGAGGGAAAATTTGGGGTGTTTACAGCTGCCCCTATTCAAACGTGAGTTAGCTGTGCAGGTTGTAAGCGACGGCTTATCAGGCAAACAAGATAACTTGTGGTTGAATACCAAAGACAGTCCAAAATTTGCACTCACAGAATGAAGAAGAAAAGGGATATAGATTATAAAAGGAAAATAAAGTATTTGTAAAGTGTGAGCGACGGAGGACGACCGTCGAGCAGAGGACGACTGTTGGGTAAAGAGCAATGACGGGGACGGCCGACATGCTGGAAAAAGTGCGGAAAATAAAGCAATGACGGGGACGGCCGACATGCTAGGGATAAAAGGGATTATGATGGGGACGGCCATCAAGCAAAGCTGTAAGATTCTCTGGGGATTAATGAAACATGACGGGGACGGCCATCAAGTTCATAAAGTAAAGTAACCAACGATGGGGACGGCCATCGGGCTAAAAAGAAAAAGGGACCACGACGGGGACGGCCATCGGGTTAAAGAATAAATGAAATAATGATGAGGGACGGTCATCAAAGGTGAAGGACGATCACCTAGCAGGGGACGGCTGCTCTGTTGGGTTAAGATGAGGGACGGTCATCTAAGGTGGAGGACGACCACCTGGCAGGGTACGGCTGCCGAAAATATCGCGACATAGGACGAATGCCGGATAAAAAACAACGATGGGGACGGCCATCGGACGAGCATGATGGAGGACGACCATCAAGAGGTGGAGGACGACCACCTAGCAGGGGACGGCTGCTCTCGAGGTTTATCATGACATAGGACGAATGTCAGATAACCAAAATCAACAATGGGGACGGCCATTGGATAAAATGATGAAGGACGATCATCAAGAGGTGGAGGACGACCACCTAGCAGGGGACGGCTGCCAAATATCACGACATAGGACGAATGTCGGGTAGAAAATCAACGATGGGGACGGCCATCGGATGAGCATGATGGAGGACGACCATCAAGAGGTGGAGGATGACCACCTAGCAGGGTACAGCTGCTCTCAGGGTTTATCATGACACAGGACGAATGTCAGATAAAAAAAAAATTGCTTTGGTAGCGATCTACTGGGGAATAGTAAACACGGACGAGTGTTTATATCCAAGAAATAAAAGTATAAGTGTTTAGATGTTTATGTATAGATTAAAGATGCGGACGAGCATCCTTAAGACTACGATACGGACGAGTATCGGGTAGAAACAAATACTGACACGTGTTCAGAGATGATGATACGGACGAGTATCAACGGGTTAATAGAGAACACGGACGAGTGTTGAATCTGAAGGGATTCTTCTGGGGAATGATAGACACAGACGAGTGTCTAAATTCAAGAAGACAGAAGTGTTTGACACGGTGTATGGATTAAAGATGCGGACGAGCATCCTTAAGACTATGATACGGACGAGTATCAGGTAGAAACAAACGCTTGACGCATGTTCTGAGATGATGGGACGGACGAGTACCAACTGGTTAACAAAGAATACGGACGAGTGTCGAATCTGTGGGGATATACATGGTGTATACAAGATACGGACGAGTACCTGTATAAGTGTGAGTGGTGTATAGATGGGTGTTTAATCTGCTGGGGAGAGTGACACGGGCGAGTGTCAAAAGGAGAAGAGTATAGTATAAACGAGTATTTGATATACAAAGTGTTTATGTTACTGTACTGGGGAAAATGACACGGACGGATGTCAAGGAAATTATATAAGTACATGTGAGTGCAAAGAGGATGTCTTTGGCTTTCTGCTGGGGGTATGACACAGACGGGTGTCAAAAAGTATCTGTAATACGAGTGGTAGTGTTTGCACAGAGTGTTCAGGCGACTTTACTGGGGAGTATTGACACGGACGGGTGCCAAAGAGAGTATATACTGGTGTTTGTGAATGTGAGGCAACTGCTTTTGCTGGGGAATCTGGGGAGTATTCTGTATACTGTTGATGAGTTGACACTACTCACAAGTGTTTGATTCAAAACATGGCTTATGATTATGCTATATGTTTGATTTTTGCCGTAATGCTCCGTACTAGACGGAATGCTACGCTTTGTGGGTGAATATGGTGCAAATGCCATGATTCTGCAAGGATACCGATCTGGGACTCGGATCCCGTTGCTGCGGAGATCTCTGGTCGATCTGCTTGAAATGGACATCCCAGCTGGGGGTGAGATCATTGGTAGATCCAACAAGATGTATCTGTTTAGGGAAATGGGTCAATGATAGACCTATCTCAGTAATGAGGGGACCCAGCTGGGGTTTGTAGAAGCTTTCGTCACTTTGTTGTGATTCCTTCACGCGCTGCTCTTCTGGATAGAGGCTGGAGCTCTGTGGGGAGATGGTTCCCTGACTTTTGTATTTGGATAAGGATGAAATGGCAACTCGGTTGGGGAGAAAGAGAGATCACTGAAAGATCTCCCTAGAGATTCTATTGAGGAGGATTTTTGACTCAGCCGGGGATATGGGCGCCTTCTGGTACTGCCCTGTTGGAGAAGTGATGCCTGGCAATTCTGATGGGGAGAAGTAACAAGTGGCAACTCAGCTGGGGAGAAGACACTTTGGGTGCTAAGGCTGAGTGTTGATTTGTCAGCTTGCGGGAGTGAAGCTTTCATGCCCCAAGTTGCGTTCTGGATACCTGCAATCCTGCAAAGATAGGGAATCGCACAAGTAATCCCGAGGTATCCTTTACTGGATTCCGTCATAGGAGTTTAGACACTTCTGAGAGTAAGTGTATTTCCTGCAAGCATGTGACTTATTATATATATTTTTTGAAGATAAGCATCTGTATTTGTGCAATCAGTTTTTCTTAAGACATTAGACATTTTTTGCAAATAAAAATGTACAAGACGAAACATGACTGAAAATCTGATCTTATTAATTCACATGCCCTGAATTGGCAAGATACAGTCAAGGAAACATATCCCCTGAAATGAGGAGATTGTTACAAATTGAGAAACAAAATGCTGGCAATGTTGACGACACTTTAAGGAGCTTCCTCTTTTGTTATGACTCGTATGACATTTGACGTTCTTCTCGTCTTGCTTTCTGAAGAAGGTTGATTCTGAAAGAAGCTTGATCCTTTTGAAGCTTACTGTTGCACCCCAAAATTTGCCCTCACAATACAAGACTTTGTGTTCTAAGAAGGTTCACAAGGTTCACAAGTTCTCCAACACTTGCATAACCTTTCATGAAGTTCATGAAGTCTACAAGTCACTTCTTGAAAGTTCATAAGGTTCACAAGTCCCACAATGCTTTCAATACCTTTCATGAGGTTCATGAAGTCTACAAGTCACTTCTTGAAGGTTCACAAGGTTCACAAGTTTCTCAACATGTCCATAACCTTTCATGAAGTTCATGAAGTCCACAAGTTACTTCTTGAAGGTTCACAAGATTCACAATGATTACAAAGCTTTCCTGAGGTTTATGAGGTCTACAAAGCCACTTCATGAGGTTAACAAGGTTCACAAGCTGCACAATACCTCCCATGAGTATCACAAGACATCTAAGAAGATTCACAAGGTTCACAAAGTTCACAATTGGTCAAAGAAGTTGACAATTCCCTCAGACAATGCACCTCCTAAGCAATGCATCCAAAACTAGGGTTTTGACTTTAATCAGGCTAAATGGACTTCCAATACCTCAAGTGAGTTTCATAACATCTTATATGTGTGTAAGAACCCCCATGACAAGTTTCAAGACTTTTCTCAAAAGTTTGCTCAGTCAGATGATCAGATAAGTCAAAATCAGTCAGTGCAGTTAAAGAGTCAAACTGAGGTCAACTGTGGTCAAACCAAAGTCAAACTTCATGATTTTTTTGCCAACATCAAGTATATGAAGTAAAATTCATCATTTGATCAAGGTTTGATCATGATTCATCAAGGAGATTCCAGATCATCAATAATCAGGAGTTTCTAAATTAGGGTTTCCTCAGTAAAAGTCAACTGAACTTTGACCAGCCATAACTTTCACATACTTCATCACCAAGTCTCCATCCAAAGCTCATTTTGAAGGAAATTGAATTCTCTACAACTTTTATGTTGAAAGTTAAGCCCAAAAATGCTTCATTTGAAAGATATAATCTAAGACATTATAGGTCATTTCAAAAGTCAACAAAAAGTCAACAACTTCAAAAGGGCATAACTTGAGATTGGTAAATGATATGGACCTGAAACAAATGGGGTTGTTTAGAGGACTCTTCAAGCTTTCCAAAAAGTCCAAGAACACCCTCATACCTTTAAAATTGAGGGAGATATGCCCTTGCAAAGTTGGGCAATTTTGTGATGGTTTATGTTGAAAATGGAGGCTTAGAAGTAATTCTTTCCAAATGGGCTGCCCAATTTATGACCCAATCCATGCCACAACATCATGCACGACCCAATGGTGAGAAATTCTGATTTTTATATTTTTATTTGATATTTATTTGAATTTTATTCATTTTAAATCAAATTAAATCAAAATAAAATCTAAAAATCAAATTTGGAACATGATTCTTCTTCTAGAAATTAATCAATGCTGTTTAACATGATTTGATCTTGTACAAATTCGTGCTAGACCAAATTAGAAGGCAAATATTTGATTTTTTCACACTTTAAGATCATGACATTCCTTCACCATGAAGTTTTCCAAAAAAGCCCATAAATCCATCATCTTTTGACCTAAATCTGATCTCATATAAGTATACAATAGAAACCAATCACAAGGGGACAAAAATCCAGCAGCCAAAGGTAAGCTTCATTGTTCAAAATTTCAAGCAAAAAAGTGAGATTCGGATTTGGAGATTCAAGGCACTACAAGGTATTTTAAGGACATGGTTAGCTTCCTTGGTCATCATTGAGTCGAAAGCAATCCTCAAATACATCCCATTCATGCACATATGAGGAATCCGAAAGCACATAGTTCATGCTTAATTTTTTTTCGATTTGAATTGTTTATGCATTAATAATGGAAACTAACCTTGGATTTGTGTTTGTTATGGTGTTTAGAAGCTTTATGGATGGTTTAATTTGATTTCTATGGACTGTACCAAGATTCACCATTGTTAGGGTTTGAAGATCAATTTCGGGAACTTAGCATTTAGGACACCTAAATGAATTATAAAAACATGGTTGTGACCTATAAGCTTTGTATAATTGATCTGGACTTCAAATTTGTATTGATATCATGATTTGCTTGATGATTGAAAAACATAGGTTTTGGGCTTATGAACTTGCAGGAAGAATCGCAGGAAAGTTCAAAAGAAAATTCGCAGCAAATTTGAATGAAGAAGACGAAGTTTGGCGCGTCCCTGGGATTCAAATTTCTTTTTATATTATATAGATTTGTTTGTATTTAATTTGTACAGGTTGATGAGTGGCCCAGTGGAAGGATGCGTGTGCGTTTGATGGAAAGGCCAGGGTTCGAATCCTGCTGGGGCCATTATTTTTGTTTTATTTTTCAGGATAAAAGAAGATAGAATATATTATGCGTTATGGCTATTCAGTTATCAGATTGGCTCTTCCAGCCGGGTGGTGATGTGCGCGTTTGTGAATGTAAAGGTCCTGGGAACGAATCCCACCCCAGGCCTTTTGTTTTGATTATTTTTCTGGATTTACCAAGTAATACACAAAAGAAATTCTTCCTCCTTTATTGTCACCTGCGCATGGATGGCTTAGTGGTTGTGGTTGTTGCTTGCAAGCCTGAGGTCTTGGGATCAAATCCCAGCAGGTTCTTTTTTCCTATTTTCTTATTTTTTCTTATTATTGTTTTCTCATTATTGTTTGATTAATATATTGTTTTAAAGAAAAATCCAAAGAAAATTTCAAAGTAATATATTGATATTAGGTTAAACTTATTTTTATTTTCTTAAAAAATACTAATTTGTTAATATTATTAAATTGTATATGTCATTATTTTAATATTCTAAAAATTGTATATATGTCCTATTTAATTAAATAAATTGTTAATCAAACCCTAAAAAATATTTCTCTAACAAACCCTAATTTATTTATTTTTTTTTAAAAAAACCTAATTCTATTTTTTTCTTATTTTCTAATTCCTAATTCTATTATGTATATATATATTTATTATAATTCTTATAAATTTTGTAAATATATTTATAATCCAAATTATTTTTCTTTTAAATGTTTAGAAACAATCTAATTTATAATAATTATATTTTTGTATATGGTTAAAAACAATTTGTAAGTATAATAATTAATAGGATTAAATTTTATAAACATGATTAATATTGTAAATATGATATTTTAAACCTATGCATATATTGTTTAATAAATAAATGTTAATATATGTTTATAATAATTAAATTTTGAAAATAACTTAATAATTTGTAAAATTAAAATAATTGTTTGTTCATATTTGTTTCTAAATGTAATTGTTCATATTAAAATTTGTTAATTTATTATTCTTATAATATTTTGATTAATTTGTATTATTTTTGCTTTTGTTAATTTTACATTATTATTCACTAACCTCTCTTATTTTATTATTACTAACTTTTTGCTTATTATTTAAATTATTTTCACTAACTTTATATTTCTACTAACCTTATTTAATTTTTCTTATTATTATTATTTACTAACCCCAATATTTTGTTTACTTATTTATTATTTTATTTTTTGCTTATGATATTTATTTTGATTATATTCTGCCATTTATGTTATTTTGTTTATTATAATTATATTGTAATTGCTTCCTTGGTGTAATTTTGTAATATTTTAAATATTTAATTATTGTTATGGTTAGTAATTAGGGAGTGTAAAACATATTTGTTATTTAAAATAAATTTAGACCACTTTTAATATAAGATAATTAAAATAAACACTCACACACACGTAAGTCGATTTTTAATCGCCGTCTCACGTTTCTAAGGTTATCCCTCAAGTTGCCTACGAATAAGGTCAAGTGGGGTGTATAAAGCAAGTCCCTTAAAAGATAAATCATCAAGTCCCTCATGGTTGCCTATACGAATCGAGTCCCTTCGAAATAAATGATGATAGTCCCTCCCGTATGCTTATTACACCCCACAGTTGCCTTCATAACCAGATTGTCCCTCTCATGTCCCTTACATCCAAGGTAAAGACTACCTACTCCTTAATAGTAGGGATAGTCTTACCAAGGAAAGAATAAAAGACAAGAAAGACTTAGAACTTTAGGGTAGGTACCTCTTAGTTGCTTGCTCACTCCATTTTTCAAACACTTAACAAATTTCAAACAAATTTTCAAACAAGTTTTTACACATCCGTACATGGATTATTATTAACTATTCTGAAAATTTTTCTATTCACACACTACACTTTCAAAAACACTTTAAAGTGAGCTAAGCAATTAAGAGCCCATGGATAACCATGGATGTAAAGGGTGCTAACACCTTCCCTTTACATAACCTACCCCCCGGACCCAAAATATTCTCTTAAGGTCTTTCCTGTTCTTTTATAACCTTTCCTTATGGATAAAATAAAAGTCGGTGGCGACTCTTGCTATCCGCAACATTACTTAAAGTCAGTTCTCCCACCGTGTTACAGAACTGGCGACTCTGCTGGGGAGACTTAATTTAAAGAGGGGTACCCTTAGGAATTAGATCACCTTTAAATTGTTTGCCTTGTTTGCTTTATATTATCTTGTTGGGATGCTCTTATGTGTGAAAGGTCCTAACCCGGATCTAGTGTACCTTAGGTAAATGGCAATAGACCAAGGAAACTGTACGACGTATATCGATACGGTTGATCTGGTGGCCATAGTTAGTGCGACTTCTTGGTTGGTGCTTATATTCCTTAAGTCAAGTTGAGGATAATATTGAGGCTGCCATATGTTGTCAATGCACTAACTGACTTTTAGAACCCTAGTTAACTCATCTTGGCCTTTAGAAAGTAGTGAGGTAACCGGCTTTGGTGCAGACTGAAGTTGGTTGACACTCGATACTACGCTCATTGAGATCTTAAACTTGGAGGGTTTTGGTTGGCAAGTAAGTTGCCTTCTGATCAACCACCCTTGTGAAGGATCAATGATATTGAGATCCCTTAGAACCTGGTTACTTTTGTAGGACAGGATGAACCATCTAACTTCAGGGGAGGGTACTTACCTTTGAACCTCATGCAAGCCTTTAAACCTAGGGCTATGGTGTGACTTGTTTGTGTGTGCCACATGTTTGTGATTGAACATAACATCATGACATCATCATGCATCATGAGCATATCATTTTCTCTAACCATTTCAAGGACCAAGGGATTTATCTTTGTTCTTTGTTGCAGGTCATGGCTTCTGCTCGTAGAAACACCATCAGGATCAACTTTGTAGGGATACCTCCCAAACTCAAAGAGTTGGTTTCCCAAGTGCCTGATCATTCCCAGTTCAACAAGAGACATGGTCACTTATTGGATCTAGTTACTTCAGGGTTCAGTGAAGACATGATGAGTGTGTTGTTTCAGTTCTTTGACCCTAAGCACCATTGCTTTACGTTCCCCGACTATCAGCTGGTTCCAACCATGGAGGAGTTCTCTAAACTTCTGGGTATATCTGTTCTTGATCAAAGACCTTTCACAGGCTTAGAGAAGGAGCTTAAACCAGAAGTTATTGCTGCAGCTCTACATCTGAAGAAGTCTGACATTGTTCTAGAGACGAGAAGTGGAGTTAAGGGTATTCTTGCCAAGGTGTTAATGGAGAAAGCTCAAATGTTCTTGAAGGCCATGAGCTATGATGCTTTTGAGGAGATCTTAGCCTTGCTGATTTATGGCTTAGTATTGTTCCCCAATCCAGATCAGTTCATAGATGTTCATGCCATCAACATTTTCCTGAGTCACAATCCAGTGCCTACATTGCTTGGAGACATTCTACATTCTCTCCATACCCGTACTACAAGGGCAAGAGGAACTTTGATGTGTTGCATACCTTTACTTTCTAGGTGGTTTATTTCTCACCTTCCTCGCTCAGTAATGAAGAATGAGCAAGGGTTCAGATGGTCCAAGAGGATCATGTCACTTTCTCACTCAGATATCCATTGGTGCTCCAGATCTATGGAGAATGTCACCATCATTGACCGTTGTGGGGAGTTTCCTAATGTGCCACTTCTAGGCATACGAGGAGGCATCACCTACAACCCCTCTCTAGCTTTACGACAGTTTGGTTACGCCCGAAGTGATGGTCCACATGACATGTTGATTCAGGGCATTGTGTTTGATTACGACAACGATCTTCAGGGTTACCGTCAGAGATTCATACGAGCTTGGGGAAAGGTAAACAGGATTGACAGCAAGACACTGGAGCCTAAGTATACTATTCCTATGGAGGCTTATCTCATATGGGTACGATCTCGTGCTCAGACACTCATGATGCCATATCCTGCTGTCCTACCAGTTACCATGGAACATGTTGCTGAAGGAGACACAGCTTATACCATCCTTCACCCAGACATGCCTACTGATAAGGAAGACTTGCAGAGATCATGGATCCAACTGAAGGAGCAAAGGGATACTTTCGAGGCTCATTACAAAGCAAGCCAAGAAAAGATTCTGGAGCTAACAAAGCTACTTCACGAGGAACGAAACCTCAACTCATACCTCAACACAAAGAGGAAACGTCCATGGGAGACTTAAAACCCCATCTTTTGTACTTATTTCATTTTCATTTTTTGTAAGCCTAAAAGGCAAAACAAGTTATTACTAATAAAAAGTTACTTTCTTGTTTGTTTAAGCAAATTTAAATCCTACGGTTCTTGAAAACATTGCATATGCATTCACATATCATTTCACTGCATCACAGGATTATAATTGCGCACAGGTTTCTCATCTTCTCGCTATTTATTTCAGCAATGGCTCTTGAACAATCAGTTAAGGATCTTCAGGCACAGAATGCACAGTTCCAAGAGCTGATCTTGAACCTGTCCAAGGGGCAAGATGATTTGAAGGCACTGCTGGCCAAGAAGACTAAGAAGACTAGAAGATCTGCTGGGTTGATCAACATGGGAAGAAGGTTCAAAGGTCTTGCCAAGACCAAAGAACCAGCTGAAGACTATGAATCTGAAGAATCTGAGCAAGAGAGAGGCAGTCTCCACAACACTATGGGGGACTCTGATTCTGAGGCTAATTACTACCATGAGCCTAATGAAGACAAATTCAAGATGCTGGTGGATAGAATGGATGCTATGGAATTACAGAAATCATCTGGGCTGGATTTTGAGGATTTGAGTTTGATATCTGGGGTTGTGATACCCATTGGTTTCAAGGTTCCTACCTTTGTTGTTTATGATGGGGTCTCTTGTCCCAAGCTACATTTGAGGTCGTATGTCAGAAGGATTCAACCCCACACTGCTGATAAAAAGTTGTGGATCCATTTCTTTCAAGAGAGCTTATCTGGAGCTCAGCTGGAGTGGTACTATCAGTTGGAGAGTGTCAACATCAGAGATTGGAATGATCTTGCTGAAGCTTTCTACAAGCAGTATCAATACAATGCTGACTTGGCCCCCACTCGCATGCAGCTTCAGATCATGTCTATGGGTGCCAAAGAAAGTTTTAAAGAGTATGCTCAGAAGTGGAGAGATTTAGCTGGAAGAGTTCAACCCCCTTTGACTGACAGGGAGCTGGTTGATATGTTCATGTGTACGCTGAATGGTCCATTTTACAGTCATCTCATTGGAAGCTCATCATCTGGCTTCACTGAGTTGATTATGACAGGAGAGCGGGTAGAGAATGGTATCAAGAGTGGTAAAATCCAAGTGGGCACTTCTTCATCAGGTGCTGCAAAGAAGCCTCCCACTGGGAAGAAAGAATCTAATGCTGTTTATGGTCAACCTGATCGTAACAGAAGGCATCAGTCTGTTAGTGCAGTTCATATTTCAAATCCAACTCCTGCACCAACAGAGCAACCACAGGGCAACCAACAGAGGGCTAGAAGGCAGTTCACGAAGATCAACATGTCAATGGCTCAGGCATTGCAACACTTATTGAAGGCTGAACTTATTACCCTGAGGGAGGCTCCTCAGAATCCCAATGTTACCTCTCCCAAGTACAATCCCAATGCACGATGTGCATATCATTCAAACTGTCCAGGACATGATACTAATAACTGCTGGGTCTTGAAGAACAAAATTCAAGATATGATTGATGCTGGAGAAATTGAGTTTGATCCACCAGGTACTCCAAATGTGATTACAGCTCCAATGCCAAATCATGAGAAGACTGTCAATGCCATTGATGAAGACCTGCATGTCTATTCAGTTATGGAGTTGACCACACCACTGTCTGTTATCAAAAAGAGGTTAGTACAAGCTGGGATCTTTCCAGGTTGTCGTGAAGATTGTCTATATTGTACCTATAAGCCGGATAGTTGCTTCATTTTGAGAGATGGGATTCAACGTCTCATGGATAAGTATACTATAGTGTTTGAAAGAAGACCAGCATCTGTAGAAAGTATGGTGGATCATCTGACTCAAGGTAGGAAGATTGAAGAGGTTGACATGGTTGGCAAAGTACCACTAAGAATCACTTCAAAGGGTCCCATCAAAATCACTCATCAGGGTCCAATCAAGATTACTGCTGAAGGTCCTGTAAAAGTTGTTGCTGAAGCCAGAGTAGCTCCTGTGGTCATTACTACTCCTGGTCCTATCCCATATACGTCTGACAAAGCTGTGCCTTGGCATTATGGATCTGATGTTTACATCCATGGTGTTAAGCAAGAGCCTGTAGCTGATGTGCCTGTTGACATTGACAATATTGCTGGATCTAGCAAGATCACTCGTAGTGGAAGAGTCTTCTCTCCTCCATTTGCTTCTAAGAATACAGTTACTCCTGCTGCTACCTCCACCACTGATGCTCGGGGCAAGGGTCCTGTTATTGAGCCTGTATCTACTGATGTGCCAGCTGCTGATGACCTCTCTAAGCAGATGGAGGAAGTGTTGAAAATCATTCGCAAGAGTGATTATGACATTGTTGATCAGTTGGGGCATACTCCCTCAAAGATTTCTATGCTGTCCTTGTTGTTATGTTCTGAGGCTCATGCCAAGTCATTGATCAAGTTCCTGAAGATGGCTCATGTACCCAGTGCAATTTCTGTTGACCAGTTTGAGAATTGTGTTGCCCACCTGACCTATGATAATGGGTTAGGATTTTCTGATGCTGATTTAACCCCTGCCAAGAGGGATCATAACAGGGCCTTGCATATTTCAATTGAATGCAGGGGCACTACCCTGTCTCATGTGCTGATAGACAATGGTTCCTCTTTGAATGTGTTGCCTAAGGAAGTCCTGAACAAGCTGAGTCCTGAAGATACTGTGCTGAAGCCCAGCAATATTGTGGTAAAAGCTTTTGATGGTTCTAGAAGAGTAGTGCATGGGGAAATTGATCTCCCAATCCAAGTTGGTTCTCAGGTGTTTACTGCTACATTTTATGTGATGGATATTCGTCCTTCGTACTCTTGTCTGCTTGGTCGTCCCTGGATCCATGGGGCAGGTGCTGTGACCTCTACATTGCACCAAAAGCTGAGATATCCGGTGAATGGAAAGGTTGTTACTGTTTATAGAGAAGAAGAATACTTTGTCAGCCATGTAAACACTTTCAAGTATCTGGAAGTGGAAGGTGAATACATTGAGACTCCGTGTCAGTCATTTGAAGTGGTTCCCTGGGTTGTTAATGATCATGTAGCTCCTCCTGCTGTGAAGAAAGTTCCTGTTGTCACCAGAAAACCTCCAACAATGGCAATGGCCTCCCTCAATGATGCTAGAGCTGTGGTGGATGAAGGTGGTTGTACTATTTGGGGTCAGCTTCCTGATATTCCATACAAGTCTGACAAGTTTGGTTTGGGTTTCACTGCAGAGTCCCAGAAGGCTGTTCGTCGTGCTTGTGCTGCTCGTATCACCAATCAAGGGGTTATCAATGCTGTGGGAGACTATGATGAAGACTACAACGTGGATGCATGGATTTTTCCTACTGTGGGTGCTGGACTCAATAATTGGAAAGCTGAAGATGTTATCCCTATCTCCTTTAGTCAGGAGTAAATATTATTACTGTGTTATGTTTTAAATTTGTAATTTCTGGAACAATTAAAACTTTCAAGCCATGTGCCTTACCCGGGGCACAATGGTGTGCTTGTTACGGGTTGTCATTTCATTTGCATACTTCATTCAATAAAATCAGTGGACGTTTCGTTTTAGTAAATATTGTGTTCCTTGTCTTTCTTTTTCTTTTATTTTTGCTTTATCAGCTATGTGTTCTTACACACACCCACATCACTAAAATGCAGATCCTCATCCACTCTGGATCCTGTTGATAACAGTTCTACTATTGCCAATTATGATTTCGAGAATCCGATCTATCAAACTGAAGACGGAAATGAGGACGATTGTGAAATACCTGTAGAGCTTGCTAGGTTGTTACAACAAGAAGAAAAAGCTATACAGCCACATGAAGAGCCAGTCGAAGTTGTGAATCTGGGAACTGAAGAAAGCAGAAAAGAGGTTAAGATAGGGGCTGATTTAGAGGACAGTGTCAAGAGCAGATTGATTCAGATGCTACGTGACTATGTGGAGATCTTTGCTTGGTCTTATGAGGATATGCCAGGGTTGGATACAGACATTGTGGTTCACCGTTTTCCAGTGAAAGAAGATTGTCATCCAAAGAAGCAGAAAGTTCGTCGTATGCGTCCTGAAATGTCAGAAAAGATCAAGGCAGAGGTAATGAAACAGTTTAATGTAGGGTTCTTAGCAGTGACTTCTTATCCTCAGTGGGTTGCAAATGTGGTACCAGTTCCTAAGAAAGATGGTAAGGTACGTATGTGTGTGGACTACAGAGATTTGAACAAGGCTAGCCCTAAAGATGACTTTCCACTCCCTCATATTGATATTCTGGTAGACAATACTGCTCAGCACAAGGTATTCTCTTTTATGGATGGTTTCTCTGGTTACAATCAGATCAAGATGGCACCTGAAGATATGGAGAAGACAACATTTGTGACCCAGTGGGGCACTTTTTGCTATAAGGTAATGCCATTTGGTTTGAAGAATGCAGGGGCAACATATCAGCGTGCTATGGTGGCTTTGTTTCATGATATGATTCATCATGAGATAGAGGTATATGTAGATGATATGATAGCCAGGTCTCAGAATGAAGAGCAACATCTTGATCATCTGCACAAGTTGTTTGAGAGGTTGAAGAAATACAAGTTGAGGTTGAACCCAAACAAGTGTACTTTTGGAGTTAGATCTGGTAAACTCCTGGGTTTCATTGTCAGTGGCAAAGGTATTGAAGTAGATCCTGCAAAAGCAAAAGCTATACGAGAGATGCCAGCTCCCCGTACTGAGAAGGAGGTTAGAGGTTTCTTGGGACGATTGAACTACATTGCAAGATTTATTTCCCAATTAACTACCATTTGTGAGCCAATTTTCAAGTTATTGAAGAAAGATCAGGTGATGGAATGGAATGATGAGTTCCAGACTGCCTTTGATGAAATCAAGAGATATTTGCAAGAACCTCCAATTTTGATGCCACCAGTTGATGGAAGTCCCTTGATTATGTACTTAACAGTGTTAGACAACTCAATGGGGTGTGTATTGGGGCAACATGACGAGTCTGGTCGAAAAGAGTAGGCAATATACTACCTTAGCAAAAAGTTTACCGACTGTGAAACAAGATACTCACTGCTCGAGAAAACTTGTTGCGCTTTGGCATGGGCTGCTCGCCGACTAAGACAATATATGTTGACCCATACTACCTTATTGATTTCTAAGATGGATCCAATCAAGTACATATTTGAGAAACCTGCTCTCTCTGGAAGAATTGCAAGATGGCAAATGATCTTGACAGAATATGACATACAGTACACTACTCAGAAGGCCATTAAAGGAAGTGTTGTTGCTGATCATTTGGCTCATCAAGCAGTAGATGATTACCAGTCAATGAATTTTGAGTTCCCTGATGAAGACATTATGATTATTACCAAAGAACCTGGACAATATGACGGACCTGAACAAGGATCCCGATGGACTATGGTTTTTGATGGTGCCTCTAATGCACTTGGTAATGGTGTTGGTGTTGTGATTAGTTCCCCTGAAGGTTGTCATACCCCGATTACTGCCAGACTTTGTTTCCATTGTACCAATAATATGGCTGAATATGAGGCATGTATTCTGGGTATTAAAGTTGCTATTGATATGAAGATTCAGTTCCTTGGTGTGTATGGAGATTCAGCCCTGGTAGTGAGTCAGATTAAAGGAGATTGGGATACCAAGCATGATAACCTCATTCCTTACAGAGAGCATGTTTTGTCTTTGATCCCACATTTCAAAGAGATTACCTTTGACATATTCCACGGAGAGAGAATCAGTTGGCAGATGCTTTGGCCACCATGGCATCTATGTTTGAGATCAATTGGGATAATGAAGCTCCCAAGATTACTATTGATAGATTTGAAAAGCCTGCATACTGCAATGAGATTGACACAGAAGGGGCAGAGGAGAAGCCTTGGTTCTATGAAGTGAAAAGATATCTTGAAGCTCAGGAGTTCCCTGAAGGGGCATCTGTCACAGATAGGAAGTTTCTGAGAAGGTTTGCTGCTAAGTTCTTCTTAAGTAATGGCATTTTGTACAAGCGCAATCATGATTCAACTTTGCTTCGTTGTGTGGATAAGAAGGAAGCTAATGAGATTATGGAAGATATGCATGATGGGATCTTTGGCACTCATTCCAGTGGTCATATTATGGCAAAGAAGATTTTGAGAGCAGGTTACTATTGGTCTACTATGGAAGCTGACTGCTATCAACACTCCAGAACTTGTCACAAATGTCAAATCTATGCTGATAAAGTTCATGTACCTCCATCACCATTGAATGTGTTGACTGCTCCTTGGCCCTTTGCCATGTGGGGCATTGATATGATTGGTGAGATCAAACCTACTGCTTCTAATGGGCATCGTTTCATCTTGGTGGCTATTGATTATTTTACGAAGTGGGTAGAGGCAGTTTCATATGCATCTGTGACTAAGAATGTTGTGGCTCGGTTCATCAAGAATAATCTCATATGTAGGTATGGCATCCCTGAAAGGATTATCACTGACAATGGCTCTAATCTGAACAACACTATGATTACTGATCTCTGCACGCAGTTCAAGATTAAGCATCACAACTCTTCTCCGTATCGTCCGAAGATGAATGGGGCAGTTGAAGCTGCTAATAAGAACATTAAGAAGATTGTACAGAAGATGACTGTTACTTACAAGGATTGGCATGAGATGTTACCATTTTCTCTTCATGGTTATCGTACCACAATACGTACTTCAACAGGGGCAACCCCATTCTCCTTAGTTTATGGTATGGAAGCAGTTCTGCCCATTGAAGTTCAGATCCCCTCCTTGAGAATTATGAAGGATGCAGGCTTGGATGAAGATGAGTGGATTCAGACTCGACTTGACCAGATAAATTTGATTGATGAGAAGAGGTTAGCAGCAGTTTGTCATGGCCAGATGTACCAAAAACGAATGATCAAAGCTTTTAACAAGAAGGTTAAGCCAAAGGTATATCAGGCCGGTGACTTGGTAATCAAGCGTATCATATTACCACAGGGTGATCCTAGGGGCAAGTGGACTCCAACATATGAAGGACCATTTGTAGTCAAGACAGTGTTCTCAGGAGGTGCCATGATACTAACTACAATGGATGGTGAAGACTTCCCACAGCCTGTAAACGCAGACATAGTTAAAAAATACTACGCATAAAAAGAGACCCGCTAGGTTGACAGGCCTAGGCAAAAATAAGGGCATCCCGGCAAACCAAAAGGGTTTGGGCAAAAATTAGGGATATATATAAAAAGATGTACACCCGGCAAGTCGAAAACCTGAAAAGGCGGCTTGGGAAAAAAAGGGTATCCCGGTGGATTGAAAACCTGAAAGGGCAATCCAGGCAAAAGTTAGGGATTAAAGCGTATGACTATGTCTCGTTTGGATCACCCATGAAACTGCAACCAGTTGTACCACTTATTCAAGCTCGAACAGATAAAGCTCAATTCAATCGTTTCCGTCTCAACAGCAAGAAGATGAGATACTTGAATGGCAATAGTAGAATTGAAACTCAATAGGATTGTTTCCCATATAGCTGATTTCTTCACTTTGTAAAAACTTTATGACAAAATCCTCTTACTAGGGTTTATGTCTCCTTGTACAGATTTACCCTGTATGGGTCATTTTTTAATATAAATAAATTCCATCTTTTGAATCCAGATTTACTTTTACCCTATTTACATAAGCGAAACGTCCATTGGTTGTGTTTGAATGTATGTATGCTTTTGAATATGATTGATGTTTACCAGAAATGCATGTATGCTTTTAATATGATTGATGTTTACCAGAAATGCATGAAAATGCAGTAATAGTATTTACTAAGGACGAACGGGGGGAGGATTTCAACGAAGCTTCGCCGGTTCATCTTTACAAGACAGTTACAAACTCTCAGTAGGACGAATCCATCTTCATAAAGTCTTATCTCCCCTGGAATTTATATCCATCTCTTTTATCCTCATACGGATATTCGGGAATTTACTTTCCAATAAGAGTACGACGAACGAAGACGGGATGCTATCTCTACCCTACCATCAAACGAAGACGAAGGTTATATATACCTTACTATCCCCAGCATACGGGAGGTTATCTATACCTTATTATCCCTAGCAGACAGAAGGTTATATATTCCTCAACAAGGAATCGGGATTTATTTTCCCTGGCCAGCAGTTGTTATACAAATATATCCAGACTCTTCCGGCAGTATCATATCATACATACATCATTTATATCATACCATAACATACATATCCATAGACATATAGTACATTACCTAAGTGCATCATATCATACATGCATACATCAAGCATAAACTAATGTTATTATACAAAAGCTACCTTGTTTCAGGTTAATTATACAACAAACAAATGATCTTTGGGACTGCTTTATTGTAACCTCAGGGTTACTTTATCCTCCTGATAAGCTTCTTATTACTTTGGGACTGCTTTATTGTAACCTCAGGGTTACTTTATCCTCCTGATAACTTCTCATGACTTCAAGACTGCTTTAGAGCTATTGGTTGCTCTATCCTCCTGAAATCATTACTTCAAGACTGCTTTAGAGCTATTGATTGCTCTATCCTCCTGAAGCCATCTTATTATTTCAAGACTGCTTTAGAGTTATCATCATTGATAGCTCTATCCTCCTGAAATCACTACTTCAAGACTGCTTTAGAGCTATTGATTTGCTCTATCCTCCTGAAGCCATCTTATTATTTCAAGACTGCTTTAGAGCTATTCATTGCTCTATCCTCCTGAAATCATATCACTACTTCAAGACTGCTTTAGAGCTATTGATTGCTCTATCCTCCTGAAGCCATCTTATTATTTCAAGACTGCTTTAGAGCTACTCATTGCTCTATCCTCCTGAAATCATATCATTACTTCAAGACTGCTTTAGGGTTATCATTATTGATTGCTCTATCCTCATGAAGACATGCTGCTACATCATTATTATTCCAGTATCCTGAAAACATATCATCAATACCTCAGGACTGTTCCAGACTCCTGACAGCTTTCATTATACCTCCATATTTTGGACTGCTTTATCTTCCAAGAAATATATTTGAAGAACTTTCCCCTAGTGGCATCTTTAAGCCCACTCAATCATATTCAACCAACCATCAATATCACTCTATGCACTGGTGAGTGCAAATTTTTGGGCTTTTGTGTTCAATTCCCTTCAACCTTCCAGGTTACGACTGGCAAATATACCAATCTAACCCCTCAGGTTTCAGAAAATTGAACAGGGGCACTTACCAAGTTGTAAACGATACAGACGAATTCAGAATGCAGTTGTTCGCTTATTCCCTTATTTTGCCTGGATTGCCCTTTCGGGTTTTCAATCCATCGGGATACCCTTTTTTGTCTGAGCTATCCAATGCGGCTTTTCAACTCAGCGGGTGTACATTTTTTGTTTATCTTTCCCTTATTTTTGCCCAAGTCTTTTATTCTGTTTTTGACTCGCCGGGATGCCCTATTTTTGCCTGGACTTACATTTTGTTTTTATATCCAACGGGTCATTTTATGCGAAGTATTTTTTAACTGCATCTGAATTCACAGGGGACGGGAAATCTTCACCATCCATGGTGATGAGCATCAGTGCTCCACCGGAAAAGACTTTCTTTACTACGAATGGTACTTCATAGTTCGGAGTCCACTTGCCCCTGTGGTCTGTATGAGGAGGGAGGATTCTTTTCAGCACAAGATCCCCTACTTGGTACTCTCGGTGCCTGACTTTCTGATCGAAGGCTCTCTTCATTCTTTTCTGATACAGCTGCCCATGACAGATTGTATCCAATCTCTTCTCTTCAATCAGACTCAGTTGCTCATATCGGGATCGGACCCACTCTGCTTCACTCAGCTTAACATCCAACAATACCCGTAGGGAGGGTAATTCAACTTCAACTGGCAGGACTGCTTCCATACCATACACAAGCTGATACGGTGTTGCCCCAGTGGATGTTCTGATTGACATGCGGTACCCATGCAAGGCAAATGGTAGCATCTCATGCCAGTCCTTATAGGTGACTACCATCTTCTGCACAATCTTCTTGATATTCTTATTAGCCGCCTCAACAGCGCCATTCATCTTTGGCCTGTAAGGAGAAGAATTGTGGTGTTGGATCTTGAAGTCCCGACACAACTTTGCCATCATTTTGTTGTTTAGGTTGGAACCATTGTCAGTAATGATTCGCTCGGGAACTCCGTATCGACAGATGATATCTCTCTTCAGAAATCTGGCTACCACTTGCCTGGTAACGTTTGCATAGGAAGCCGCTTCGACCCACTTGGTGAAATAGTCAATGGCAACCAGGATGAATCTGTGGCCATTCGAAGCAGTTGGCTCAATCTTGCCGATCATGTCAATGCCCCACATAGCAATGGGCCAAGGTGAAGACATCACATTCAAAGGATTGGGAGGCACATGCACTTTATCCGCATAAATCTGGCATTTATGGCATTTTCTGGCGTAAGCACAACAGTCAGCATCCATTGTGATCCAGTAATAGCCTGATCTCAGCAACTTTTTAGCCATGGCATGCCCTCCTGCATGGGTACCAAAGGATCCTTCGTGCACCTCGTGCATCAACAAGTCTGCTTCTGTTCTATCAGCGCATCTGAGGAGTACCATATCAAAGTTTCTCTTGTACAGGGAGCCATCGGTGTTCAGAAAGAAACTACCAGCAAGCCTTCTCAGAGTCTTCTTATAATTGGAAGATGCCCCAGGTGGGTATGTTTGATCCTCCAAGAAGCACTTAATGTCATGGAACCAAGGCTTATCGTCTTTGACAATGTCTGCTGTGAACACATATGCTGGTCTGTCAAGTCTGGATACTGAGATCCGAGGCACAAAGTTGGCAGCTTGAACTTTGATCATCGATGAAATGGTAGCAAGAGCATCCGCAAACTGATTCTCGTCCCGAGGGATATACTCAAGCTTGACTGTTGTGAAGAAAGTCAACAACCTCCTTGTATAATCCCTGTAAGGTATCAGATGATCCTGGTGGGTGTACCATTTGCCGTTGGTTTGGTTGATTACCAGAGCTGAATCTCCGAATACGGTCAATGTCTTGATCCTGAGGTCAATGGCTTCCTCAAGACCCATAATGCAAGCTTCGTATTCAGCTTCGTTGTTAGTGCAGTTGAAAGTGAGTTTTGCCGAGAAAGGCATGTGGACTCCCTTAGGCGTAATGAGTACTGCACCAACACCACGACCATTCATATTAACAGCCCCATCAAACATCATAGTCCATTCTTCTTCTGGGTCAGGCCCTTCAGTGTGAACAGGCTCTTCATGATCTCTTGCTTTTATGAACATGATGTCTTCATCAGGGAAATCAAATCTCATAGGCTGGTAGTCATCGATGGGTTGCTCAGCAAGATATTCAGACAATACAGTGCCCTTGATGGCTTTCTGAGATGTGTACTGAATGTCATATTCTGTGAGGATCATTTGCCATCTTGCAACCCGTCCGGTAAGTGCTGGCTTCTCAAATATGTACTTAACTGGGTCCATCTTTGAGATCAACAAAGTAGTGTGGGTCAACATATACTGTCTCAGTCGGCGAGCAGCCCACGCTAAAGCACAGCAAGTTTTCTCGAGCAGTGAATAACGTTGTTCACAGTCGGTAAACTTTTTGCTTAGGTAGTATATTGCATACTCTTTTCGACCAGACTCGTCATGCTGGCCCAGCACACACCCCATTGACTCTTCTAATACTGTCAAGTACATTATCAGAGGTCTTCCTTCAACTGGAGGCATAAGGATTGGAGGTTCTTGCAAGTATTCCTTGATCTTGTCAAAAGCCTTCTGGCAGTCTTCGTTCCACCTGACCGTCTGTTCTTTTCTCAATAATTTGAACAAGGGCTCACAGGTTGCAGTAAGGTGGGAGATGAACCTTGAGATGTAGTTCAATCTACCTAGAAACCCTCGGACTTCTTTTTCAGACTTCGGTGCAGGCATTTCTTGAATGGCTTTGACTTTATCAGGGTCAACTTCAATCCCTTTCTCGCTCACAATAAAACCCAACAGCTTACCCGATCGTACCCCGAATGTGCACTTGTTGGGGTTCAACTTTAGTTGGTACTTCCTCAGACGCTTGAATAGTTTCAGCAGATTCACCAGGTGATCTTCTTCAGTAAGGGACTTGGCAATCATATCATCCACGTAACATTCGATTTCTTTATGGATCATATCGTGGAATAATGTCATCATAGCCCGTTGATAGGTTGCACCAGCATTCTTTAGTCCGAATGGCATCACCTTGTAACAGAACGTGCCCCAGGGTGTGATGAAGGTTGTCTTCTCCATGTCTTCAGGTGACATTTTAATCTGATTGTATCCTGAAAATCCGTCCATGAAGGAGAATACCGAGAACTGAGCCGTATTATCCACCAATACATCAATGTGAGGTAAAGGGAAGTCATCTTTCGGGCTAGCTCTGTTCAGATCCCGGTAGTCAACACACATCCTCACCTTGCCTTCTTTCTTAGGCACAGGTACAATATTAGCAACCCACGGTGGATAGCTAGTCACAGCAAGGAACCCGGCGTCCCACTGCTTTTGTACCTCTTCTTTGATCTTCATTGCCATGTCTGGGCGAGTACGGCGCAGTTTCTGTTTAACCGGTGGGCACTCTTCTCTTAAAGGCAGCTTGTGCACAACAATGTCGGTATCCAACCCTGGCATATCCTGATAAGACCAAGCAAACACATCCACATACTCTTGAAGCAGGTCAATCAGTTGTCTCTTCACTGAGTCTTGTAGGCAGGCCCCGATTTTAACTTCTTTCACATCTTCATCTGTACCAAGATTAATCGTTTCCACCTCCTCCTGATGAGGAGTGATAACCTTCTCCTCCTGTCTCAATAACCTGGCTAGCTCTTCAGGAAGCTCATACTCTTCTTCAACCCCTTCATCAGCTTGATTGATTGGATTGTCAAAGTCATACGAAGTCATAGCCGTGTTGTTGTCGGTGCGGTCTGGAAGGCACTCTCTGCAAGGGTTTAGTTTATTCATTTTAGTGATTTGATTTTAATCTTGTTTAGAAAAGTGAAATAAAGTTAACATTTTGAAAACACTGCCATTTATTTTTTTGTACAAAAAGAAAAATGGAAAAACAGTGAGCGGAAAAGAAAAAGACTCATTTGCAAAAGATGTCTGATATTTCATTGATTAATCTTGTTGCACAAAAATTACAGATGGCCCGATTACAAAATGAGTCTTATCATCTTGGGCAAGATGCAAGACTTGATGCATGCTTAAAATATACAGGAAATAATAATTACTCTGCAGGAGTAACTCTTATAATTTCCTGGGAAGACCAGTTTGAGATACTGCTCCCCGGGATCTTTGGACGGATCCAACTCTCCAGGTTGCGGCCGCTTTCATCCTCGTCTTCCAAGTTGTTGACAGCATTAGGGGTGAGCATCCCCCCACTAACAAAGTTGGGCTCCTTAGCAGCCTCTGCTTGATCTTGTTGAGTTGGTTTGTAACCCAACCCAAATCTATCCTCTTTCTTCTCCATAGGCAACAGCTTGCCCCAGCCTTGGGCAGTTCCTTCTTCAACAACCTTTCGGGCTTGTTGATAAGATGTCATTGAGGTTCCAGTTACAGCAGAAGTTTCATTTATGTTCAAGGCTTCAAACCCTTGACTCATTGTTTCGTGGATCTCCCCATCCATCTCAATGTATTTGTAGGTAGCCAGGTGGCTAACAAAAATATCCTCTTCTCCACAGATAGTAACGACTTGGCCCTCCCACTCGAATTTTAACTTCTGGTGAAGGGTTGAGGTCACGGCGCCAGCGGCGTGAATCCATGTCCTACCCAATAGACAGCTGTAGGCAGGCTGTATATCCATCACGTAGAAGGTCGTTTTGAAAGTTTGCGGGCCAATCGTTATAGGCAACTCAATTTCTCCCAGAACTGATCTCTTAGAACCGTCAAAGGCTCTCACTACTAAGTTACTGGGGCGTAATGCCAATCCGTCATACTCTAGCTTCACAAGGGCTTTTTTAGGTAAGACATTGAGGGATGATCCTGTGTCTACCAGCACATGGGAAAGAACTGCACCTTTACATTCCATGGTAATGTGCAAAGCTTTGTTATGATTGCGGCCTTCCGTAGTCAAATCAGTGTTGGTGAACCCTAGTCCATGACTAGCATTAACATTCCCAATCACAGCTTCCAATTGATTGACTGTGATCTCTTCCGGCACATAAGCTGCGTGCAAGACTTTTAGTAGTGTGTTCCGATGAGCCTCGGAGCACATAAGCAATGATAGAATAGAGATCTTGGAAGGCGTCTGGTGAAGCTGGTCTACTATCTTGTAATCACTTTTCTTGATGATTCTCATGTATTCATCAACTTCTTGATCAAAAGGTGTTTTCAAAGCTTCTTTAACAATTTGCTCTTCTTGCACCGGGCTTTTCCCTTTTGCCTTGGCAGCAGCTTCTGCCTCAGCAGTGGGTCTTTGAATTTGTGGGGCAAAGAGACGTCCGCTTCGAGTGAAGCCTCCGCCTCCTCCCACATTATCTATTTGTGGTGCAGGGGTTGATGATTCAAGAGTGATTTTTTGTCCTTCGCAGTATAGATCGGAGCCGTAATGCCAGGGGATGGCATTACTGCTTTCATAAGGTACTGGCCCAGGCACTGTGATGGTGACTGGACTGATGGCAGCTGCAGAAGGGACCACGATAGTATGTGGATCATAGTATATTGTGACTGGTGCTCTGATAGGAGTGGTACTTTGTGAGTTGTAGGCAGAATCATTTTCAGGATCATAATAAATTGTGACTGTTGAGACATTTGCTGTTGAAGTTGTAGGAGACATTGTTGGAAGGATGGGTGTTGTTGTTGTAGGAGATTCTAAATGAAGGGGTGTTGAAGTTGTAGAAGGGATGTTTGCTGATATCTGGTCCGTTGAAGTAACAGATGAAGCATTTGCTGATGAGATTGAAGAGTTGTTTGGAATAATGGTTGTTGCAGTTGTAGAAGACTCGAGAACTGTTGTTAATGAGTTTGCTGGAGTGGTAGGAATTGATGTGGTGATTTGAAGCAGGCCACTCTGGATGAGACCATCTATGCCATCTCTCAAGTTATCACAACCATTCACTGAAATGTTACAATAAGCACACCCTAGCTCACATCCCGGGAACATCTGACATTCAAGGAGTTGAGCTTTAATCTCCACCAAGGGCGTCCGAATCTGACCCACACTGGTTATCAAGTAAGACGGCTTGTCTTCTTCAATAGCATTGATTCTGGGGCCACCATGGTTTGGCATAGGGTTCTTGTTAACATTTGGTGGTGGTGCAAAGTTTAGAGCCTTAGAATCTACCAAGTCCTGTACCTTCATGTGCAAAGCTCTGCACTTCTCTGTACTATGGCCAGGTGCATTCGAATGAAAAGCACATCTGGCGCTGGCGTCATAATTTATGGGTAGACTGGCAGGGTCTGGAGGTGCCAATGTCCTTAGCTCAACCAGGTTGAGTTTTAGGAGTTGTGGCAATAATGTGGCATAAGGCATAGGGATCGGATCGATCACCCTATTGGCCTGAGACGGTCTCTGTTGAAATGGTCTTTGCTGATTGTTGTTGTTGGTGTTGTTGTAATTTCTCTGAGGAGGATACTGAGTTTGTTGCTGATAATTTTGTTGCTGTGGTTGATAAGCTGGTTGTGGATGAATTGGAGCGGGAATGGTGACTGCTGCCACAGACCTATGAACATATTGGGGTCTGCCCCTGTTGATATGGATAGCATTGGTCTCACCAGTTCTTCTTGGGCCCACAAAAGGCTTCCTTGTGTTGCTGGATGAGCTGGCACCGTTGTCAGAAATTTTTCCCATCTTTAATAGGCTCTCAATTCTTTCTCCAGCTATAACGACATCTGCAAAGCTGGTAGAAGAAAAGGCAGCTAGCCTATCAATGTATGTCCCTTGGAGGGTGTTCATAAACATATCAGCCATCTCCCTCTCTGACATGGGTGGCTGGACAGCAGCAGCAAGCTGTCTCCACCTCTGAGCGTACTCTCGGAAGCTTTCTCTAGATGATTGTGACATCCCCATCAGGAGGGTCCTGTTGGGAGCCATATCCAGGTTATACTGGTATTGTCTAATAAAGGCCTCAGCCAAGTCCTTCCAACATCTGATGGTCGCCCTAGTCAGATGAGAGTACCATTCCCTTGAAGCTCCCGTTAAGCTGTCTTCGAAATAAAACATCCACAGTTTTTCGTCCATGGTATATGCCTTCAACCTCCCCAGAAAGGATTGTAAGTGGGTCCGTGGGCAGGAAATTCCGTTGTACTTCTCAAAGCATGGTGGTTTAAATTTGTGGGGGATTCAGACCCCGTCCACTAAGCCCATGTCCATAACATCAAAACCCAAAGAGTTTTGAGACTCCAAGGACCTTAATTTTTCAGCAATTTCATCTAGTCTTCTGTCATAGGCCTCCTCCCCAGCTCCCATCACTGTGAACTGATCTTCCTGGGGGTCTTCTTGCAGTACTTTTCCCGTAGTAGCATTCCCTTGTACATTAGCAGGGATGTTGATCTCTGGATGAAGGTGGGGTCCAAATACAGGTGGGTTGATATGAGGTTGAACCCTCTCATTGTTGCTTGTCCCTGCAGTTCCTAGATGGGGGTCTTCCTGACTCTGCCTCTCTACCATTGCTCTTAATCTCTCTTGGCTCTGAGCCATATTATTCATCACCTCCATAAATTGTGTCATCTGAGCCCTCATTTCCAATCTTTCATTGGCCATTTGGTTCCTGACCTCTGTAAGGTCCTGTTGTACCTGGTCCATCTGTATACCCGGAAGGTTGTTACGGGTTGGATATTTGTGTGGACGGTTGAGTGGGAATACCCGACGTCGAGCAATAGTTCCTGAGATCACAACAGAGTTAGTAACAAAAACAAAACAAACCTACAAAACAAACAAGGGTTAGTATGCAATGCAGTATGCTTATTTGTTTCCAAGGTATCCGGCTTGGCACTTGGTTTTGACCTTTCCAGACCCTTGAAGATGCTGTTGATGTTGCTTGAAAGGACTCAAATAAAGCAAACTAAATATATTACAAAAGTGCAATGATACAAACTCTGTTTTCTTTTTACAATACAATCCCTCCAAGGGGTCAAAATACAACATAAGAAAATAGAAGTACATGAAATGAAAGTAACAACAAGCAAAAGTCAGACACCAAGACCAAACTCATCCTCCTGAACTTCCTTGAGAAGTGCTTCAGTCACAGGATCAGCTGGACGTTCTGTGAGGTTCCTGATAAGGAGATTCCTGGTAGTAACAGCTGCAGTTAGCTTCTTGTGTTGACTCTGGTCCTTTGACCTCTTCACTCCAGCTCTAATCTTCAACTCTGAGATTTCTCTTTGGGCTGCTAGCAGGGCTTCCTGTTGCTCCTTTGCACTAGCCTCCAACTGCTCAATCTTGTCCTGAGTCCTCTTATCTTCCAAAGTACGAGCTTCGGTGATCCTGACCCACCTAGCTTGACTCTCCTTCAGATACAAATCAGTCCTGGACTTCTGGAACTGGGCTTCCTTGCAGGCATTCTTCAAGATCTGCTCTCCAGCCCTAGACTTCTTGATATAATCCTCTGACTTCTCAATTCTGGCTAGATGCTCCAGTTTCAGCTTCTCTAACCTCTCAATATCCAACCTACCATCACTCCTCTCCCATAGGGTCTTCTGTAGAGCCTGAGTCAACTTCTCATTTCTCTCTTTCAATTTCTCAAACTCCTCCAAACTGACAGTGACTGGAGGTGGTGCTGAGGATGGCCCAGGTATATCCTCCATGGTGAAGGGCATCCCAGAAAATTGAGCCCTGGCATGGGACCATTCATAGTACTGTGCTGATGCCACATTGTTGCACCTTCCCAGAATGGTTACTCCTTTAGTCTGAACATTGTCCCAGGCCCAGGTTGCTTGCCTGACAATAGCCAGATTAGGCTTGTTCTCACAGTAAAGAGTCTCAGCCAAGTCTTGTGCCTTAGGAGTGTGGACCAATGCATAGCCCAGTTGTCTTTTGAATAGCAGAGGGTTGTAGTTGATACAACCCTTTACTCCTATCAGGGGTACATTGGGAAACTGCCCACAAATGGTAATAATGTCCCTTCCCTTTGTGCTTTGAGTGCACCATCTGATATCAGCCGAAGTTAAAGCAGTGAGTCTTCTAGCCCAATTCCTCTGCTGATGAGGATTCAAAAATGCATCTGTCTTGGGAAAATGTTTGAGTAACCAGGTATGGAAAAGGGGAGCACAGCACCTCACCAATCTTCCTCTCTGCTTTTCATTCCTTTGGTGAACAGAGTAGTAGAAATCCCCCAATAAAGTGGGCACTGGGTTCCTCAGGATGAAAAGATGGATTGCATTCTTGCTAACAAACTTAGGCTCATCTGCAAACAAAATGACCCCATATATGCTAAGGGCCAATAAAGCACAGACTGCCTTCCATTCTCCGGAAGAGGCCTTCAGAGTAGCCTGAGATATCAAGAAATCCAAATGCAGGCCAGAGATTCCAGCCTTGGTAGTCATGTTCTGCCCAATCAGGACTGGTTCCAGATATAATGCCTTTGCCACTTCTTCATTACCTGGAAAAGCCATCTCAGGGTTGAAAGGGACTCCACCCCTGATAGGTACACCAACCAATGATGAATACTCCTCTAATAAAGGTCCCATCTGAAAATCCTGAAAAGTGAAACACCTCAGTGGGGGATCATAGAACTGTAGGCAAGTATGAATCAAGCTCCTCTGTGAAGGGTCCAAATCCATAACCACATCAAGTATGCCTCCATAGTGTTCTCTGAATAGTGGTATATGTTCTGGAGTAATCAGGGTCTGAATCCTCCTGATGTCAGCTAGCTCAGGCTGAAAGAAATGATAGGAGATGCTACTCTTCTTAGGTGCCATGTTGTTGAAGAAGAGCTGAGACAGATGCTGATGATGGAGAATAGCACTGAAGATAGGCCACTGACAGACAGGTGCAGGTGACTGAAGCAGGTAGCTGATAGCTGAAGTAGATGCTGAATGAAGATAGGTCTATGCTGATGATGAGGTCAAAACCAAGCCCAAAAAATAAAGGATGGATACCCTGAAAAACAAATAAGCAAATGTTAAAATGATGCAATGATGATGTATGCAAATGATATGCAAGGGTTTGTGACTGAGCTGGATCTGATCAAGTGCTCTGATATAAGTTCAGGTATGTTCAAGAAATCCAGATGGAGGTTCATAAGTCTAGTAACCAAGGTGGGGGACTCAAATAAAGAGTCACATGTCCAGGGTTAAAATCACAAGAACTGTTCCAACATGGAGTACTCTTAATCAAAACAAAGTAACAGGGTATGCTGAGGTCAAGGGTTCCTGCAAACCTGTAAACAACCCAACCCCCTCACAGGTGATGTTCTAAAACAAGGATCCTCAGACTTGGATCAGTTATGAGAAGTGTAAACACTTCTAACCCGGAGGTACAATGTTTACAATAACCATAAAAGATCCTCCTCTAATTCACCTCAGTTTCTGAAGGTCAATACTAAAGGTCATCCAGACTTAGCAGGCTTCCCAGATAGCCCTAGCACTACAGGAAATCTGCAGCACAGAGTTCTCAAGAAGAAACCCATATCTGAACCGTGTTTCATATTCCCGCACCAGACCGAAATGGAATGGGAAAGAACATGAACCACTCTAGCCTAGGTGTCACTCAGGTCCCAGGTATAGGACCTCAACTCTCAATAGAACACCCAACCACCAAAGCAACAAAACAGATCCAGCCAGCACAGTATGACGGTATGATATATGTGAAGCTATAAAGAAAGCAGTAAAACAACTGTACATAAAGCAAAAATAAATACAAATACAAGCACAAATAGCACATAACACCCCAGTAAACACAAATCAATCAAGCGCTAGGAGGAACCCACAAAAAGAACCAGAAGCCCTGGTTGCAGTATAAGGTTCCCCAGCAGAGTCGCCAAGCTGTCGCTCCCACCAAATGACACCGGGTCAAATGGGGTACAGACGCGAACGGTCGGCGAAAGGAGGATGCGAGAACACACAGGAGTGAACTCACTGGAAAAGAAAAGAGTCGCCAGCTAGGCATTTTTATCCCGGAGGAAAGGCAATGCTGCATAGACCTAGGAAGATATGGATAAGACGGTTGCGAACCAGAGAAACTGAGGAAGGGGGTTGGTTACAACCTGGGAAGGTATTAGCACCCATATTGTCCGTCGTACTCGACGGGATCCACGCTTAAAAGATTTGTGCTTTAAAAGGGGAGTGACAGTGAAATTTGTGCATAAAAGAGCTGGAAAAGGATGTACAGGTGTCAGTGTAAGAGGAGTGAAGTGTATAAGTGAAGTGTTAGTGTAAGAACAGGAATAAGATGCTCAAGATTATGAGGCTAAGAGAATGATGCTGGAAGAGGGGGGGAATATACAGAGACTTTTGTTCGATAACTGTTAAGTTATGCCTACGTATCCTCTCGTGCAATGAGGAAGTCAGAACATCGTAGTTCGACCCAAAGAGACTGAAAGATAAATTGACTTATGAACTGCTTGCTTGTCTATGCTCAAGTGTATGACTTGTCTGGCTCAGGTGCAAACTGTCTTGCATTGGACGGAAGAAGCGAGTTCTCGTTTATGAGTGAATATGATGAGAAGAGAATCCCGAAGGAGACGATTATTGTTTGTTTTTGAGTTTTCAGTCTTTTATTGCTTTTTGAATTTTTGTCATAAGTTAATGAGCTTACGCCTAAACCAATGGGTTAGTAATCTCATCACATCCTCCCTCTGATTAGGGGTAATGAGAATACCTTAAGTGTGAAGTCAGCATCTCACACTTAATCACCATGGTGTAGGATTAAGATCATTAACCTACTTGTGATTATTTAGATGTTTTTGGTGCTTTTGTTTAGTGTTAAGTAATGAGATTAAGCCATAATCAGGGATTAAACAGACTCATTACACCATCCTAATAGAAGGATAATAGATGAGAATGTTTAAGCTGAGGAAAGCTCCTCAACTTAATCCATGATTAGGGATTAAACTCATGACAAAACAAGCCTTTGGTTAAGTGGATTTTATTTAATGATATGATGAAGAAGTGAGTTTTATGATTTGTAAGACAACTTGAGGGGGACTTGTCCATTAACACTAGGGTTAGTCCTTCTTAACCAATTAAGGAAGAATTAGAACCCTAATGCAAGGCCCAAGTTACAAGCTTGATGTCTTAGTGATTATTAGATGGATTGATTAAAGGAGTTAAACACATTAAGGGTTTAACACTTAGGATTAAATTTATACACTCCATCCTAATAGAAGGATGCAGGCATAAGCTTAATCACAAAGCCTTAAAGCCTTTAGGGTTTAGTCCCTGATTATGAGATGAGAAGAGAAGACTCAATGAGACACAAAGGTAAAAAACTAAATGGGGAGACTAATCAAAACCCTAATCATTGTCATGCTTGGTTGTTCCTAAGGTTTGTGAGGTTAACAGGAGAAGTCTTCAGAGGAACCACTAGGAAGCAGATGAAAGGAGCAAAGAGAAGCAAAGTAACTTGCTTCATTCAAGAAGACAAGTCACTTGGAGAAAGAAAGTGAAAAGAAGAAGAAGAAAGGGGAAGCTTCAAACTCAAACACATAACAAAATGCAGCATGTATGCATAAGAGGGATGAAAAGAAAATGTGGGAAGTGAAGGCAAATCCACTTCCCAAAGTTACTTACCACCTGAAATGTTAGTGAAAGAAATGCAATGCAATGCAAAATGAAATGAAATGGCATGATGCAAATCAAAACCAGAAGCACATTCATGATGTTAATGATGCTATGAGATGATGCAAACATGAATCAAGGCATGGGAATGATCATACAAACATGTGGATGCAAATGGAACAAGTTTAGAACCATGAACATACATGAAAAGTTATGAAATGCAAATGACATACAAAGTGGCAAATGAAATATGCAATGATCAAACATGCTTCTAACATGCTTTAAGATGTCACATGAATCAAAAGAATGCATAAAATGCTATGGCAAGTCAATGTATGAATGCAAATGCAAGATGTATGCAAATGGAAGCCCAAATTAGGGTTTATGATCAAAGCATCAAACACAAACCAAAATCAGAAGCAAACATCAATATAAAAAATTGAAAATGCACTCAAAGGATCCCTAAACCTATACTAACTCACTGCCCAAAGGAGAAGTTCCAACTCTTAACCTAATAAAAGTTATTAATTTCCTAAAATTTCTAGGGTTTTAGGGTTCCTTAACAAGAAAAATGTCAAACAAATGGAAAATGAAAGATCAAATCATGCCCATTTAATCTCACAAACTACATGCTAAACACAATGCAATGCAACAAGAATCAAGGTCCAACTCTCAATGGTTAGGCAGAAATGATTTTTGGAGGTTTGGATCAAAATAATGCATAAAAATGATTTTAATTCCATGAAAAATTCTCAAAATGCATCAAGATCAAAAAAGAAATTTGGTTTGAGGGTTGGACAATGTTTCTAAATGATTATGAAGGTTTCATGAATTTTTTGGTGATTTTTAAATACCTAAAAGTATTTTTAATTAATTAATTCTCATTAATTAATTAAAAATAAACTTTTAAATGATTTAAAAATATTTTTTAATGCAAAAAATAAAAATAAAAATGTTTTTGGTTTCTGAAAATTAATAAAAGTGTGTATAAAAAATTTCAGAATTTTTGAATAATTTTTGCTATTTTAAAATAAATGGACAAATTAAATGAGAAAAATTGAAATAAAAATTAATAAAAATGAGAAGTATTCACATCCAACGCATCAGATTCAAAGTTGGGAGGAGGCTGTTGACTTGGCGCGTCTTTTAATGGCCAGGATGGGTTCTGATTTAATTAACTTAATTAATCTTAATTAATTTAATAAAAAGGATTAGGGCTAAGTGAATCAATCTGGACCACACGAATCTTAAACGAATCCGCATCCAAAGGCTGAGAACGCATCTGGCAAATTAATTAGGGTTAGGGTTAATGACTTTCAGGTGATCGGAGGGATGCTCCGGTCATCTTCTCCGGCAGGTTGGAAACCCTAAAACACGCTACAGGCCACCATTCACCAAATTGAAAGCAGGGAAATGATCCTCTACCCAAACCCCATTCAAATCACCCCTCAAACAAAATTTATCATTCATAATCAGTGAGAATCGAAGCCAACAGATTCACGGGTGAAATTTCAGAGTGCAACAAAATACTCATTTCTTCACTATTTTCAATTCTAAGGACATCATCATGATCAACACAACACACACTTCCATTTTATAACAAGAAAAGCAAGCTCTGTGAGAAAAAGTTCTTGGCCATACCTGAGCTGGAAAGCTTCAATGGTGAGCTTCCAGAGTCTCTCACTTGTGCAAATGAACTCCCTTGACCCTTCTGAACTCAATGGAATGCCTCAAAGCTCTTGTGGATGGCTGATTTGAGAAGAAGAGTTCTGGTGTAACAGATTTCACAGTCAGGATTTGTGAGGTTTCAAGCTACTTCAATGGTGGATTCTGGTTCTCTTGAGTGTGTATGATTTATTGGTGAAGAGAAATTGGGTGTTTGATGGCTGGAGAGGGAGATTCGAAGAAGAGGAGTTCTTGACAGATTTTTGTGAAGGCTGTGTTGTGTCTTGTTTCAATGACCAATGCCTTGCTATAACACTCCCAAGATGTATGAGTAGCCTGTGGAGCAGGTCAGTAGAGGTGGCTGCTCACTGTTCCAAGAGTATGGGGGTTTTGGCCAAAAAGTCAATGTGATTTGTACTTGCAGCATGGGCTATGGCAGCAGCTGTCTAAGGGCTTGTCTTGCCTCAGCTTGAGTCAAGGATGACCCTTGGATTGCTTGTGAATGTTTGCAGCATGTGGATCATGAGTTGTGATATGTTTTGCAACTTGCCCACTTGTGTTTTCTCATGATTTTTGGCTATGCTCATGAGATACTTCTTGCTGAATTTTGTTGCATGATGTTCCATTTGGTCATGGCAATGCATAGAAATCAACTAGTGATCACATAATTCCTTGGAGGGTGATTTTGCCAAAAATCCCTCTTTGCATCTTTATGAAAATGACTTATGGATTTCTTGAAAATCAAGTCACAAAAATGAAAAACCCCTTGGGCCAATTCTGATTTTAGGTCATGTGTGATGTTTGTGTAAAGGTTAGACATCAATTAGAAGTCACAAATTGCCTTGGTATAAGCATTTGCAAGTTTTCCATTTGGTGCATAACTTGAAATTTAGTGATTTTTGCCAAATTTGATGAGCCATAACTTTTGATCCAAAATGAATTAGGTCATGTTCTTGTACTTTTTGAAAAGGGAAAGATCTATTATAAAACTTTCATGACCAAAGTTTTTCCATTTGAAGCCTTTTTGAATCAAAAAGTAAGGGTTGAAAAGTTGCCTAAAATGACAATTTCATCAAAAGTCAAACTTGCCCAAAAGTCAACTTTGCAAAAGACTTGAAATTCTTCAATTTTGTGAACTTCCAACTTCTTCTATGATCAAATAAAGATCATATACATTCAAAATGATGAAGAACACCCTTTGGTTGGGTCATTGGGGGCCTCAGATGCCCTGATTTTACACTGACTTGCTTGAAAAGTCAACTCTTGATCAGATGACTTCCCCATGGAATTTCTTCATGAAAATTGATATGCATACTCCCTATACCATATAGAGACCAATAGAAACAAGAATGACCAAAAAACTTGGAGTTATGGCCTCTGAAACCAAAACCCTAATTCTAGGTCATCTGTGCAGTCAAGCCTGGCTCTGCTTCCATGCTATTCTCAGTTCTTGTGATTTTTTTGATTTTCTTGACTTTGTGAGGATACAATATGATGCTTGGACATACATGGACCCCTTTGAAGTGATTGATGACCTTTGGAGTGGCTCAAATAGCTCTTGGATTGCCCAGATCACAAACCCTAGATGCAGGTGACTTAAAACCAATGCAGTGAATCAAAAATGTAATATGAGATGCCATGATTGAGCTTATGCATATGAAATGATCACAAGCCATGGTGTGAATGAGTGAGGGAAAATTTGGGGTGTTTACACTCTCTTACACCTAGACTTGACTTTTTTGCAAAAACCTCATACCAATCAGCCTGTGCCACACCAACTTCTCGGATCTCTCTAGTTGTGATAAGTGGACCAAATGAGACTAAACACACCAGACACACAAGCCTGAAACACTCTCCAAGCCATAGCTCCAAGCTTTGCCCTCTTATGCATTTTCATTCGAAACACATCACACAAGCATCAAACATAAAAACAAACTCCATAGAACATCTCAGCATGTCTCACTAATCATCCCTAACCCTTCACCTTGCCCTGAAACACCCTGAAACTGAAACACGATTCCTTCCCCTCTCTGAACAGAACCACTTCAAACTCACAAATCAGCCATTCTAAACCCCAACCAAGCTTCATAACTTCATCAAGAGGACCATTGGGACCATTTTGAAGCAAAGAGGCAAGCAGAAAGCTCCTGGACTGAAAGCTCAATCTCAGGTAACATGATGAACAATTTTTCCAGAACCTTGATTTCTTGTTAGAATGTTGTTCTATATGTTGCCCTGATCATGGGGATCTATTTATTTTCGAAAATGAGTCAAAAACAAGCATGTTGTGATGTTCTGAAATTTTTGCCCTAAGATTTGTTTTCTTCGATTCTCACTGTGTAGTCAATATAAATTGTTTTTGGTCATGGATTCTTGTTACCCATTGTTGAATGATTGATTCTGGAGATTTGTGGACCTTGGGGATGTGTTTTGAGTGATTCTGGTGAGAGAGGCAGCCGGAGAAGACGACCGGAGCTTATCTCCGGTCGCCTGAGTGTAATTAGGGTTTAAGTGTGATTAATTAGGAATTTTGAATCTTGGCCATAGGATCCCCTTTCCCGCACGCGAACGAGTGGCCTGGATGCTTCATTAAAGCCCTAATCCCTGATTAATTAATTAAAATCCTGTTTAATTAATTTATAAAACAAATTAGCCAGGTTTGAATCTGGGCCTTTGGATCTAGGGCGCAGTCAACCAGTCCAAGCCCAGATCAAATCCTGGCCCTCCCCTTTGCATACTTCCATTTCTTTTATTTTTATTTGCATTTAAATTGTTTTATCTTTCATATTTTATTTAAAATAGCAAAAATCCTTTAAAAATTATGAAATTTTTTGTCAAGAGTTTCATTAATTTTTAAAACCCAAAAATATTTTTATTTTTATTTTTTGCACTGAAAATTATTTTTAAATCATTTAAGTGTTTATTTTTAATTAATTAATGGAAATTAATTAATTAAAAATACATTTAGGTATTTAAAAATCACAAAAAAATTCACATAGCAGTTTGAAACATTTAGAAACATTTTCCAACTCTCAAACCAAATTTCTTTTTTGTTCTTGATGCCTTTTGATCATTTTCATTGGATTTAATTTCATTTTAAAGCAATATTTTGGTTCAACCTTTGAAAATTTCATTCTGCCTATCCATTGAGAGTTGGATAATGATTCTTTTTGCATTGCATCTTGTATATCATGTAGTATATAGGATAAAATTGGTTTGATTTGATCTTGCATGTTCAATTTGTTTAGCATTTTTCTTGTTGAGGTACCTTAAAACCCTAGCAAACTTAGGAAATCCATAACTTTCACTAGGTTAAGAGTTGGATCCCCTCCTTTGGGCAGTGAGCTTGTATAGGTTTAGGGTATCTTTGCTCCCATTTTCAATTTTTTATCATACCTTATGCTTCTGATTTTGAGTTTTGCTTTGTGTGTTGATCATAAACCCTAATTTGTGCTTTCCCTTGCATCCTTCTTTCATTTGCTTGCATCCATTGACTTGTCATGCCATTTTGTGCATCCACATGATCCATAATACATCTTAGGACATGTTAGAATCATATTTGATCATTGCATCTTTCATTTTCCATGTTATTTGTCCTTTACATGTCATAACTTTTCATGTACATTCATGGTTCAATGCATGCCTCATTTGCATCCTTATGCTTGTTTGATCATTCCCATGCCTTGCCTCATGTTTGTATCATCTCTTAGCATCATTAACTTCATGTTCTTGCTCCTGGTTTTGGTTTGCATCATCACATTTCATCTCATTTGCATTGCATTTCATTTCTTATGCTAACATTTCAGGTGGTAAGTTGTTTGAGAAGTGAATTTGCCTTCACTTCTCACATTCTCTTTTCATCTCTTTCATACTTCCCTTGCTGCATTTTGTATGTGTATTGGATTGAGCTTGCTCATTCTTGTCCATCTTGCTTTCTTTCTTCAAAACAACTTGCCTTCTTAAGTGAAGCAAGTTGTCTTGTTTCTCTTTGCTTCCTGCTCCTTTCATCTGCTTCCCTCCTAGTGGTTCTTTGAAGATCTTTCTCTCTTAAGCCTCAAAAACCCTAGGATCTCCAAGCATGATAACAATTAGGGTTTTGATTAGTCCCCCATTTAGCTTTTACCTTTGTGTCATCTTTGAGTCTTCTCCTCTCATCTCATAATCAGGGACTAAACCCTAAAGGTTTTAAGGCTTTGTGATTAAGCTTATGCCTGCATCCTTCTATTAGGATGGGGTGTATAACTTTAATCCTAAGTGTTAAACCCTTAATTTGTTTAAATCCTTTAATCAATCCACTTAATAATCATCAAGACATCAAGCTTGTAACTTGGGTCTTGCATTAGGGTTCTAATTCTTCCTTAACTGGTTAAGAAGGACTAACCCTAGTGTTAATGGACAAGTCCCCCTCAAGTTGTCTTACAAACCATAAAATTCATTTCTTCATCTTATCATTAACTAAAATCCACTTAATAAAGGCTTTGTTTTGTCATGAGGTTAATCCCTAATCATGGATTAAGCTGAGGAGCTTTCCTCAGCTTAAATGTTCTCATCTATTATCCTTCTATTAGGATGGTGTAATGAGTCCATTAAATCCTTGATTATGGCTTAAACTCATTACTTAACACTAAACAAAAACAACAAAAACATCTAAAGAAATGCAAGTAGGTTAATGATCTTAATCCTACATCAGGGTGATTAAGTGTGAGATGCTGACTTCACACTTAAGGTATTCTCATTACCCCTAATCAGAGGGAGGATGTGATGAGTTTACTAATCCATTGGTTTAGGCTTAAGCTCATTAACTTATGACAAACTCCAAAAAGCAATAAAAAAGGATTGAAAACTCAAAAACAAACAATAATCGTCTCCTCCGGGATTCTTTTCTCATCATCTTCACTCATAAACGAGAACTTGCTTCTTCCGTCTAATGCAAGACAGTTTGCACCTGAGCCATACAGGTCATACACTTGAGCATAGACTAGTAAGCAGTTCACAAGTCAATTCATCTTTCAGTCTCTTTGGGTCGAACTACGGTGTTCTGACTTCCTCATTGCACGAGAGGATACGTAGGCATAACTTAACCGTTATCGAACAAAAGTCTCTGTATATTCCCCCTCTTTCTAGCCTTATTCTTTAAGCCTCATAGTCATGAGAATTTCATTCTTGTTCTTACACTGACACTTCACATATTTCATTTCACACTTCTTACACTGACACTTGCATTCTTTCCAGCTTTGATACACAAATAGCACTGACACTACCCCTTTAAAACACAAATCTTTTAAGCGTGGATCCCGTCGAGTACGACGGACAATATGGGTGCTAATACCTTCCCAGGTTGTAACCAACCCCCTTCCTCAGTCTCTCTGGTTCGCAACCGTCTTATCCATCTTTTCCTAGGTTTATGCAGCATTACCTTTCCTTCGGGATAAAAATGCCTAGCTGGCGACTCTATTCTTTCCTTCTCTTTCGCCGACCGTTCGCGTCTGTACCCCATCTGACCTGGGCGTCATTTGGTGGGAGCGACAATGACATTATTAAAATCTCCAAGCATGAACCAGAGACCATTAATGTTAGCTCTCAGATTGACAATATCAGTCCATAACTTCCTCCTGTTTTCCAGTAAATTTGAAGCATATATAGTTGTCATCCAAGAAAGCAGATTACCACTTAGGTCATTTACTTTGCAGTGAATATATTGATCACTAGAACAAATCATAGTGACTTTGATTCTAGAATAATTCCACAAGATCCATATTCAACCATTATTATGTCTTTCATGGTTGTCTATAAATTGCCACTTCTTGTCAAACTTCTTTCTAATGATGTGAGCCTTAGGGCCTCTTATTCTGGTTTCAATAAGGAAATCTATCTCAGGGTCCATTTTCTTGAGGTGGGAAGAACCTCATGGAACTTATCTTCATTATTCATTCCTTTCACATTCCATGACATAATCATGTAACCTCTTCATGAGTCATTGATCCCTCTCCAAGTCTCAAGGCCTCAAAACCATTGCTACCTGTAACTACCACCTGATTGGGACTGAGAAGAGCTTTGCCTTTGTTTCTGTTATTGTTTCCCACATTCTCCCATTTTGCCTCTCTATCTACCTCATCTTCTGTAGTTGTAGAACTACATATGATCACCCTTTCTTCATGTCTCACAGTGTCAGAAGGTTGTTTCCTCTCCCCCTCAGTAGGTTTTGGTTGCCAAACCTTCTTCCCTTTAGCCTTACATTGATGCCCAACTTTTTGGCAAGATTCATAAAATGGAGGTTTCCATTCATATTCCACAGGTTGTTGTCTTTTGTTGCCTTCAATATCTTTAATCATTATGAAATCCCTTTGTTTTTGTGTAATGTCCATTTCAACTAGGATTCGAGCATATGAGACTTTTAGCCTATTAGCAGTGCATTCATCAGTCATCATAGGTACACCTAAAATGCTCCTTATTTTACCTAGGCTCTTAGTTCCCCAAAGATGAAGGGGCAGGTTGGGGAGTTTAACCCAAACGGGCAGAGTCCTGAGCATGTCTTTTTTGAAATCAAAAGATGGAGTCCAATCCTTCAAAACCATTGGTGTATTATGTATGGTGTAGGGTCCCTTCATTACAACCAGTTCTTTTTCTCTATTAGAATTGAATCGCATGAGAAAATAACCTTGCTCATGGTAATACAGTTCAGGTAACTTGACAAAATTCCATGTTTTTATCATATAGTTTCTAACTAAATTCATGCTTAAGTATTTACCTATGACAAACATAATCAAAGCAGAGTCCCAGAATTTTACCTCTGATTCAATGTCCTCCTCTTAATTGTGACCTCAAAATCCCCTTCCACAAAAGTGGGCGCTATGTATTCAATTTGAGCACCATTTTCTGAATTTTTGTTTCCCGCAATAACATCTACCCACGGTTTTGGTTGCTCGTTGTTCAGCTCATTATTCTCAAGTTGTGGCTCCTTCCACTCTATTCTGACTTCTGGAGTTTTAACCACCTCAGGTGTTTTAACCACCTCAGGTGTTTTAATCACCTTTAAGCTCTTCACAGAGTTAGAGTCTCCACCAGTTACAGACCCATGCTCAGAATTTCCTTTCACATAACTATTTTGCAAGATTGTAGTCAAAATCGAAGAAGACGTCGCCTTGCTCTTAAGCTTTCCTCTTCCTCGACCCATTTCGACTAAAAACCCAATGGAAACTTCACTGGATAGGTCCCTTGACCGAAGACAATGAGATTAAACCATACCAACTCCGCCCCCACCGCAGATTACACCTTCAAACCCTACAATCAGCTTCACCGAAAACAATATTAATTATTATTGATAGACACAAGTTTCTCCATAGGCTAAACTTATTTTTCTCAACCGTGAAGTTAAGTTTTTTTTTAATGTAAACACCTGGAAGTTGAGAAGATACTAATGCTACGTTTTTCTAAACACAAGTCTGTCTCTTGAGCAAGGAAGAGAGAGGCACATGGGTGGTAAGTAAGCAATTTTAGAAGAAGGAATGTCTCTTCATCTTTCATTTCAACTCGATGATACGGAACTTTTCGGAAGAATTTACCATATACCCCTACCATTAGACCTATACCCCTACACACAAAATTTGGACTAAAATACCCTCATATAAATAGTTAAAATCAGTAATTTCTATTTCCATTTTTACTTTTCACTTTCCAAAAAGTCTTTCGGTTTGGAATTTTTTGTAATTAGTATACCGGAAGACATTGTGTAAGTCATCCGGTTTGGAAAATATTTGTGGTGCATACCGGAAGACTTCCATTAAGTCTTCCGGTTTGAATTTTTTTTGACAATGCGTACCGGAAGACTTGGAAGAAGTCATCCGGTTTAGTATGTGAAAACAGTGTACCGGAAGTCTTTTTACAAGTCTTCCTGTTTTCAATCTTTTTTTTAATTAATTTATTTTATTAATTTTTGTTTTAAAAAAATGTTTTTTTATTAAAAAAAATTTCTTCAGTGGTGCGCATGGGAGGATACACCCCTTCACATTCAATTTCCACCAAACTTCTAAATTTTTAATATTGACAAAGAAATTTTTAATATTACTAAATTTTATTTTAAAATAAAGAAAACTAATATACTATCTTAAATTAATATTAGTTACAGTGTTATCAATTTAATTTTTTTATAAAATACAACATTTAAAATTTTATTAAGTTATTGATGTAATTGATATCATGTTATATTTACTTTTTAAATTACTATAAATGACTTTTATTGAATGACATTTCTATTACTATTATATACTAATATGTTTTAATTTTAACATAAAAAGAAATAGATATAACATGATATCAATTACATCAATAAATATAACATCAATAAAAAATAAATATAACATGATATCAATTACATCAATAAAAAATAAATATAACATGATATCAATTACATCAATAAATATATTATGATATCAATTACATAAATAAAAAATATTATATTTATTGATGTAATTGATATCATGTTATATTTATTTTTTATTGATGTTATATTTATTGATTCTACTATTTATAAATGTAATCGATATCATGATATCATGTTATATTTATTTTTTATTGATGTTATATTTATTGATTCTACTATTTATAAATGTAATCGATATCATGATATCATGTTATAATTATTTTTTGTTTAGGGGTATAAGTCTAATTTGATATCATGTTATATTTATTTTTTATTGATGTTATTTTTTATTGATGTAATTGATATCATGTTATATTTATTTTTTATTGATGTTATATTTATTGATGTAATTAATATCATGTTATATTAATTTCTGTTTATGTTAAAAGCAAAACATATTAGTATATAATAGTAATAGAAATGTCATTCAATAAAAGTCATTTATAGTAATTTAAAAAATAAATATAACATAATATCAATTACATCAATAACTTAATAAAATTTTAAATGTTGTATTTTATATAAAAAAAATTAAATTGATAACATTGTAACTAATATTAATTTAAGATAGTATATTAGTTTTATTTATTTTCAAATAAAATTTAGTAATATTAAAAATTTATTTGTCAATATTAAAAATTTAGAAGTTTGGTGAAAATTGAATGTGAATGGGTGTATCCTCTCATCTCTGTCTCGAATGCGCACCACAGAAGAAAAAAAAATTTAATAAAAAAACATTTTTTGTAAAACAAAAATTAATAAAATAAATTAATTAAAAAAAATAAGTTGAAAATCGAAAGACTTGTAAAAAGACTTCCGGTACACTGTTTTCACATAAAAAAAATCAAACGGGAGACTTAATAGAAGTCTTCCGGTATGTACCATAAATATTTTCCAAACCGATGACTTAGAGAATGTCTTCCGGTATACTAATAACAAAAAATTTCAAACCGGAAGATTTTTTGGAAAGTGAAAATGGAAATAGAAATTACTGATTTTAACTATTTATATGAGGGTATTTTAGTCCCAAAAAAATTGTGTAGATATATAGGTCTAATGGTAAGGATATACCGTAAATTCTTCAATTTTTCATTGACTCTTATTTCTTGGATCATGGGCTTCTCGGATCATGCAATACTAAGATTTCATTGATATTCGTAAAATACTGAATATAAATAAAAACCAAATCATTTACGGTATTATTTATTTTTTAAGTATATATTAATCCTAAAATTCCTCACCTCTTCCCCATAATATACAATCTGTTGTAATATAAAAATCTGCAAGCGTGCATTTTGTTGTTGGGTTGGGAGGGAATTTTTTTTAGAATAATATACTTTAAAAATAATATTTCCAAAATAACATAGTTTTCAAAATAATTATCAAAATAACTTAGTTTGAATACACATTCACCATATGAATTGGAACTAGTTATATTTTAGGAGCAATTCGCCACATGCATTGGCTAATGTTAAAAAAATCATATATATTCATCAAACCAATTGGCGAATGAGTGTATATTAAGGACCAATTCGCCAAAAAATCATATATATTCACCAAATCAATTAGCGAATGAGTTTATATTATGGACCAATTCGCCAAATCAATTGGCGAATGAGTGTATATTATGGATCAATTCGCCAATTGGTATGGCGAATGAGTGTATATTATGGACCAATTCGCCAACTGGTATAACTATCATGCACTATGTATTTACTTTGCATAATATGTGCTAAATTATTTTTAAAAATGGTCTAAATTATTTTAAAAAATTAGTATACATTCGTCAATTCAATTGACTACACAGTTTATTTATTTATTTATTTATATTTAGTATACATTTATTTTATAAACAATTTATTTTATAAACAATTTGACCATTGAATCTGTCAACAAAATTTGACCATTGAATCTCACCGTATCCTTCCATTGTACTTCAAATATTATTATTATTATTATTATTATTATTATTATTGTTATTATTATTATTATTATTATTATTATTATTATTATTATTATTATTATTATTTCCCAATTAATCTAAATTAGTATGTTCCAATTAAAATCGTGAAGAAGAAATACGGCTTTTAAAATTCCAATTTTTTATATTAATGGATTGTCTTTATTATTAAAGAATTTTGAAACAATGTTTAAAGAGTTTGTTTCTATTTATTTATTTTTGCACCAATTGAAAAATATTAACCAATATTTATATCTATCAGTTTTATTTTTTATAATATTTTTTAAAAATATTTAAAATATTAATTACAAAGATGTGACATTTATCACAGTTAATGAAATTGATATCAGAATAATTATTGTTATTTAATTGATTGATTTTGTAAATGGAAATGATATTTAAAAACCATATCCTTAAAAATAAGATATGAAGTTAAACCATATTCTTAAAATAACTTCAATATATAATATTAATATACGTTATTTATATATGTTGGATTGGATTATATTATAATAGTTCATTTAATTATTATTATTTTTCACTTGAATTATATAGAAGTTATAATTATTATTATTATTTTTCACTTGAATTATATAGAAGTTATAATTATAAAAATAATGTGTCTTAAGGACATATGTTGATATTAACCATATTATTATATATCATAAAAATAATATATCGCGACTGATAAATTAAAATCTTAATAATTGTGATATTAACAAATTTTATAAATGATAACTTTATCACATAGTTAATTGATATATTTTGAAATAAAATATATTTTGAAATTATTTAAATTTTTATAAAAAGTTTAATAAAACAATAAAATCAATTGAGATTTTGTAATCTTTTTAAACTTATAAAATAACTAAAACTTATGAGAATTTTTAACTTTATATAGTAATCATGATAAAAAAATTTAAATGATAATCATGGAAATTTAATGATAAAAGGTAATCATAAAAAATTAATGATAAAAAGTAAAAATTCAATGATACAATTATTTTTATAAATTGAATAAATTATCATTGTTTTTATAAATGTCACATCTTTGTAATTAATATAAAGATTCAATGGTCAAATTGTGCTGACAGATTCAATGGTCAAATTGTTTATAAAATAAATGTATATTAAATATAAAATAAATAAATAAAACTGTGTAGCCAATTGAATTGGTGAATTGGTAAAAAAAATTCAAACATTCGCCAATCCAATTGGCGAATTGGTAAAAATGTACACATTCACCAATTGGTTTGTAGAATGTATGAAAATATGCATGGTATTAGTCATACCAATTGCCGAATTGATATATAAAACACACACTTTTACCAAATAGGTTATTTTGATATTTTTGTTGAAAAGTAGGTTATTTTGGAAAAAAAATTATTTAACTAGGTCATTCTAAAAAAAATCGTGGGGAGGGTGTTTACGTTAATGAATCTAGTCGTATTTAAACCACATTTTAAATAAAAAATATATGATTTAGCATTAACTAAAAAAAATCCTAACATCATAAATATAAGTTTATTTTATTTCACTTTGTTTACCTTTTTAAAGTCTATTTCTTAAAAAATAATTTTATGAGAAAAGTGTTGAATCTGTAATTTATTTTAAAACATTGTTCATTTATAAATATCAATTTTATTCACATCAATAGAAAAATATAAATAAATATTAATGATGAAGACTAAACTCTGAATTAATAGTTTACATTCGTATAATCCACCTAATAATTTTTTAAAATTCTAATTTAAAAATTAATTCGCTATATTGCAGTAAGATCTCTTCATTTAACTTATCATTAATAACTGAGGAGAATTTAACCTGTCAATCCCCCATTTCATACCTGACATTCTCTCCCCTGTATTTTCAATATTCCAAAATTACTCTTATTATTTATCTAAAAAAATTATCATTTTTCACACAAAAAAAATTTACTTTTTCTATCAAGAATTTTGAAATTTCTGATAGTTGTTTCTAAATTTCGGGTATGCTTATTATTGCAAATTTTGGAAATTCTTGTGTTTGTATTGGAAATTTCAGAAATTCCAATATTTTCTACAGGAATTTTATTAATATCTGGTATTGTATACTGGAAATTCCATAATATCCGGTGAATAGCATAACAATTTCACCAGTAATACCGGAGAATTAGCAAATTTTCGGTACGTAGCAAAAACTACCAGAAATAACATTTTTTATATGCTGGAAATTTCGCTTGCACTTGAAATTTCCGATAACAGAGCTGCTAGTTCAAAAATGCTTGTTTTATGTGGTCCAGAACCGGCAGGGTCATCTACGGATTCATGTAGCGATTGCACGCAGTTCTTCACCATAGATAAAGTATGTTTTCTATGTAAGAAGTTCAAATTTAATATTTTGGTAGTGTTATATGATATTGATATTAATACTTTTTATGTAATGTAAACGAAAGATATTTCAGAACCGAGCTAAAGTATTAGCATGGGACAGCATATTGGCAAGCAACATGGTATTATAGTTGTGATTATTCATTCTGATACTGCAAATTGCCAACGAGGTAAGAAGGATAAATTGATTATGGGTTGTGAGAGAGGAGAAAATTATAAAAGAAAAAATTACATCTGAAAGTTAGTAAATCTTCATATAACATTTATAGTATGAAAGTGAAATGTCCTTTTAGGCTGAGATCTGCACTAAGTGGTATTGGAGGGTGGATGTCAGGTGTGGGTTTCACAATCATAAACTATTGGAGGATTTAAAAAAGTATGTCAACATTGAGCATTGGTATAACACTCCATTCTATGTCAACTTGCACGATTTTGTTTCAAGACAATGTATATAGAACATAGGGAATGAGCTAGAAAGGGTTAAATTTAATGGTACAAACAAGGATATTTGTGGTTGCTTCATTAGATCTACACATGGATTACCTTGTGTGTGCCAACTTGCTAGTTTCCAAATATAAGGCTTTCCTATTCCTTTAGAAACAACTCGTGTTTCTGTGAAGAAGATCATTTCCTCCTATCACTGATCATTGGAGACAAAATTGTACTAAAGAAGGAAAAGCATAGGAATCAACATATGCAGGACAGATTAGGCACTGGGAGGAAGAACTTAGGAAGTCATCTTAATTTTCTATGTAATCTTGTGGATATTATGTATTTACTATGTGTGAAACCATTTATGCAGGACGATGTAGAGAAAATATTGAAATTATGCGTTGTTTTTCAAGTTCATAACACATACCAGAAATTTCAGAGATTCTAAAATTTCCGGTATTTCAGAAATTTGAAAATTCGGGTTTTTTTCTCCAGTTTAAGGAAATATATTATATCTGGCATAACAAATACCAGAATTTTCAACATTTCCGATACAGTCACCGTAAATTTTAAAATTCCCGGTATGTGTATCAATTGTAAGTCTATCCACATTAATTTTAGCGAAATTTATGGTATTCACCCGGAAGTTGCATATTTACGGGAAATTTGGTTTGGGCATATAGGAAATTTCACTACAAATGGAGGGTGTTAGGTATAAGTTGGGGGTTGGCAGGTAAATTCTCACAAATGCAGCACCTTACTCACACTTATATTTTCAGTATATATTATAACAAAAATTATATTATGGACAAAAGTTGTGTGATGCTTGACGTTAATAATTTTGTATTCTAATATATGTTGTCATTAATTCAATATTTTTAGTACTATACGAAAAATGTAATTATTTGAATAAAAAGATGGAAGAAAATTGAATCACCTCAATAAAAAAATCGTTAACTGAATCAAACTAAATCAAAACTGCAAATGATTGAATTTAGTTCGAATGTGTTTGGGTCATTTTTTTAACAAAAATGCATGGTTCAGTTCGGTTTGCAGCTTGTATTTTGCAAACAAACTAAACCAAACCAAAACACCTTGGTTCTACTATGGTGTTCCAAAGCCCCGTTTAAGGTTAAGATTTTCGCATGATGTATGATGTTGGACAGATTGCCTACTCGCTTTAATCTTATTCACAAAGGGGTTGTTACAAACACCTATGAAAAGGTTTGTGTTTTTTTGCTTTTGTAGTGATGAATCCAATTACCATTTATTTTTCTCTTGTCCTAGAATTTCAATGGTTTGGAAGAAAATTGTTGCGTGGGTGGAGGTTTCTTGTTTGTTAGAACAAGAATGTCATCTTCATTTGTTTGAATGGGTGGTTTCTTTGATGGGGAAATGTCATAAGTCTAATGCTTGTTTAATTGTGTTTACGTCGTGTTGGTGTATCTAGCAATCAAGGAATCAAATTATATTCAATGAAGAATTGTGTAACCCGGATGTCATAGTTGATAGAATTGTATTGTCTTCTTGGGAAAATTATACCTTGTATCCCTATAATCGTTCCGATACCCTTACATAATTTCTAAATTCCAATTTTTCCCTTTCAATATTTAATTAATAATTTAAAAAATTTACCGCGAAGTCAGAGTAAAAAAATAATATTTTTAAAAATTGGACGAGACAAACAGATGTACAGTGGGTAAATTATTCGGTTCAGAAATTTACAAACCGGAAGTAGCATTGTTACGTTTTCCGGTTCAGAAAATTTCCAAACCGGAAGTAGTACGCATGTGTTATCCGGTTGTGGAATTTCTTAACCGGAAGTAGCAAGTCTGGGTTATCCGGTTCGTTTATTTTTATATATTTATAATATTTCCAATTTTTTTAGGAGACAAGAAGCTGCCTATGATGATATGCGCGAAGGATGACTCAAAAGTAGATACTACAAATATATTCTCTACTACAAAAAAATTTCCTACAAGAGAAGAGGCGACTCAATGGATAAGGGAGGTTGGACTCAGAAATAGGGTTACTATTATAATCACTCGTTCGGACACAAAGACAGGCAAGAGAGGAAGAAGTGACAAAGTTATATTTGGATGCGATAGAGGTGGAAAGGACAAAGAACGAGAAAGCGAAACACAAAATGCTTCCAAAAGATGTGAGTGTCCTTTCAAAGTTAGATCAACACCTTCAAAGGATGGTTCTGGTTGGAAAATCGATGTAAAATGTGGAGTTCACAACCATGGTTTACCTGATAGATTTGAAGGACATACATTTGTTAGTCGGCTCACTGAAGATGACCAACATCATATTTTAGATTTGTCAAAACGTCGTGTTCCTCCAAGACATATATTGTTGTCTTTGCAAGAGCGAGAACCAAACAATGTGACTCGAATCACCCAAATATATAAATATAAGATTAAGATTGAGGACAAATCAGGGGAAGTAGAATAGAAATACAATATTTGCTTAAGTTGATTGATGAATCAAATTATGTTTATTATAGTAGGAAAAAAGATGAATCAGAAGTTGTAAAAGATATCTTTTGGGCTCATCCAGACTCTGTGAAATTGTTGAATATGTTCCCGATTGTGTTGATTATGGATAGTACATATAAAACCAATAAGTATAGGCAACCTTTGTATGAAATAGTTGGTGTCACATCAACCGAATTAACATTTGTTGTTGCATTTTCCTATATGAAATTTGAGCAAACAGAGACTTTGTGTTTGGTACTAGATAAACGGAAACAATTATTCACGAAACAAGGGTTATGACCCCAAGTAATTTTAACCGACAGAGATCTTGCTTTGATGAAAGCAATTGAAACTGTATTTCCAACGACAGTTAATATGCTTTGTCGATTTCACATAATCAAGAATGTGAAAGTGAAGTGCAAGGAGTATGTTATGGACGATATGCGAGAACCGATAGAGAAGCTTTTCTACGAACTTATTGTGTCTAGTGATGAGGTTGAGTATCATCAAAGATTAAAATTATTTGAGACTGCTTGTTTGGATTACGGACCTTTTATTGTTTATGTGAAAGACACATGGTTGACACCTCATAGACATAGATTTGTTGAAGCTTGGATCAATAAAGTAATGCATTTAGGCAATGTCACGACTAATAGGTAATCTGTTTGTTTTTTATGGGTTTAGACATAGTTATTTTATAGTAATAGTAATGATATTGGATTTTTTTCTTTTTAGAGTTGAATCTGCGCATTGGAAGCTGAAGCTGATGTTGGAGAACAACTTAGGTGATCTGGTCAAATGCTGGGAGGCTATGAATGGCAACATCAAGATTCAAGTGGGCAATATTAGAGCTTCGTTTCAGAAGAGTTTTTACAAGGTTGAGCGTGTCCATAGAGGTCCATTTTTTGTGAATATGGTTAATTCAGTATCTAGAGCAGCTTTGCATCACATTGATGAAGAATGGCACAGGGTTGACATGGTGAGTACAAACACCCAGATGTGTAGAAAAATACACATTGAGAGGTGAATCAATACCAATAGATGTTATTCATATCCATTGGAAGAAACTAAGTATGGAAGGTGGACACAGAGGAATGAGTAGAGTTGGATATGACAAATTCAATTGAGGTGCTCTGGAAACGGTTTCATTCATTAGATGTTGCAGGTAAGAGAGAATTAAAAAGTAGGGTGTGTGAAATAGCTTACCCCAATACAACAAAGATGGTACCACAACCTGAGAAGATAAAGACCAAAGGAGGAGTGAAGAGAAAAAGGAAAAAAAACATGTTGGGTATGATGTTTATCGTGATCCTTCGTATCATGAAGAACAATCACAAAACAATTCTCAGAAATCTTCGAAGAGGCCATGTTCACAGTTATCACAGACGTCAAAGAAAAAACCATCTCACAGGTACATTGCACAATTTCCTACACATATCAGACCTTTTATTGACGACATTGTTGATGTTAAGGATGATGGAAATTGTGGGTTTAGAGCCATTGCATCAATGCATGGGTATGGTGAAGATGGTTGGTCAATGGTTCGTCGTGATTTGGATAATGAAATCAGAGGACCTAGAAATAGTCTTTATGCGAAGTTATTTGGTGATCGCTTAGGAAAAGTAAGAGAATCCTTATTGATATCATCTTTAGGTTCTCATCCATATGATAAATGGATGACACTACCAGAAATGAGTTATGTGATAGCAAATCGTTATAACATCGTTCTTGTCTCATTAAGTGCTCTTAGTTTGACGTTCTTCCCTATGACGACTAAACATAATCCTAATGTCTCCATTTACTGCATTGGTTTTGTAAACTCAAATCATTGGGTTCAGGTAATCATATCTATTCATTTTTGTTACAGGTTAATATTATATCTATTCATATTAAATTATGAATATGTTTTCATTTTTTTATATTTCTATAGCACTATTCTTAATATGTTATTTTTTTATGCTGGGTGAACAATTATGAATAATATAAGTTTGGGCGATACAGATCTTTATAAATAATATAAGTTTCATTTCGTCTGAATAATTATGAACCATACAAGTTATCTGAATATACAAAACAAAAGATTACTAAAACAAAAATAACTACAACAAAAGATCACGCATCATCCTGAGGAACCGGTCCACCCTGAGGAACCGGTCCACCCTGCGCTAAATGTAGTGCTCGGAAGATCTCAACAAACTCATCATCATCATCCTCAGTCTGGTGACGCTGAGATAGCAACTCAGCTCATGTGAAATATGTTATAATCTCGGATCTGACGGTCCACCATCAAACTCAGGAACTGGAACATGTATGTCCTCTCCCCGAGATGGTGGAGTCAAACGAGGATGAGATACTGTGTAGTACCAAGCCATGTACTTTGCCACTGTATCATATGGAACATCTGCAAAACGTGCATGCTGAATCACCCTTCTAATGCTCTGGTGGTAACTGACCCAGTCAATGACTATGTCTAGTGAATCAATGTCAGGGGGATGTGATGGTACGTACTATTGGTATCCAAATTGTTGTAAGAATCTATACGGTAAATAAAGGACAGATGTATCGTACCATCGCAGACCACCCCTGTACAGTGTGATATCATCAAAGGGTATGTGCTGCCTATGATCCTCGAATGGGCGCCATATCACATCACTGGGTGTCAGTCCATCTAACTGAGCTCTGATCTTGTCAACCTTCGTCGACGATTGCTTGTAGCACCACTTCATCGCCCTCGGAAGTCGAGAACCAGCACCGCCAAAAATCTTTGAGCAGCCTCTCTTCCCAATAGTTGGGAAATACTCGTGAATCCAACACTGTCATCAAAATATGAAATTTATCAGTTAAACGTATTATAATAAAATATGTGTACCTACATAATATGAAAATTATAAACTAACTTAAAATTAAATATTTGTACCTGTAGAAGAGTGGCATATCCACTAAGATGCTTGCACGAATAAAATGAAGCATCTCTGAGGTATCTGTAAAGTGTGACAAGTGCAGCAGCTCCCCAGCAGTATCTGCCACATCTGTCCAGGTCTTCAAATAGGGGTAAATACTTTGCCTCTACAAGAGTAAAGGTCTTATATGTAAGAATAGTGCATCCAAGTATTAATAGCATATACACCCTATCCGCACAATCAAATCTCTCCTCAGATCGCAGACGAACAAACTGAGTCTTCAACCACTCAGGTCTATAATATGGACCTCTGGATACACGGACCTCCTCGGCTGCATCCTCCAGTGGAATACCCATCAGACGAATAGCAAGACTGATGGCATCTGAGTCAGTAATGCCTTCTGCAGGGATAAACAGCTCTCCTCTAATAGGTGTGTGAAGGAGGCAGGATACATCGTCTAGCGTGATGGTCCTCTCGCCAAACGGCATATGAAAATACAAAGTCTCAGGATTCCATCTCTCGACAAATGCAGAAAGGAGGTTCGTATCGATCCTAGACAAGCTGGTCCTCTGAAGAGACGATAGACCTGACTGAGATATCCATTCCTCTATTTGGGGTGGGAGCATCAATGGAACCCATCCTATAAGTTTGTTGCCATGTGCAGCAACCTTAAGCTCCTTCTTCGGTCGTCTCTCCTGAAAATGATACATATTATATGATATTAACAACTAAAAATTAATATAAAATTTATTCACTATTGAAAGGTTATAGGTTGCCTTACCTCGCCATCCCACAAATTTCGAGCAACGTGATTCTGGTACCTCACCAAAAGTGAGGTATCATAAGGTCCTCCTAGGAATGTTGGATGTGGTGGAACATGAGGCGCAACAGGATTAGCAGCCTGTAGTGCCTCAAGTTCCTGCTGATATAGATGTGTAGGAACAGTCCTTTCATCGGGCAATCGCCGATGAATATATCCATCGCGCCTTCTGATTCGAGACACTGTAAAGAAAACAAAAAAAAAGTTATACAAAAAAAAAAACAAAAAAAATAAGAAAAAAAATAAATTACAAAAAATAATAATAATTACTTAACACAACCGGATGTAGCTAGGAGGCTACATCCGGTGTGTATTTCACTAATTGCATGAACCAGATATAGCTGATGAGCTACTTCCGGTGTATAAATTGCTTAACCGGAAGTAGCCATCAACCTACTTCCGGTATGTAAAAAAAATAAAACACAAACTGGAAATGGCTTACTTGGGTTTTCTGGTTTGAAAAAGAATGAACCGAAGTCAGACTGGTGAGTTATCCGGTGTGAAAATGATAGAAGCAGTAAAACTCTCCAAAAACGTGTCTGAGGGGAAATGAGGTGAAAAAGTTAATTTTTTTTAAATATTAACTATTTATATGAGGGTAATATCGTCCCAAAAAAATTGCGTAGGGGTATCAGGATGATTATAAGGGTACAAGGTATAATTTCCTCTTCTTGGTTGTGGTTTCCCCTTAGAAATAAACATAATCATAGGTGTTCTTTATTATGAGTGGCTCAAATATCCTATTGGGTTCGGTTTATTGTGTTGGAGTATCCCTAGTACTCCCTATCAATATATGAGTATTTCAAAATCTTACGAATCATATATATATATATATATATATATATATATATATATATATATATATATATATATATATATATATATATATATATATATATATATATATATATATATATATATATATATTACTCTTTAGAGATATCAACTAGTGTTTATATATATTTTATCATATTCTTTCTATGATATTCATTTTAATTTTCATGTCAACAAAAAATAAAATACTATTATTTATAAATATTTTTATTTTTATTTGAAATAAAATTACAACATATTTATTTTTTGTTTCATTTTTAATTTGTTAATGTTGATAAGGATAAGATTAAAAGAAAAAGTTTAAATATTGATAATAAGAAAATAAAGTATAGTGTTATGATGCACGCTCACATGCACACACTTATTTATAACTACACAATATATTATTTCAAATTTATTCAAGAATGTAATTTCATGTATTTTGTCCTTTAGATATAAGATAAAGTTATACTATATAATTCATATTTATGCATCAAATTATAAACTTATTTTTGACAAATTATAAAATTAATTTATGGTAATGTATGAATGATTAAACAGAAAATTATGTTGTCCTCTATATGTGTATATATATCTCAATAAAAATTTGATAAAAACCCGAATCAACTTGACCAACTCAAACTGCATTGGTTTGATTTGGTTTGGTTCGGCTTTACTTCTAAAAGTCAATCGAACTAAATTGAATCGCATGTTTTTTTCTCTTGTGGTTTGGATGATTTTTAGCATCAAAATCGCCCAAACCATAAACATTGTACGTAATGAATACACATGATTTTATTTTTTATAGTGAGAATTAAGTTGAATATATATATATATATATATATATATATATATATATGGGGGATATTCTTACTCCACATCCTCACCCTTAAATCATTTTTAATCAATGACTGAAAATAAACTGTGATTTTTCTCTCTCCATATTTAATTATTGATTATTTGCAGAAAAATTACGGCTTATTTTCAGCCATTGATTAAAAATGATTTAACGGTGAGGATGTGAAGTAAGTTTTATAAACTTACTCCTAGAGTAAGAATATTCCCCCTCATATATATATATATATATATATATATATATATATATATATATATATATATATATATATATATATATATATATATATATATATATATATATATATATATATATATATATATATATATATATATATATATATATATATATACTTCAACTATTTCGGTTCTAGTATATATATATATATATATATATATATATATATATATATATATATATATATATATATATATATATATATATATATATATATATATATATATATATACTAGAACCGAAATAGTTGAAGTAAGTGGTGAGCAAGCATGAACCATGTACCCATGGAAAATCCACCCATTGATTTTGTAACTCCTTTTTTCCATCTAATATCGTTCATTCAAACAGTTTTTCATATATATATATATATATATATATATATATATATATATATATATATATATATATATATATATATATATATATATATATATATATATATATATATATATATATAAGTGGTTGAGCATCGGAAAAAAATTTACAATTCGCGGTATTCTATTCTGTTCATAAGTGTTCCTTATTAGTAAGCCTCATACTTTTTTCATACTTGAAAGCATTTATCAGGACAGTTGTAGTGTTTTTCTTAAAGACTTTTCCTTTTTCCATTTCTTTGTTTCATTAAACTTCCATACCCAGGTACCCTTATCAACTCAAGCTTTTACCTTCAATAACCTATTTTCAGGTCAAGATGAGTGATAGTCTTGTTTGCATAGAGAGTGATTATGAAAGTATTATTTCTTCCACTGTGGGTATGGGGGTTGCTCTTTACTCATGTTTCCTTTTACTTACTCATGATTACATGGGCCACAAAGTTGTATCATTAACCGATCATTCTAATTCAAAAAGGATATATGGGAACTCCCTCGATGAGAGAGCTTATTCGTTATACTCTTTCAAGGCTCTCATGTCAGATGACGATATTGAGGAGGATCACACTGAATTCCTCATACCTCATACTATTTTGACCAATGCATAAATACAATATGCTAAATTGATGAGAGAAGTGACAATTTTGTCTGTGTTTATCGGAGAACTCGTAACTATGGACCTAGTGATGATGAAATTTTGTCCCACTTAAAGTGTCGGGGTAGGCCATATGTATTTTCTTGGATTAAGCTCGACAAGCATTTTAAAGTTGACGAGTTGTCCCATAGGGGTGTGATGCTGGTGGAGTCGGCCAATACAATCAAGTACGGCTAGGTGGATGCATAAGTGATGGGAACCACTTCCATTCTGAATACCGAAATGGATATAGATGTGTCATGGCACACAAAAAATACCAAGGGTGCTAGCGCACTTGAGATGATAATAGAGTCGCCACCAAACTTTATTTATTCCAAAAGAAAAGCTAAAATATTGATAAAACCCTTAAAAGAAAAAACATTATCGTCGCAACCAAATTCAGTTTTGGGAGTCGATTATGCAAGGAGACGGTATTAGCACCCCTAACATCAGTTGTACTCAACGTGAACCAATTAGTTAGCTTTGAGAATAAATGTTAGATTTCGTTACTTGTTTTCTTCTAGTTATTAAAACTTTTGAGAGGAAAAAGTGAAGGATTAAAAATTATTATTTTTATTAGGGTGCCTTACGAATCATTGAATCTCGCTTCTACGTATACCACGGTTCGATGGGGAACTGGAGGATACGTAGTTATGGCTAGAATATTTTTGTGAGATGGTCGATTTTAGAGAAAGGAAACTAGTCACGTTCGAGCGGAAAACATATGATTGTTACCCAAAACATGGAGAAGTGAACATAGGCATCACATCAGAATGGACAACTTAACTTGGAAGCTCACAGAGTTATGTTATCATCGCATTCGAGAAAAAAAGTTTTTACTTCTTGTGTATGATAGGAACAAAGTGTTTGTTCGCATCGTCTCAGAATGGACGAATCATATTTCATTTATGGAAAGGTTTTGATATCACGCTAAGGCAGAAAATGAATTTGATTGGTTGAGATTGTTTTAGGAAGATAATGAATGCTCAGATATAACTCGTATCCAAAAAAATCAGGGAAAAGAGTGGTATATGTAACACCCACTTTTCCCATTTTCAAAATTAACATAGGTTCTCATTAAAAATCAGAGTCACATAACAAAGCGAGTGATTACTCATCAAAATCAAACAAACATTTCACTTTATTTCATAACATAAGCAGCGGAATTAATAATTTCAACATTAACGTGCTCAAAGCTCAATATCCAAAAACATAAAACTATTCTTCTAGTTTATTTAATCAATACGTAACTATCACAAAGTCTAAAAATATAATTAAAATAAAATAAGTGATCAAAATCCCCATTCCCGTTACGTATCAGAGCTCCAAGGACTCGAACAAGCAACACCAAACACTTCTCAGGTACCTAGGTTATTTGTACTTCCGAAGAAGCACAGACGCTATAAAACAACAAAGGGGTGAGAAACAATTCCATATTATAACGGTGCAAATAACATATACGAAGAAGTAATTCACACACACCAATCATAACACACAACATCAATCATTCATTCATATCAATGCAATGTGACTCAATACACAATGCAAATGCGGTACCGACTTCATCAAATGTCCATCGATTCGGACCAGATGCATCCCTTACGCTCCTACTGAGACACGATCATCCCCCACCCATTGATTCCCAATGAATCCGAACAATCATTTATGCTCCATCTGAGACATGATCATTCCCCCTCAACATGTATGCGTATGCAAAAACTAGATTACAACATACATTATCATAACCACATATGGATATAATCATAACAATACGATCCTCATGATCTTCATAAATCATAAATAATTTCATCATGTGATTAATACTAAGCATATAGCATACATCAACACAACCAACATAATTCAATTCATCATTAGTAACTCCTACCATTCACACGGTCTCCTAAGACTCACTCACTATATTTTGGATCATCAGGTCATATAGTTACTACTAACATTACTCTCAATGTATTAGTTTACTGATACAAGCCTTAGATGAAAGAAAAGATCGAATCTGACTTGAAAACAATGTGAAAACTCAAAATGCAGCGGCCTAACACGGCCTCCCGTGTCCCCTGACACGGCCCGTGTCAGGTGGTCTGAGGCGTGTCCCCCAAAACCCATCTTTTTCCTCAAGACAAAAGGGTGACACGGCCCGTGTCGTGTGACACGGCCCGTGTCGTGTGACACGGCCCGTGTCACACCCTCTGAAGGCCAATCTCTCCAAAACTCTTCACAAATCCCTTTCTCGTGGCCTGACACAGACACTCGTGTCGTGTGACACGGACCGTGTCAGGGGCTCTGTGTCAAAAATCAGTTTTCTTCATAAAATTCACTTTTCTTCTCCCTTTTACACCAGTCCAATTCCAGTTCGTTTTATTTCGTTTTTAACACTCAAAACAACCCAATTATGATCCTTATCATCCAATTATACTCTAACATCACCTAATTTCTTAAACTAACAAATACTGATCAAATGGTTACAATTATATGTCTTCTTCATATCCTCTAATGGCCTCATAAATCATAACATTCATGTACAGATTTCATATTTCACCCACATCATACAATTCAGGATCAAGATTCACACAAACATAATCCATCATCATAACATTCATACAACATCACAAATTCATCCAAATCAATTATAATTCATAAACCCTAAGGGAGTAATGATCTCCCAATTACCCTTCTATGTTAGATCACCAATATAAAACCCTTTCTCCCCCTTACCTCGAGATTGAACGGAGCTTTCTCGACTCTTGACTTTGAACTCTATGAACCTTGATTTTCCCCTTCTTCTCCCTTTTCTCCAGAGTTCTCTGTTCTCCTCCAAATGCACGATTGTGAGAATTGTATCGTGTTCTCATATTTCATAACACAGTCAAATTACCGTCTTACCCCTTAGACCTCCAACTTATTCTTTTATTATTCAAATAACAATATTATACTAACATACCACCTCATTATCATATTATTATTTAAAAACAACATAATTCTTTAATTCTCATCTCAAATATATCCCAAACTCTCCCTATTATTTTATAAAAATAATTTATAAAAATTGAGGCGTTACAACTCTCCCCCACTTAGTTTATTTTCATCCTCGAAAATGTACCTGGATGAAATAACTATGGATATGTTTCCCGCATCTTGCCTTCCAGTTCCCAGGTAACACTTCCACCAGCCGCTCCTCCCCAAGCCACTCTCACAAGAGGTATCTCCTTGCCCCCTAGTTGCTTCATCTTACGATCTTCAATTCTTAAAGGTAAAGCTTCTATTGTAAGGTTGTCACGAATTTGCACTTCGTACCTCTGGAAAACATGTGACGAATCAACTACATACTTCCTGAGCTGCGACACATGAAATATTTCGTGCAGATTCGAAAATTCCGGTGGTAACGCCACCCGGTAAGCAACTTTGCCTATTCTCTGCATAATCTGATACGGTCCAATGAACTTAGGATCCAACTTCTTAGATTTTAAAGCACGTCCAACGCCCGTCATTGGTTTGACCCTCAAGAATACATAGTCACCTTCGTTGAACTCTAAGTACTTTCTTTTATTATCATGGTAACTTTTCTGCCGACTCTGAGACACTTTCATTTTCTCTTTAATCATCTGAATAGTCTCGGTAGTTTATTGAATAATCTCATATCCAAGCATAAAATTCTCACCCGTCTTATACCAATACAGAGGTGTTTTACATCTTCTACCTTATAAAGCCTCAAACAGTGCCATTCCAATACTCGAATGGTAACTGTTATTTTATGTAAACTCAATTAATGACAAATGAGTATCCCAAGCACCACCTTTTTCTAACACACAGGTTCTCAGCAAGTCTTCCAACGACTTAATAGTCCTCTCAGATTGTCCATCCGTCTGTAGGTGGTAAGCCGAACTCAATTTCAACTTAGAACCCAAAGCTTCATGCAAACCTTTCCAAAATTCAAAAGTAAATCGCGGATCTCTATCCGACACTATACTAGACGGCACACCATGAAATTTCACAAAAACCCGAATATAAATCTCAGCCAACTTAGTTAATGGGAAACTGATATTAATCAGAATAAAATGTGCAAACTTAGTTAGCCGGTCTACAACTACCCAAATAACATCAAAACCTCTCGCCATATTCAGTAAACCTATCACGAAATCCATAGCAATATTATCCCATTTCCACTCAGGAACCTCTAATGGTTGCATCAGTCCTGAAGGCTTCTGATGTTCCACTTTAGATTTCCGACGTATTAAACAAGCATAAACAAACTACGCGATATCTCTCTTCATACCGTGCCACCAAAATAATTTTCTCAAATCATGGTACATCTTTGTAGCCCCTGGGTGAATACTCAAGCTACTTCGATGAATTTCTTCCAGAATTGCTTTCTTTAACTCAACACTGTCAGGTACACAAATTCTTCCTCAGAATCTTAGAATACCATCTTTATCCAAACTAAAATCACCACCTTGATCATTTCCTTCAGTAGGCATTAAGTCCACCAATTTAACATCCCGCCTTTGGCTCTCCCTAATCACATCAAGAAATTCATTATTTATCTGCAACATATCCAGCTTGATGCTTTGCTGTGTCATTTCACAAACCATGCTCAAATCTCTAAATTGCTCAATTAATTCCATTTCCTTCATCATCATAGCCGACATAAGAATTGTCTTTCGGCTTAATGCATCTGCTACGACATTTTCTTTCCATTGATGGTAACTTAAATTAAAGTTGTAATCCTTCAAAAATTCTAACCATCTTTTTTTCCTCATATTAAGCTCCTTCTGATCAAATAAGTACTTTAAGCTCTTATGGTCACTAAAGACTTCAAACCATGAACCATAAAGGTAATGCCTCCAAATCTTCAACACGAACACCACTGCAGCTAATTCTAGATCATGGGTAGGATAATTCCTCTCGTGCACTCTCAGTTGTCTTGAAGCATACGCCACCACTTTACCAACTTGCATCAACACACCACCTAAGCCCATTTTAGATGCATCACAGTAAACTACAAAAGCTTCACTTGGATTCGGTAAAATTAATACCGGTGCCGAAGTCAATTTCTTCTTCAACTCTTCAAAACATTTCTCATAAGTTGCATCCCAAATAAAGGCTTGACTCTTTCGGGTCAATTGAGTTAATGGCAACACCAAATTAGAAAATCCTTCTATGAATCTTCGATAATAACCAGCTAGACCAAGGAAACTTCTAATTTTTGTTACCGTCTTTGGAGGTTCCCACTCAAGCACAGCACTGGCCTTTGAAGGATCTACTGTTATACCTTCACCAGATATCATATGCCCTAAAAAGCTCACCGTCCTCAGCCAAAATTCACATTTGGAGAATTTAGCGAACAACTTGTTATCTTTCAATACTTGCAATACAATTCTCAAATGCTTCGCATGATCCTCCTTAGACTTCGAATATATCAAGATGTCATCAATAAACACCACAATAAACTGATCCAAGTAAGAGTGAAATATATGGTTTATATACTCCATGAATACACCTGGCGGGTTAGACACTCCGAAAGGCATCACTGCATATTCATAATGACCATATCGAGTTCTAAACGTTGTCTTCTGTATATCTTCTTCTTTCACTCTAATTTGATGATACCCCGAATGCAAATCAATTTTGCTAAAAACACATGCTCCAACAAGTTGATCCATTAAATCGTCAATCCTAGGAAGTGGATTTTTTTTAATGGTAACTTTATTCAGCTGTCGGTAATCAATGCATAAACGCATACTACCATCCTTCTTCTTCACTAACAACATCGACGCTCCCCACGGTGATACACTGGGTCTAATAAATTTCTTATCAAGCAAATCAGTAATCTGAGATTTCAACTCAGCTAACTCCATCGCAGACATCCTGTACGGTGCCATAGAAATAGGCCTAGTACCAGGAATCAAATCAATAGAGAACTCCACTTCACGCGTCGGAGGCAACTCTGTAATATCACCAGAAAATACTTCTAAGAATTCATTCACTACCGGCAACTCTTCAATAGTAACCGTCTCTTCAACAGATAATGAAGTGAACACTGCAAACATCTTCGCTTCATCTTCCAACAAGGTCCTTAGTTCCTTCGTAGAAATTGAATTAGCCAAGACTTCCTCCTCCGGAGTCAAAAACAATAACCTCTTCCTAAAACAGTCAATATAATCCCGGTTGGATTCCAACCAGTCCATACCCAAGATCACGTCAAGATTACTGAGTGGCAGATAAGGTCTACTCCAAAATATCTATAAAAGATAGCCTGCGGACAATTACGACACGCCAAAGTGGTAGTCACATAACTGATGGATGGAGTATCAATAACCATTCCTCGACTTAACTGAGAAGGTTCCAATCCTAGTTTCTTCACACATTCCAAAGAAATAAACGAGTGTGTTGCACCCGTATCAATAATCACGATTAAAGGAATATTATTGATAAAGCAAGTACCTTTGACCAATTGGTCCTCTCTAGTAGGTTGAGCTCCCACTAATGCAAATACTTTTCCGCCTGATTGTTGTTTCTTCGATTTCTCGTAATTGGTGTTGATATGACCCTGCTCTCCACAATTATAGCAAGTAGGCACCTTCGCCCTGCAATCATCTATCACATGACCCGGCTTCCCACACTTGAAGCACTTATTCACTTCATTAAGACATTCATTGGCACGATGTCCTGTACTATGACATCTGTAGCACTTGATATTACTGGGAGTACCTCCTCCCTCACTAGGCTTCTTCTCATCACTAGCCTTATGCTTCCCCTTATCATCTGGAGCACTATAAGAAGTACCACCAAATCTCGGCTTTCCCCTCTTGTCATTCACAGACTTGTAGTGTGCAATCCGAGCTCGATTGTCATTGTCATAAATCCGGCTTCTACTCACCAGTTCGGGATAATTCCTGATCTTCTGGAAAGCAATGCCCTGCTTAATCTCAGGACGCAAACCATTCTCATACTTCAGGCACTTTGAGGTTATAGCTTCCTCAGTGTTGTAGTGTGCACAGTATTGCACCAATTCTTCAAACTTAGCAGCATACTCAGCTACCGTCATGTTACCCTGTTTTAGCTCCAATAATTCTATCTCTTTAGCACTATGGACATCCTCTGGAAAATACTTCTCCAAGAACTCTCTGTGAAACACGGCCCAAGTGATTGCAGTCCCCGCAGCTTCTAACCTTTGGCGACTGTTTGTAGCGGTAAAATCGTGAGTGTAAGCTATTGATTAACTTAACTCAAGGTACACAGAGTCGCCACTGCGCTTTTATTTATTTCCAAAAGGAAAAAGGAAAAAGAACGAATAAAACCTAATTAATTTAAAAGCTAAAGCTAAAAGAAACAAACAGAGAATGGGTAAGGGGATAGGTTACAAATCGGGAAGGTTTTACGCACCCGAAATGTCTGTGGTACTCCACGGGAACCCTTTGAAATATTTACTGCATTTTTGGTTTGAAATGGTTTGCTTAAAAAAGATTGAAGAGATGAGAAGAAGAATGTTTTTTAAGATTTTTGTGTTTGAAGAGACGAACGTCTCATGCCTACGTACCCACATAGTGCAATGCGAGATCAAAACACCGTAGTTCGTGGTACAAATTGTGAAAAGACAAATGAGTTGAGTTGATTTTAAAATGTAGAGATAATTCGTCATTCTTTAGCGAATAATTCCGCTAGAATTAATGAATCATATCTAAACATAAAAAGGTTAAAAGAAACGTGCACGAGGGCACAAAAACAATTGAATGAGTTTTGAAAGTTTTAAAGTTTTTGAGAAGAAAGTTTCGATATGCTTATGTGGTTTAGCATTTATTAAGAAAATGAAATGAAAAGGTAAAAACGCATGACCTAAGTCAAGGTTTGATTGCGAAAATGTTTGAATTTGAAAACAAAGGAAGTTTGGAAATAGGGAGAAGATTTGAAAATCTAAGAAGTGGGAGGAGATGAAGGGACTATCCTAAGACTTGAAAATAAAAGCTAAGGGAAGAACGATCAAACCGTGTGGCAAGCATTCTTTGAAACAATCGGATTTCCATCTTCATAAACAAATGAACTCAATCGGGACCAAAATCTTCAATCCATAACACTTCAAGCAAAGGGATAGATCCTAAAATCTAAGTCCGAAACTCCAAGTCCAATGCTAAGGATAGTAACCATAGCCCGAAATTAAAGTCACAAATCTTTTTAGATGTTTATCCTTTATTAATGTTTTTGCGTCCAAATGGACAAAAGAAATATTACAAGCAACAATATAAACATAAACAATATGATGAATGATATAGTATAATAAGCATAATAAGAGAGATAAGGAGCGAGAAATTGAAATAAAGAGGATAAGGTGCGAGAGATTGAATTAAAATGTTAGTATATTAATATTATTATAATATTTACATAGAAAATGGTATGATGAACTTAATCAAACACAACCACAAAAAGAGAACCAAAATCGAGGCAACCGGATCCAAATGGATCGCATTTCGAATCGGGACAAGTTTAGGTCTATGTTAAGCAATCGCCGAGTGATTTACAGAGTAATTACCCTACAAATGAGGCCGGCCACCACCAATTAAGGTGGAAATTATTTGTGCTAATACATGTTAGAGAAATGGTATAATGAACCATTCTCCGAAAACATGTCGCACAAAAAGAAAAGGTAATGGTCTAATCTTAATCGGGATTTCTCATTGAATTATCGAAGGCAATCTATCACGATTCCAAAGTATGGAGAATGATCCACATGATCATTCATCCATAGATTTGAAATAATGAAGATTAAACATCTTTGGAAATCAATAATCGCGAATCGGAGATCTCATCGACCAAAAAGAAGAAAAAAAAGATGAATAAAATATGGATCTAATAATAGAATCCACTAAAAAAATTAGAATATTACTTCTAGTAAGGAAACCTTATCAAAAAATAATTTTCTAAATTCTGTGTTTTCAAAAATGAAATAAAAAAAATTAGAAAAGGAAAAGAAAATAGAAAACAATTTTGTTTTAAAATTTCTTATAGAATATAAACAAAGTATTAAAAAAATATGATAAAAAAAAAAGCAAAACAAGGATAAGAAAGGAGGAGTGAGGGGAAGGCGCTAGTTTTGGAGGGTGAGAAAAGAAAGTTGGTCCGAGAACTTTTCAAAGCCCAAACCAAACACAAGTTATGCTTTTAAAAAAAATAAAACATTAAGAAAAAGAGAAAAAAATCACAGGATCCTCTTCTTCTTCCCTAAGTGCCGCCGGAACTATTCACACAAACACATCTCCTTGCTCTTTAGTAAAATGAAAACACGCGGTTATGATTCACCTTCTCTCCGTCAATTAACTCGCCGCTGACACTCTCACAACGTAATCACCAAAACGTCGCTATTCTCTCTTCTTCTTCTTTCGATCTCGCTTTGTTATTGTTGGTTGTTGAAGATTACGAACGAATTTTTACAGAGGTTGACGGAATTGAAGAAATGAAGATGAGATTGATGAAGGATTGAGGGTGAATAAAATGGAACGAAAAATTAGAAAAAACGAAATTGAAGCTTTGGTGATTTTTTTGGCAAGGATTTGATGTGCTCTCAAAGCTTCCCAATTGAGAGAGAGATGAGTTGTTTAAATAGAGGGATTGGTGAGGATTTTGCTGCCGTTTTGTGTTGATGATTCGCGTTTGGGGTTCACGGGAAAAGCGTGTTTCGTTTGCGATATTTTTCTGCGTTTTGGGACGGGAGTTCCGCGTGTTGATGCGTGAGATTCACGTGTGTATAGCTGCTGCGTTTTGATTGTTTAATGTTTGCGTTTTGTGCAGGTCATGAGCTGAGGCCTTGCTAGCGGCGCGTACGGTGAAAGATGTTGGCGTAAAGAAGCTGGCTGCGTGCGGAACGCGTGCGGGAAGCGGTTTGAGGAAGCTTGTTGTTGGCTTGCAAGTGTGCGTCTTGTTTGCAGTGCGTTTGGCTGCGGTAGTTCTGCGGAAGGCTTGTAAAAGCTGTTGGCGTACGTTCGTGAGGCTTGATAAAGCTTGCGGCTTGGAGCTTGTTGTTTTACTTGGCGAAGCAGCGGAGTTTTGATGTGAAGGCTTGTTGTTCGGCTTGTGGTAGTAGTGGCTTGGAAAGTGTAGCTGCTAATGTTTGACTTGTTGAATTGACTAGTAGCTGGGAAGTGTTTGGCTGTATGCTTGCAAGATGTGAAACTGGCTGGGATTTGTGTTGATTAGAGTGTTGGCTGCTTGTGTTGTGCAGTTTGGAGCTGATATTTGATGGATGCGGAAGTTTGTGTGTATGCTGGCTGTCACGTGATGAGCTGGGAAGAAAAAAAAGAAGTGGCTTGTTCATGTGGCTGTGTGTTTTGTTAATAAAAAAAACTTGTTATTTTCTTTTCCTTTTTTTTTAATCAATTCTTTTTTTTGTATAGAAATTAAAATGTGGCCTAATGAAAAATGGGCTTCTAAAAAGAACAATGGGTCTTATTAAAAAATGTAATGAATAAAAGATGGGGTATTAAAATAATGAGAAGTGGGATAATCAAATAATCGAGAAAAAATGGTAATTCGGATAATGGATGATTGGATGGAATTTGGAATTTTTTTATGAATTGAATTAAAAAAATAAAAATGAATATGGAATTGATGGTTTTAAGCCCACAGCAAACTCTGATTTTTCAACAAACCACTGATACGACCACTTTTGAACCAACTGGATAACTTGCAACTGAAGATTCAACCCAAACTTCGCACGCAACATTGTCTGATAATTGATGACTTCGCACATAACACAGTCTTGAACTTTGAATACACATAGTCTGAGAAAAATTCACTGGCACACACAACTTGAAATTGAAACAATCTTCTGATAGTTTGACCAATATTACGTCAAACGTCCATCTGAATCGAATTGTGACTGAACAAACGCCTCTGAATTGAAAATATTGCCCTGTCCTTAAAATCCTGCAACACAGAGAAGAAGAAGAAACAAACTGCAACATATTTTTGGTATTTTGGTTAGAAGTTAGTAAAATATAAACAGATAACAGAAATTAAACATGGTGATCCTCTGCAAGGCATAGACCTGCACCTGAAAAAGGATACATGAACCAGTACGTGATCTTGTTTGTATGCGAAATGCAGATGAGATGCAAAAAATCTTAGGGTAAAAAATTAGGGTCTGACAGATGCCCCTATTTAAGTTTCTTCAATCCAGAGATAATGAAGATTGAAATCTTCGTTTCGACAAGATGGAAGATACTTAAATATCAAAAAACCCAATTTTTGATCCTAAGATGCCAAAAACTAGAATGAAATGAAACAAATGATATGAAATGATACGAAGATGATATGGAAATGATATGAAACATATGAAAATGTTATGAAAGCAAATGAGGATATCATGAGATGATATGAAATGCAGAGGAAATATGAGAAAAATTATGAGATGATATGAAATGTATCTGGAACCAAATGAAATGCAGAGAAGTCCGTGAGGGACAAGACGACACATGAAAAAGAATAAACATTGGGGATAAGGAGCATAAAACTCCGACGGGAAAAACAACATGCTAGAGACCAACACACGGCTCAGCTGAGGTGAAAATGTCCAAGAATGGCAATTGGACAGAAAGGATCATAACATCCAGGAATGGCACTGAATGAAGTAAGAAAAATCCCGAAAAAGTACACCAGAAGCATCCAAGGATGACATTACTGACTATACTAGGAATATCCGAGAATGGTAATCGGAAAAAGGGTAATCACAACATCTGGGAATAGCAATCAGATAAAAAGGGAATCACGACATCCAGGAACAGCACTGAATGAAAAGGGAAAAATTCGGGAAAGTATATCAACTTAATGATAACTCCAGTCATGGAAATCCAAGAATGGCAATCGGAAGGAAGGTGATCACAACATCTGAGAATAGCAATCAGATAAAATGTGAATCACGACATTCAGGAACAGAACTAAATGAAATGGGAAAATTTCGGGAAAGCGCATCAACTCAATGATGACTCCAACATGAAAATCCGAGAATGGAAATCGGAAGGGGAGTGATCACAATATCCGAGAATAGCAGTCAGATAAAATGTGAATCACAACATCCAGGAACAGAACTGAATGAAATGGGAAAATAAGTTAGGGACAGTACATCAAATCAATGATGACTTCACTATGGACATCCGAGAATGGCAATCGGATAAAAGGGTGTAATATCTGAGAAGACACCACAAGTAGGTGAAGAAAAAGTTCTGGAGAGACACACAAATGCCAAGTAATTTGGACTTTAACCAAAAAGTAAGAAGTTAGAAACAACAAGACCTCGAGAAATGCATATGAGGACTATAAGTATGCAGACATTTACAAAAATGGGGACTAAACCACCCAAGAACATGCATAATGAGGACTAAAACACTCAAATATGCAAATGTAGACAAAACTGGGGAAAAAAACACCCTAGAGAACGCATAATGAGGACTAAAACACTCAGATATGCAAACATAAACAAGACTGGGGAATAACACACCCAAAGAGATAATATGAGAGAAGATGCTGACAACCAGTTTAGACTCTTAGAGGAGTGGGAAAGATGGAAGACTGATTCCTCAACACGGAGATCACTGCCATTCTGCTCGAATATTAGAGATGCTACTGCTGAACAAATCTCTGTCCCAATAGTAAACTGTACCAAGTTGAAAATCTTTTGAGAGAAGTCATGCAAAGCTGCTTGGGGTTTTTTTGAAGAAAATTGCCCCAAGTTTAATGACTGATGAAGGTAAACTAATAATGGATTCAGTTCTTGACTACTGCTGGAGAGAATAATCAGATCTTTGAAATAACTGTTGAGAGAATAAACTGATCATGGCTTCAGTTCTTGAAATGAATGCTGAGAAAATGACCCAGTGTGAAACTTGCAGAGAATCTTGAAGAAAATTGCCCCAAGTTTAATGACTGATGAAGGTAAACTAATAATGGATTCAGTTCTTGACTACTGCTGGAGAGAATAATCAGATCTTTGAAATAACTGTTGAGAGAATAAACTGATCATGGCTTCAGTTCTTGAAATGAATGCTGAGAAAATGACCCAGTGTGAAACTTGCAGAGAATCTTCTGACTAACCAAGTCTGAGAATAACTTGCATTAAGTAACAACTCTTGAACCATAGGAACTGAGAAAAACTTGCCCCTGATAAGATCACCGACCAAGTTTCTCAACTGTTTGAAAATTCCTTGATGAGGAAAGTTTATTTGCAAATAAAATATGTTTGTACAAACCTGGTAATTATAATGCAAAGTTCAATGCAAAGTTTGAAATCAAGACTCATTTTTGGAATGAAATTTATTGATGTAAAGTAAATGAAAACATTGCCAAAACGCGGCGGTCAAGACATCATGAAAGATAAAGCAACAGTAAGAAACAAATGATTGGTAAAGAACTTGGGAGTCAGTTTACGCAACCTCGTTGTAGTATGCTTTTCGAAAGAAACCTGGATTCAATTAGGACTTTTGAAGGTTGTAACGTGGTCTGGTTCACGGTTTAAGAAACAAAGGATATAGGCTCAAAGTTATTTGTACCCAACCCAACTTCTTGATGAACTCCAGTCCTACACTCAATTAATTCAGCTTATGCATTCAAGTTCCCAGACTTCGGGATTGCACAGATGAAGATGGTTCATAAGCCAACGGACTTTGAGATAACAGTCACATCTTTCTTTTTGTTATTTCTAGTGAGGACTTTGGTCAACTCAACTTATTTTTGCTGAGGATTTTGATGACCTCTTGACAAATCTTTCTTCTTATTATCCCTAACGTTTGCCTGAACTACGTCATTTCAACTTACAGCCAGCGGGATGCCCCAGTTTTTTGCCTAAGTCTCCTTCATAGGTTTTGACTTAGCGGGTTTTGATTTTTTTCAATAATTTCTTTTTTCAATATCATTTTTTTTTTAAAGATAATGACTGCATGACTTAATGATTACGATGAACCATCATTGGCTTTTGAATTGAGAAACATCTTCAACACTTCTTGATGTGTGTGAAGGAAAGCTTGAGATTGCAACCTTTATTGAAAGGTGTCTTGAATGATTCTCTTGTACTTGAATGCACATTCGAATTAATTGAGAACTACCCATCCCCAGGTTAAAATTACGGGTTTTTTCGAATAGAAAGAAACTCCAACTTCAAGGTTCAAAGGGGTTAACAAAGGATTAACTTCCTTATTTCTCCAGTGTTTGGGATTTGAAACAATGCCTGTATATCATCAGCCAAATCTCAATTGAAAGCATACCAACAACAGTTATGGGTATCTCGTTTTCATCATCCTCCCTCCGATCATTGTAAAAGCTTGAAAAAAAGAAAATGAACTTGAAATGTACAGCATAAAGATGCAAATAGTAAATGAAATTGAATCAAAACAAAGCAATTCTCATTTCATTAAAACCATCATGAAAGTACAAACAAACTTAAAAGCAAACAAGTCAATACAATTGAAGAAAATTGCAAACATAAAGAAACAATGGCTTAGTGATCCATCAGTAACAAGGATGAGCTGTCCTGCCTGATATTCTGGCCTTGAAGAAAATTAACTGTTGAATTCCTCTAGAAGATTCACTTCCCAAGCTTCGGCAAAGGATTGTTGATAACATTGGGATTAGTGTCATTAAAGTAAAGGATGTTGTTCCTGATAAGTTCTTGCACTTTAGCCTTCAGTGCAAAGCAATGTTCCAAGTCATGACCAGTTCCACCTTGATGAAACTCGCAGCGAAGATCTGATCTATAACCAACTGGAAGAGGATTTGGAACAGGGGGCGGAGGCCTAGTAGTAATTAAACCACTCTTAATCAAGGAAGGGAACAACTCAGTGTAAGGCATCGGGATCGGATCAAAGTTTGGCATATTGCGATACTGATTTTGTCCAGCAGCAGGATGAGGAGCCTGAGCTTGAGCTCGAATCTGAACTTGAGCTTGAGCTGGTTGAGCTTGACCTTGAGCAGGTGGAGTTTTGACAATAGGAGCAATTGCAGCTACATATGGTTGAACATATCGTTGTTGCGGGCGATAAGGCCTCCTCTCAGTTGAAACAGCATAAGCATCACCATCTTTTCTCTTGTGAAGATTCCCAAAAGACTTTCTTGCAGCATTAGGGGCTTCAGAATTGGTAATCTTACCCTTCTTGATACCTTCCTCTAGTCTTTCTCCAATAGTGACTAGGTCAGAAAAACCAGATGAAACACTTCCTACCATTTTCTCCCAAAAGAATGGTTGAAGAGTGTCCATGAACAAACCAGATAATTCCTTTTCGGGCAAAGGTGGTTCCACTTGAGCAGCTAGCTCTCTCCAACGCTGAGCATACTCTTTGAACGGTTCTTTCTCTTTCTGTGACATGTTTTGAAGTTGACGACGGTCATGCGCCATGTCCAGATTGTACTTATACTGTCTTACAAAAGCATCAGATAAATCTTTCCAGCTTCGGATGTGACTCTTCTCAAGTCCAACATACCATTTCATAGAAGCACCACTCAGACTATCTTGAAAACAGTGAATAAGCAGCTTGTCATCCTTGGCATGTGCAGCCATTTTGCGACAATACATCAACAGATGAATCTTTGGACAAGTATGACCATTGTACTTCTCAAATACAGGAACTTTGAACTTATCAAGAAGAACCAAGTCGGAAACCAAACACATGTCTATTGCAGCAGAACCAAAGACATCTTTTCCTTCTAGACCTCTTACCCTCTTCTCAAGAGTCAAACATTGCTCTCTAACTTCATCCATGTATCCAGGTTCACCCTGACTTTCAGCTTGTGGACCAGCAGCTTGATACAAAAAAGGAGAATTCTGATAAGTAGTCTGAGCAGTAGTGTGCACAACAGGTTGAGGTTCGACAAAAGTCGGAGCTGAAAAGACTGGCACAACAGATGGACAACCCACTTGAGTAGTAGCAGAAACTGGCACATAATCCGGAGGTAACCCATATTCTGGCCAAGTAGAAACCGGTTGCTGAACAACAGGAGGATCAACAACAGCGGTAAAAACTTCAGAGATAACAGTCCTTTGAGGTGGTTCACCTCGAGCAATCAGAACTTGTATCATTTCAGTAAGCCTGGTCATACCGGCCTTCAACTCATCAATATCCATCCGGACTTCCATGTTATGTTGTTCTTGGTGTTCCATTCTCAATCCGATAGCTCTCAATCTATTAGCAGCTCTAGTACCGTATCTGTGGTGAGGAGTCAGCTTGACGGATCAGACAACTGAAGAAAGAAACAACCGGGATGAGTTCCCACACAACTCGGATGAATGCAAGAATATGCGAGGATGCAATGATATGCAATGTTCACTTCCATTTTCAGAAAAACAACTCGATTATTGTAAACATGGTCAACATCGAGAATATGGTCATGAAATATCTTGACAAAAAGGAGAATTTACTCTTTTTTTCAATATTTGCAATAATCGGAATTATTTTCCTTGAAAAAAAATGGTTGTGAAGATGATCATGATGAATATGTAGATGCAACAACCACAAACAAGATCACGCAAAGCACACAGGTTCAAAGGTTCGGATCACGAGCATGGAGTCAAGGTAACAGAACACCAACCCACACAGGCATGTACTAAGGTTTGTCTTCATTGTACCTGCAAAAAACCAAAAGGGTGCTAACAGAGGTTCCCGGAGTTAACAGCCATCTTTAGAATATCATCGGTACGTTGGATTAATCCCCAACCGATAACATTCTTAAAATAGACCTCGTCCGAGTGTAGTATCGCGTGACAACCACCTTAGGTTTACACCCAGATAGTTTCCGCACTACGTTCCTAAATTGGCTTAGATTGGTTAAGGGTTCTACGGTCCTCAATATGATCAACTCAAGGTCGGAAAATAATGCCACGTACGATTACTCGTCATGACATTGATAGTCCAAGAGAGCCTAACCGAGTGGAGATTATCAAATTGATATCGCTTTGGACTACTCCATCGCATATCGCTTCGAATATCGCCGTCCTATCATAAGTTCACTCAGATTCGGGTTAGAATCTATCTCACAGAGGGTCACCAAAACCGAAACAGGACAACCAGGTATCAAGCAAATCAAACTAAAGCAGTAAATAAATCAAAGTAGGTCGAATCCACTTAGAGATTGACTCCCCAGCAGAGTCGCCACTTTTCTGTAGCGGTAAAATCGTGAGTGTAAGCTATTGATTAACTTAACTCAAGGTACACAGAGTCGCCACCGCGCTTTTATTTATTTCCAAAAGGAAAAAGGAAAAAGAACGAACAAAACCTAATGAATTTAAAAGCTAAAGCTAAAAGAAACAAACAGAGAATGGGTAAGGGGATAGGTTACAAATCAGGAAGGTTTTACGCACCCGAAATGTCCGTGGTAATCCACGGGAACCCTTTGAAATATTTACTGCATTTTTGGTTTGAAATGGTTTGCTTAAAAAAGATTGAAGAGATGAGAAGAAGAATGTTTTTTAAGATTTTTGTGTTTGAAGAGACGAACGTCTCATGCCTACGTACCTGTCATACCCCAAATTTGTCCTACCCGCACCTTTATTTTACTGTCGAACCGTTGTTTCAAAAAAAATCAAAAAAACTTGTACCATTTTATTTTTTGTCTAATCTTTGTTTAGAAATCCAAAATATATTTATTTCTTTTCGAACTAAAAATTCGAATTTTCTTTTTATTTTAAGTCTATTATTTCTACCTTTATTATTTAGTTTTTATCCCAAAAATGTACAAAAGTTTATTATTATATCTTGTAAAATAATTTTGCATAAGTCCACTTTTTTTTAAGCTCATTTTTTTCCTCTAAAATACTTTATTTATTTTATAATCATTTATGCCATTTTTTTTATTATTTTATTTCAATCTCCAATTATCTTTTGAATTCAATTTCTAAACCATTTCTTTAAATCTCATTTATCCAAAAGTTTTAAATTACCAAATACCCATTAAACCATGTCTTCATTTTGCTTTTAGACCCATTCTATAAAATATATGTTTATTACTTCTATTCTTATTGTTACTATTATTCTTATTATTATTATTTATTTATTTTTTTATCAATATTATTATTATTATTATTTTTATTTATTTCTATTAATTATTTCTATTATCAGTTTTCAGTTTTATTATTATTTCTATAAGCTTCATTATGACTAGTATGTTGTTACTAATGTTAGAAAAAATATACTGAAAAATCAACAAAATTTCATTTTTTGTCATTATGCGATAACCTCATTCACACAAGCAAACAAGAAAAAAACCGCAGACCATTACCTGCATAAAATCGCCGATAACCTCATTTTTTCACCCTTTCAAACAAGAAAAAAACAAGTGTGAAAAAATACCATTACCTGCATAAAATCGCAAACCAAAACAACTTTGTTCATAATCCATAAACACAAAAAGCGGAAATAACTGTGTGAGAAAATGAGAAACAACCGCAGACCATCATCCAAACGCAAATCTGAAAACGGACCAAACTCACAAAACCAACCTTAGACTCACAAACCCACATGAATCTGAACCCGCTAACACCTAAACCACCATGCCACCACCCTCGACGCCATCACCTCGCCGCTACTAAACTGCTCACTCACTATCAAAACAGAACCACCAAAACGCAACCCCTTTCACAAATCTGAACAAAACTCACCTTCCAACTACCATCAAAACTCAAACAGATCGTCACCTTCACCAAAACCAAACACGACCGCAAATCAACCCAAGCCATCACCAAATCGGCCCGAAACCGCAAAACCCAACACCGGAAACGCGCAACCCGCGAAAGCCGCCTTGCGTCGAAACCAAGCTGTAATCGGGCAAACTATTCCGGCAAGTAAATTGGCGCCGTTCGGCCGACGCGTGAGAGTGAGATCCAACAAAACCGGGCCGCCGTCCCATTGTTGTAATGGTGGGTTTCATTTTTTTGTTTTCCTTGAATAGCGTTTAGAGAGGAGAGAGCACGCCTCTCTATTTCTCCTTTGCTACTGACACATTTTTACATTTCAACTTCTGATTTTTCCCTTGTTCTTTTATTATTATAGTTTCTTATTTATTTTAAATTTTCAATTTATGGGTCTTTAAAGCCCATGTTGTTTTCCGTTGAACACACACCATTCATCAAGCAACATATGCATCCTGCTGCCAATGCCACTTCTCTATTTAAATTAATTTTCTATCTTTTTTTTATTGTTAATATCCTCTTATGATATAATAATTGGCATTTTTTTTTGTTTTTTTATATATAATATATTTTTGCTGATTTTTTTTTCTTTAATTAATAATTTCTTTGACTAAGAAAAGGCCTTAAAAAAATTTGTTCATTGAATCATTTTATATTTTCTCCATTTAATTATCTTTTGGGCCAATGACTTGACAAAAGGCCATTTTTCGCCCAATTTCATTAAATCGGTGATATTTGGTCAATATGAGGTCCTCCTTGTAATTATTTTTTTTATTATTTTGACAAAAAAAAAACATTTAAATTAATTTATTCATTATTCTTAATACTATTTAATTTATTTAATTACTTGTATTTATTAATTAATTTAATTTTTGCAATTCAATTCATTTATTTATTTATTCTCGCATTTCAAATTATGTTTCAACTCCTTATAGAATGATTCCCATTTTGAATCGATTCTAAGGTAGTTCACGAACTAAATTTCGTCGCGTCCCAAAAAGGTCCAACGCCTTCGAATAGTTGTTCTCGATTAAAAGGTCCAACGCCTTCGAATAGTTGTTTCTCGATTAAAAAGGTCCAACGCCTTCGAATAGTTGTGTCTCGATTAAACAGGCCGAACGCCTTCGAATAGTTCAAAAACACTGCACACACGCTTTCTCTTGGGCTAATTACAACGAGACCTCTTTATTTCTCGCAATCCCCTGTATTTATTTTGTATCCCTCTCCCCTTACTTTGTACGCACTTTATTTTTCGTATTTTATTTAATTCTGAATCCTTGGTCCAACGCCAAGCGATTGCACTTGCACACTCGCACTTTATTATTCAGTTTTCGTTTATTAGGATCCACCTCTCTTTGTGAGTCGAGTGCTTCGTGCCTCGCTAACAAACCACAAAAATAAACTCCATTTGCATTTACCCTCTAACCTAAAAAAAAACCAAAAATTTTCGATTAGATCCAAGCCCTTGATCCAACGTCAAGTGGTCTTAGGAAATAAAACATTCTAATAATACGAGAAGATTTGTACGCCACGAGCCTTAAGCGGTAGAAAGGAGGATAACGAGCTCTCGTTACTCGCTCCGATTATTTTCGACGCAAGACGCTCGTCTTGTTGGACGAGATAAACTATCCATAGTCTTTAGTGCATTTCAACTCCTAAACCCTTTCGTCGAAGAAAGGTAATAAAATCAACATCCATTACCCTTAGTAGGCCGAACTACGAGGCTCTGACTTTCCCATTGCACACGGGAGTACGTAGGCACGAGGATCTCAATCCTTGCCGAGCACCTAGGTTCAATCTAACTTATAATTCAACTCATTTCCCTCTAGCAAGCAATTCGTTTAAGCATAGACATCCTTTCGCGCGTGATAACTTAGATGGTTCCCATCGAGTACGATGGATGTAGGGGGTGCTAATACCTTCCCCCTGCATAACCGACTCCCGAACCCAGGCAATGGTTCCGTTGACCTTTGTCCTCATCCTTCTCCTCCCGGGTTGTATCTATATCTTCCCTTTCCCTCTTCAGGAATAACTAGAATTAGGTGGCGACTCTTCAGTCCGTCCAGTGCGCGGCTCCGTCCATTCGGATCGCGTAAGGTCGTATTTTTCGGGGTACGATAATACCCACAAAGTGCAATGCGAGATCAAAACACCGTAGTTCGTGGTACAAATTGTGAAAAGACAAATGAGTTGAGTTGATTTTAAAATGTAGAGATAAGTCGTCATTCTTTAGCGAATAATTCCGCTAGAAAGAATGAATCATATCTAAACATAAAAAGGTTAAAAGAAACGTGCACGAGGGCACAAAAACAATTGAATGAGTTTTGAAAGTTTTAAAGTTTTTGAGAAGAAAGTTTCGATATGCTTATGTGGTTTAGCATTTATTAAGAAAATGAAATGAAAAGGTAAAAACGCATGAACTAAGTCAAGGTTTGATTGCGAAAATGTTTGAAGTTTGAAAACAAAGGAAGTTTGGAAATAGGGAGAAGATTTGAAAATCTAAGAAGTGGGAGGAGATGAAGGGACTATCCTAAGACTTGAAAATAAAAGCTAAGGGAAGAACAATCAAACCGTGTGGCAAGCATTCTTTGAAACAATCGGATTTCCATCTTCATAAACAAATGAACTCAATCGGGACCAAAATCTTCAATCCATAACACTTCAAGCAAAGGGATAGATCCTAAAATCTAAGTCCGAAACTCCAAGTCCAATGCTAAGGATAGTAACCATAGCCCGAAATTAAAGTCACAAATCTTTTTAGATGTTTATCCTTTATTAATGTTTTTGCGTCCAAATGGACAAAAGAAAAATTACAAGCAACAATATAAACATAAACAATATGATGAATGATATAGTATAATAAGCATAATAAGAGAGATAAGGAGCGAGAAATTGAAATAAAGAGGATAAGGTGCGAGAGATTGAATTAAAATGTTAGTATATTAATATTATTATAATATTTACATAGAAAATGGTATGATGAACTTAATCAAACACAACCACAAAAGAGAACCAAAATCGAGGCAACCGGATCCAAATGGATCGCATTTCGAATCGGGACAAGTTTAGGTCTATGTTAAGCAATCGCCGAGTAATTTACTTAGTAATTACCCTACAAATAAGGCCGGCCACCACAAATTAAGGTGGAAAATATTTGTGCTAATACATGTTAGAGAAATGGTATAATGAACCATTCTCCGAAAACATGTCGCACAAAAAGAAAAGGTAATGGTCTAATCTTAATCGGGATTTCTCATTGAATTATCGAAGGCAATCTATCACGATTCCAAAGTACGGAGAATGATCCACATGATCATTCATCCATAGATTTGAAATAATGAAGATTAAACATCTTTAGAAATCAATAATCGCGAATCGGAGATCTCATCGACCAAAAAGAAAAAAAAAAGATGAATAAAATATGGATCTAATAATAGAATCCACTAAAAAAATTAGAATATTACTTCTAGTAAGGAAACCTTATCAAAAAATAATTTTCTAAATTCTATGTTTTCAAAAATGAAATAAAAAAAATTAGAAAAGGAAAAGAAAATAGAAAACAATTTTGTTTTAAAATTTCTTATAGAATATAAACAAAGTATTAAAAAAATATGATAAAAAAAAAGCAAAACAAGGATAAGAAAGGAGGAGTGAGGGGAAGGCGCTAGTTTTGGAGGGTGAGAAAAGAAAGCTGGTCCGAGAACTTTTCAAAGCACAAACCAAACACAAGTTATGCTTTTAAAAAAAAAACATTAAGAAAAAGAGAAAAAAATCACAGGATCCTCTTCTTCTTCCCTAAGTGCCTCCGGCACTATTCACACAAACACGTCTCCTTGCTCTTTAGTAAAATGAAAACACGCGGTTATGATTCACCTTCTCTCCGTCAATTAACTCGCCGCTGACACTCTCACAACGTAATCACCAAAACATCGCTATTCTCTCTTCTTCTTCTTTCGATCTCGCTTTGTTATTGTTGATTGTTGAAGATTACAAACGAATTTTTACAGATGTTGACGGAATTGAAGAAATTAAGATGAGATTGATGAAGGATTGAGGGTGAATAAAATGGAACGAAAAATTAGAAAAAACGAAATTGAAGCTTTGGTGATTTTTTTGGCCGGGATTTGACGTGCTCTCAAAGCTTCCCAATTGAGAGAGAGATGAGTTGTTTAAATAGAGGGATTGGTGAGGATTTTGCTGTTGTTTCATGTTGATGATTCGCGTTTGGGGTTCACGGGAAAAGCGTGTTTCGTTTGCGATATTTTTCTGCGTTTTGGGACGGGAGTTCCGCGTGTTGATGCGTGAGATTCACGTGTGTATAGCTGATGCGTTTTGATTGTTTAATGTTTGCGTTTTGTGCAGGTCATGAGCTGAGGCCTTGCTAGCGGCACGTACGGTGAAAGTTGTTGGCGTAAAGAAGCTGGCTGCGTGCGGAACGCGTGCGGGAAGCGGTTTGAGGAAGCTTGTTGTTGGCTTGCAAGTGTGCGTCTTGTTTTCAGTGCGTTTGGCTTTGGGAGTTCTGCGGAAGGCTTGTAAAAGCTGTTGGCGTACGTTCGTGAGGCTTGATGAAGCTTGCGGCTTGGAGCTTGTTTTTTTACTTGGCGAAGCAGCTGAGTTTTGATGTGAAGGCTTGTTGTTCGGCTTGTGGTAGTAGTGGCTTGGAAAGTGTAGCTGCTAATGTTTGACTTGTTGAATTGACTAGTAGTTGGGAAGTGTTTGGCTGTATGCTTGCAAGATGTGAAACTGGCTGGAATTTGTGTTGATTAGAGTGTTGGCTGCTTGTGTTGTGCAGCTTGGAGCTGATATTTGATGGATGTGGAAGTTTGTGTGTATGCTGGCTGTCACGTGATGAGCTGGGAAGAAAAAAAAGAAGTGGCTTGTTCATGTGGTTGTGTGTTTTGTTAATAAAAAAAAACTTGTTATTTTCTTTTCCTTTTTTTTTAATCAATTCTTTTTTTTGTATAGAAATTAAAATGTGGCCTAATGAAAAATGGGCTTCTAAAATGAACAATGGGTCTTATTAAAAAATGTAATGAATAAAAGATGGGGTATTAAAATAATGAGAAGTGGGATAATCAAATAATCGAGAAAAAATGGTAATTCGGATAATGGATGATTGGATGGAATTTGGAATTTTTTTATGAATTGAATTAAAAAAATAAAAATGAATATGGAATTGATGGTTTTAAGCCCACAGCAAACTCTGATTTTTCAACAAGCCACTGATACGACCACTTTTGAACCAACTGGATAACTTGCAACTGAAGATTCAATCCAAACTTCACACGCAACATTGTCTGATAACTGATGACTTCGCACATAACACAGTCTTGAACTTTGAATACGCACAGTCTGAGAAAAATTCACTGGCACACACAACTTGCAATTGAAACAATCTTTTTATAGTTTGACCAATATTAGGTCAAACGTCCATCTGAATCGAATCGTGACTGAACAAACGCCTCTGAATTGAAAATATTGCCCTGTCCTTAAAATCCTGCAACATAGAGAAGAAGAAGAAACAAACTGCAACATATTTTTGGTATTTTGGTTAGAAGTTAGTAAAATATAAATAGATAACAGAAATTAAACATGGTGATCCTCTGCAAGGCATAGACCTGCACCTGAAAAAGGATACATGAACCAGTACGTGATCTTGTTTGTATGCGAAATGCAGATGAGATGCGAAAAATCTTAGGGTCAAAAATTAGGATCTGACACTATTGTCCCACCAGACTTCAGCTTCTCCTTCCAGCATGTGAGGGTCAAACCTCACTTTCTGTTCATCAGTACACCCCATGGTCCTGAAGATCTTCTCAATAGCTTTCAACCACTTCTGCACAGCCTCTAGATCTAGGATTCCACCTTCATACTTAGGCAGCTTGTTGCTCCAGAATCTATCCAATGCTCGAGATTGGGCGTTACCTCCCACTTGAGCTACCTGAACAAGGTTCTCAACTGTCTGCACCATGGCCTGCATAGCCTCAACAAGAGCAGCATCATTCCTTCCTACCATATTGATACAACAAACATCTCAGGTTAGGACACACAACGACGACTCATATTCTATGGACTGACTCAATCTAGTTGATTGGACCGACATGCTCTGATACCAATTGTAACACCCATTTTTCCCATTTTCAAAATTAACATAGGTTCTCATTAAAAATCAGAGTCACATAACAAAGCGAGTGATTACTCATCAAAATCAAACAAGCATTTCACTTTATTTCATAACATAAGCAGCGGAATTAATAATTTCAACATTAACGTGCTCAAAGCTCAATAATCCAAAAACATAAAACTATTCTTATAGTTTATTAAATCGATACGTAACTATCACAAAGTCTAAAAATATAATTAAAATAAAACAAGTGATCAAAATCCCCATTCCCGTTATGCATCAGAGCTCATAGGACTCGAACAAGAAACACCAAACACTTTTAAGGTACCTGGGTTATCTGTACTTCCGAAGAAGCACAGACGCCATAAAACAACCAAGGGGTGAGAAACAATTTCATATTATAACAGTGCAAATAACATATACGAAGAAGTAATTCACACACACCAATCATAACACACAACATCAATCATTCATTCATATCAATGCAATGTGACTCAATACACAATGCAAATGCGGTACCGACTTCATCAAATATCCATCAATTCGGACCGGATGCATCGCTTACGCTCCTACTAAGACACAGTCATCCCCCACCCATTGATTCCCAATGAATCCGAACAATCATTTACGCTCCATCCGAGACATGATCATTCCCCCTTAACATGTATGCGTATGCAAAAACTCGATTACAACATACATTATCATAACCACATATGGATATAATCATAACAATACGATCCTCATGATCTTCATAAATCATAAATAATTTCATCAAGTGATTAGTACTAAGCATATATCATACATCAACACAACCAACATAATTCAATTCATCATTAGTAACTCCTACCATTCACACGGTCTCCTAAGACTCACTCACTATGTTTTGGATTGTCAGGTCTTATAGTTACTACTAACATTACTCTTAATGTCTTAGTTTACTGATACAAGCCTTAGATGAAAGAACAGATCAAATTCGACTTGAAAACAATGCGAAAACTCAAAATGCAGGGAACTGGCACGGTCTCCCATGTCCCCTGACACGGCCCGTGTCAGGTGTGCCAGACCCTAATTTTTGACCCTAAGATTTTTCGCATCTCATCTACATCTTGCATACAAACAAGATCACGCACTAGTTCGTTTATCCCTTTTCGGTTGTAGATTTATGTCTCACAGGGGATCATCGTGCTTTTACTTGCTTTATTTGTTTATATTTGCTAACTTCTAACCAAAATACCAAAAATATATTGCAGTCTGCTTCTTCTCCTTTGTGTTGCAGGATTTCAAAGATAAGACAGTGATTTCAATTCAGCTGCGTTTGTTCAGTTACAATTCGATTCAGATGGACGTTTGACCTAAACTTGGTCAAACTATCAAAAGATTGTTTCAACTGCAAGTTATGTGTACCAGTGGTTTATTCTTCAGATAATGCATGATCAAAATTTAAGTTGTGTTATATGCGGAAGTCATCAGTTTATCAGGCAATGTTTCGTGTAAAGTTTGGGTTGGATTTTTTGGTTTATCAAGAGTTCATCGGTTCATAAGCGGTTCAGTTGTGGGTTTATTTTCCTAAAGTTTAGCTCAGACGAACTCAACAATTCAAGAATATTCAATGGCAAAGTCGTTGGTTTTGATTTAATTTTGAAGAATGCAAGTCAATTGTGTGATTTAGTTGTGGAGGTGTGAAAATTAATTTGGGTCCATTTGCAATTCCTTTTTCAATTAATCCATTATATCCATTTTTTTTAAAACCTATGACCAATAAACCATCATCACCAATATAAAAAAAAAGTTATCACAAAAAATTTCATTTTTAAACCCTCATTTTTTTCTCCTTTTACATACAAAAAAAAACAAGTTGAAAAAAAAATGCATAGAAACAAGACCCATTGGCCCTTTTTGGTTTTCTTTACAACAAATAAAAAAAGAAAGGCCCATTTTCTTTTCTTAGCCATATACTCCAAATTTTCAGTCTTCTCCACTAGCCAACACCACACGTGACTTTCTTTCCACACTCAAGCAACACTTTTCAAGCCACCAAAGTCAACAAGTCAGCCCAACCATCTTCTTCAAGGCCCACAATGCAACCGTAAGTGAACAACGAACTTGCAAGCCAAACACGCACGATATCACTCTTCCCATCAACACGTCACCAAACTTCCAGCTTCACAAGCCATCCATCAGCCGCTGACCCCACACCCAAAATGTAGGTCCAAGAAGAGTGAAACAACAACTTGTCACGCCAGCTTCATCAGCCGCTTCACTCTAGCCACATCACACACGCCGTACGCAATGCAACTCTCATCACGCCACATTTTCCTCACATCAACCAAAACGCGGAAAACAAGCTGAAAACGCAGCAAGCCCCCACCAGCAAGCCCAGCTGCAGCAACATGAGAATTTCGCAACATCAAAACACACCACACGCGTACAACACCTGCTGCAAGCCACGAGAAAACTCATTCATCACACGCGTGCCTCACGCAAACATTAAACACAAAACACAAACAATTGAACAAAACGCAGCTGAAGGTGAACAAAACGCATGCCCAAACGTAAGAAAAAAACTCAGCAGCAAGCACGCAAAATCCGTGACTTCCAAAACGCAGAAAAATTCCCTCAAAACGGCAAACATTTCCATTCAAATCTCAGCCTTTCTCTCTATAAATAGAACAACACTTTCACTCCAATAACAAGCTTTGAAAGCCCTCAAAACGCTGCAAAAATATTGAATCAAAGCTTCAATCCTAACTCATCTTAAATCAAACCTCCATCAATCCTTCACTCTTCAATCACCTTGATTCAACAACAACACAAATAAACGCAAAAATCGGAAAAAAGAAGAAGAAAAGCATAGCGATTCAGGAAGAGAAAGTGAACCGTGGCTGAGAAAGAGAGAGATTTGCGGTGATTTGTTTTTTTTTGCGAAAGCATCGGACCTTCTTTCTGTGCAATTTGGATCCGCGAGAAAAAGGAAGAAGAAGGTGAATAGTGTCAGCGGCGGTTTTTGCAGAGAGATAGGAGAATACGTTTTCTTATGATTTGTTATTTCCCTTTTCAATTTTATTTTTCACAATTTGTTTATTTCTTTTTTTTTAAAATAATTGTGTTTGGGCTTACTGATTTGGACCTTGTTTTGTTTCTATCCATCACTCCTCTTTCAGCGCCATCCCTCCTTTGCTTCATATTTTATTTTTTTATTCTTTTCTTTGTTTTAATTTCTATATTCATTGTTCTTTTATTAAAAATTTGTTTATAAACTTTCTTTTCTTTAAAGTAATAATTCTAATGTTTCTATATTTTCATTTTATAAAAAATCTTTAAAAAAATATATTCTAGTTGTTTTTATGGAATTTTCTTTAAGATCCATTTGCTTTCATCTTATTTTTCTTTTTGGTCGATGAGATCTCCGATTCGTAGATTGTTGATATTTGAAGTTGCTTAATCTTCATTATTTCAAATCTATGGATGAATGATCATTTGGATCATTCTCCATACTTTGAGATCGTGATAGGTTGCATTCGATAATTCAATGTGAAATCTCGATTAAGATTAGACCATTACTTTTTTCTTTTCGTGCGACATGTTTTTGGAGAATGATTCATAATATCATTTCTCTAACATGTATTAGCACAAATATTTTCCACCTTAATTGGTGGTGGCCGGCCTCATTTGTAGGGTAATTACTCCGTAAATTACTCGGCGATTGCTTAACATAGACCTAAACTTGCCCCGAATTCGGAATAAGATCCATTTGGATCTGGTTGCCTCTCGATTTTGGTTATCTTTTTGTGGTTGTGTTTGATTAAGTTCATCATACCATTTCTATGTAAATATTATAATACTATTAATATACTAACATTTTATTCAATCTCTCGCACCTTATCCTCTTTATTTCAATCTCTTGCTTCTTATCTCTTTTATTATGCTTTTATTATACTATATCATTCATCATGTTGTTTATGTTTATATTGTTATGCTTGTGATTTTTTATTTGTCCATTTGGACACAAAAATACTAATAACGGATTAAACATCTAAATGATTTGTGACTTTAATTTTGGACTATGGTTACTATCCTTAGCATTGAATTTGGAGTTTGGACTTAGATTTTAGGATCTCTCCCTTTGATCAAGTTATTATGGATTGAAGACCTTGGCCTCGATTGAGTTCATTTGTTTATGAATATGGAAATCCCATTGTTCTCAAGGAATGTTCACCATACGGTTTGATCGTTCTTCCTTTAACTTTTACATTCAAGTCTTAGGATAGTCCCTTCATCTCCTCCCACTTCTTAAATTTTCAAATCTCCTTCCTATCTTCAAAATCTTCTTTGTCTTCAAACTTCAAACATTTTCACAATCAAACCTTGACTTTGGTCATGCGGTTTTACCTTTTCATTTCATTTTCTTAATAAATGATAAACCACATAAGCATATCAAAACATTCTTCTCAAAAACTTTAAAACATTCAAAACTCACTCAATTGTTTTTGTGCCCTCGTGCACGTTTCCTTTTAACCATTTTCATGTTTAGATATGATTCATTCTTTCTAGCGGAATTATTCGCTAAAGAATGACGACTTATCTTTACATTTTAAAATCAATTCAACTCATTGTTCTTTTCACAATTTATACCACGAACTACGAGGTTTTGATCTCGCATTGCACTTGGTGGGTACGTAGGCATGAGACAATCGTCTCTTCAAACATAAAAATATTAAAAAACGTTTCTCTTCTCATCTCTTCAATCTTTTTCAAACAAACCATTTTCAAACCAAAAAAGCAATAAATATTTCAAAGGGCTCCCGTGGAGTACCACGGACATTTTGGGTGCGTAAAACCTTCCCAATTTGTAACCTATCCCCTTACCCGTTCTCTGTTTGATTCTTTTAGCTTTTGCTTTGAGATTCATTAGGTTTTATTCGCTCTTTTTCCCTTTTCCACTTGGAATAAAATAAAAGCGCGGTGGCGACTCTGTTTACCTTGAGTTAAGTTAGTTAATAGCTTACACTCATGATTTTACCGCTACAGAAAAGTGGCGACTCTGCTGGGGAGTCAATCTCTAAGTGGATTCGGCCTACTTTGATTTATTTACTGCTTTAGTTTGATTTGTTTTTTACTTGTTTGTTCTGTTTCGGTTTTGGTGATCCTCTGTGAGATAGATTCTAACCCGGATCTGAGTGGAACTTATGATAGGACGGCGATATTCGAAGCGATACGCGATGGAGTAGTCCAAAGCGATATCAATTTGATAATCTCCACTCTGTTAGGCTCTCTTGGATTATCAATGTCATGACGAGTAATCGTACGTGGCATTATTTTCCGACCTTGAGCTGATCATACTGAGAACCGTAGAACCCTTAACCAATCCAAGCCAATTTAGGAACGTAGTGCGGAAACTATCTGAGTGTAAACTTAAGGTGGTTGTCACGCGATACTACACTCGGACGAGGTCTATTTTAAGAATGTTATCGGTTGGGGAGTAATCCAACGTACCGATGATATTCTAAAGATGGCTGTTAACTTCGGGAACCTCTGTTAGCACCCTTTTGGTTTTTTGCAGGTACAATGAAGACAAACCTTAGTATATGCCTTTGTGGGTTGTTGGTTTTTATCCCTTAACTCCATGCTCGTGATTCGAACCTTTGAACATGTGTGCTTTGCGTGATCTTGTTTGTGGTTGTTGCATCTACATATTCATCATGATCATCATCACAACCATTCTTCAAGGAAAATAATTCCGATTATTGCAAATGTTAGAAAGAATAAATATTCCTTTTTGTCAAGATTTTTCATGACCGTATTCTCAATGTTAATCTTGTTTGCAATAATCGAGTTGTTTTTCTGAAAATGGAAGTGAACATTGCATATCATTGCATCTTCGTATATTCTTGCGTTCATCTGAGTTGTGTGGGAACTGTAATACCTCAAAATTTGCCCTCCTTTATTCCCTCTATTGGCTCATCATTTTGCATTCATTGGCATTTCTCATCAATTCATTAACATTGTAATAATGCATTTCATGGATTCATAAGGCATGTGATCAAGGCCCGTGGAAATTAGGGTTTCGTGCCTTATCTGTATCTATTATGGTTTGAACTTATGGAGAATATTCACTGGTGCATCTAACTTATTATTGAGGTGTTCAGTCAGATTGGCTTTGAGTGAGAGTATTGGCTCTTCTTAATGTCTCAAGTTGTGTTCTTCATCATTGAATATCTCAAGGAAAATTTGGAGTCCTTGTTCATGATTTTGATTTGAAGGGAACTTCATCAACGGAGGTCCATTGTATCAAAGATTGGTTTAGATCCATTTGTTCACGGAATAATAATTCGAGGTTGTGCGAAGTTTAGTATGGCCTCAAAGTTCCTAGGAGTGGATTATGTAGAAGGATCCGATTTAGGTTAAAAGAGAATGCACAGTTATTGGTCTTACTTGGAAGACATCGTTGAAGTTCAAATTCTAGTTCTTGATATTCAAATACAAGCCATTGCCATTCTACATGTCAGCTAGCTAATTCACCATTTTTTATTCACCATGACCTTATCCCGTTTTTCTAACCAAAGTTATCTTTTGTGTCCATATTCATATTTCTAATACTCCATTTCTCACATCATTTTTTTCTCTCTAAATGTCAACCACTTCTTTTCAACATTAAGCCCATTTCTTTTTGCAGATCATAAAAGTTTGTTCATTATCCATATTAATAACACAACTACCTACTCAATTTCATCCATTCTTTTTAGGACTAAATATTGTGCAAATTGAACTCATGCATCATTTCATGGCCCAAATTCCCTTTTATTTCTCGCCCATTTATCCATTTCTAAATCAAAAGGCCATTTTTGGGATCCGGTTCTCTCCTATTTCGAACCAATTTTTGATTGTTAATCCACATTAAGATAGTAGTCAAGTCCCAAAGCCATGTTCTAAGATCTAAATCCAATGCCAATTTTAGATTATTATTTTGGTCCATATCTTTTCTTTCTGTTTTTAATCAAAAGCCCATTTATGAAAATGATGCCCATTACCATATACCAAAAGAAAAATGCAGCCATGGATATGTTTACTTCATCATAAAAATATATAAAGAAACAGTCACAAGTTGATTCCACAAAGAAAGTTCAGTCATAACCAAAATTGAAAAAGTATTTACAAAAGGAAATTATGGCAGAAATTAAAAGAGGATTATCTTGAGATTTCCAATAGAATTGGAAGAGGTCATTCTGCTATCAAAACAGCTACAACAAAAATTAAATTCAGTTACATTTTATTGACAAAATTACAAAAAAAAAAAGAGAAGAAAAGGGAGAAAAAAATCAGTTTTTCTCTAACTGATATGATATACAGAACTGGAAAAAAAAAAGAAGTTTTTTGGGGTATCACTCTTCAATCTTCATCAACAACAAGATTTTCTGAGAAATCTCAATCATCAACCACACTTGCGGTTCCAATTGCAATCGGCATCATCATCTTCAATCATCAATTCCACGGTATCATTATCATCACTCCATAACAATACCCAACCGATCCTGCAGCCCTTCATCACCATTCACCCTCATCCATATCAACCTGCACATAAAAAAAGGGAGATCAGTTTCAAAGCTTCATAACTTGTTAGCAAAAAAAAATGATAACTAACAGTCTAATGGAATTTCAACCGGAAATAACACAGAGGAGAAAGTTCAGATGCTAACTTCGATTTTCAAGCTTCAATTACTATAACCAAATCCTTAGCATCACCTATACCACACAAAAAGGATCGGTTTCAGTAAGACTCGTAAGGTGCTAGCAGAAAAATATTAGTCAACACTCAACCAAAGAAAGTTCAGTTTCAGTTATAGGGGAGGGAGGAAATTCGTGACAAAAAAATTCACTCAGAAAAGTCACTAAATGAAAATAACCAATTCCTAACAGATTCATAACAGCTCATAATCAAATCCTAACCAAAAATAATAGAATCTAACAGAAAGTAACTAACTTATCTTCTAGAAGAATCCTCAAATTTGTTTCAATAAAGCAGAAGCTCCTGCAATCTCCAAGCTCTCTGATCATTTTTTCAATCTCAACTCCTCTTCACTCTCCACCCTTTCAATCCAAACTTCCATTTTCATCTTTCAACCTCTCCCTGCAGCCATGGTTTCATCTTCTACACAACTCTATCTTTCTCAATCCTGAACTCTTTTTCTTCAATCTCTTTCACAGATCTCTTCTTCAATCATTTTCACCTCCATCACCTTAGTACCTATCTCAGTCAATATTCAAAGCCCCTGCAGAAAAATTTAGAATGGAAAACTGGTCATGATGATAACAGAATCAAGGTGTTCAACAGCAAAAGAGGCAATTATATCTGTTAAATCTGCATCATCACTTACAATGCCAAGGTTTGTATCAATGATCAACAAAGGTTCGTAAAGAGGAAAAGTAGGGAACAATAATTTCACCTGAATAGCGATATTCATCCCGCGGGGTTTCATCCACCGAAACTTGAAAAGCTCCTCATCGGATTTGTTCGTCCGCAGCTCACGTCCTCTTCAGTCATCTTCACAGAGTCTTCAAGAAGCCATGGGAAGCCGGAGCATACCCGAACATTGTAATCGTTCGAGCTGAACAAAGCCATCGCCTCCACGGATCTTTTTCTCCTTCAGATCTAATCGCTCAACAACATCCACATCACGAAATCTTGATTCTCGTTGATTGAAGGTACGTTGTCACAAATTTCGGATTTGGAGTGAGTGTGCTTTTCGTGTTAAGAGAATCGGCTTAGGATTATTGATGATTTTTGGGATGCGGAATTGATGGAGGATGAGGGTTATTTAGAGAAGAAGAAGATTAAGTTAGGAAAGGGGAAATAGGGACGAAGAAGATGGTGTTTTATGTGATGTTTGGTTTCGGAAAAGGTGAAAGAGGAGGAACTTAGGGTTCGTCGACGGTGGCGGAAATTTCTGAAGAAGAAGGAGAAGGATGTGTGACTGCGAGAGAGAAGGGAAAAGAGGATTAAGGTTCCTAATGCCTCTTCAGTTTTTTATTTATTCTTTGTTATTTCTATTATAATCATAAAGAATATAATTAATAGAATCATTAAGAGTTTTTATTTTGGGTTTAATTTCGTTCAGTGTTAATAAAACTCAGTCAAGTTTTTGAGAAAACAAAATCATTAATCCATAATTAAATTGATTAATTATCCATCCCATTCCCAATAATTGCACCGATTAGAAAACCATAAGAAGGGGTTTAGGGTTAGTTAAGGTCTTGGCTGATTTTTAATAGAAATTATTAATCTAATCTTAGTGTAAATAATATAATTTAATAGAGATTATTATTCTTAGTGTAAATAATATAATAGAGATCATTAATCTTAATATAAATCACATATGGGCCTTATGTTTTTTTATTAGCACCCCCTCATTTAAGTCCATTAAAGAAAAACAGTATTAAAATCTGCTTATTACACCTCCACTGCCTTCTTGCGAAATTGGGCCTATCACTTTTGCTAATCACACCCCTTTTTCTGGGCCCATGATAAAAATAACTTAAAAAGAGATGCTGAATGCACCCCTCTCCAATTTCCTGCATGTGGGCCTTGCCCGTTGCTTTCTGCACCACCCTTTTTCTGGGCCCATGAAAGAAATAACTTCAAAAAAACACTTCTTGAACCCCCCTATTTTTATTTCTTTAGAATTTAATTTTTATTTTAGCATTGTTAGGGATAATTCATTAAAAAAATAGTAAAAAGCACAATAAATTCCCCAAAAATTCCAGTAGCTTAATAATTGAATTTAGATTTTTTTGACATTTTTATTTTCGGAATTTGGCATTATTTTTAATTAATTCTGAATTTTCTTTTAAATAGCTTTATTGAATTTCTTTTAATTGTGCTGAATTTTGTTCATTTTATTTTTATGACTTCCAGCAACTTTTTTTGAGCCATTCTTTTTTTTGTAATTAGAGGACTCATAATAGTGTTTAGGATATTTTTAGTGGATTTGTTAGGGCCTTTTATCTTAGGTTTTAGTGATGTAATCCTTAGGAAATAATGGTTAGTCTTTAGGTAGAAATAATGGATTTTTAGGCATAGGAAAAATAAGATTTTTTAGGATCCCTCTTAGTACAACTTTAGAGATAGTGTTAGGACCCTATAGTTTAATTTTCATAATTTTTCTAGAAGTTTTAATATTTTTTTTAGAATATTAGTTTTAGGCCTAGTTATGCATAATTCCCATTAGTTTAGGCCATTAAAAATAAAGTTCAATACAAAAATAATAATAGTCTAGATTAGATTTAGCATTAGAATTTAATTTAGACTTAGGCTAGTTAAAATTTGATTTTTTAGAATGAATATTAGGCTTGAATTAGTTTAGTACTTAGGCTTAAAATTTCCTTTTCATTAGAACTAGAATAAATAAATAGACTATTTTTATTTCATGCCTTTAATGTGTTGTTTAGAAGTTTATTTCTTATGTTTAATTTCATTGTTTTGCCTTATCATTTAATGTTACAACTTGTATAGGTTTCCCCATTTGTTCTTAGAATCAACTTAACTTCATTAAGAAGTAAGTTGAATTCTAGTAGTTTCTAGTTTCCATTAGGAATAGAAAACTTCACAAACCATAGGACCACTTTTGCAAATAAATAAATAAAATTAGGATTGAGTCTTAGTCCCTTAGATTTTCCCTTTTATCAACTTGAGTCATTCTTTCTCATCTCAAAAAGAAAAGCAATAAAACATTTAATAAAAACCGAACAATCTTGTACGACACGAGACTTTGTTGCGGAGTGTTTATACGCGTCCTGTTTCGGGACGAGGTGTAAATACTTCCCGCGATGGATAAGTCTTAGTACAAGACAGTTCAAAAACAAATTCAAAACATTTCTCATAAAAGACAAAAACAAACAACAAGCGACTATCCTGCGGGAACTTCTCTTCTCATCTCATTCACTCACAACGCGAACTCGCGGCGACTTGTCTTTCATGCAAGACGGTAAACGCACTCGTACCAGACGAGCCTGCAACACCTGAGCATAGACATACGCAGTTCCAGCATAAAAAACACAAACCAATAGTTCCCGCCTTAGTTAGGCGAACTACGTCGACTCTGATCCTCATTATCCCGATGAGGTACGTAGGCAGCGGGGTAGGGCCCGTTCGAGCACATTCTTTATTTTCCCTACATTTCCCCCTTTCTTTCCATTTTCTTTTCTTATTCCTTTCTCATTTCCCATTCCATTCCAGTTAGCGGTTCATTTGTTCAGCAACACTTTATTTCTCACCCTTTGAAACAAACAAGCAAGCGTGGATCCCGTCGGGTACGACGGACGGATTGGGGTGCTAATACCTTCTCAATTCGTAACCGACTCCCGAACCCCGATCTTTGGTTCGCAAGGCCTTGTCATTTCCTTCTTCCTTAGGTTTGTGCAACATTACCTTTGCCATTCATTCGGGATAAAAATGTCTGGCTGGCGACTCTAACCTTTCCGCGCCACTTTCGCGTTTGTACTAGGATGAAAATCCCGGGAGCGACAGCTGGCGACTCTGCTGGGGAATGTTGATTCTTCCGGTTTCCCTTGTAGAGTCAATCCTAGCGCCTGTTTGGTTTTGTTCTTTGGGTGTTTATATGTTTGTTGATGTGTGCTTTAGTTTAGCTTTACTGTTTTCATTTACAGCTTTTATTTACAGCTTTACTTTATCGCATTTATTTACCGCTTTCAGTATTTTATTTTCCATGCATCATATTATACCGGACTGTCTGGTTGTGCTGGTTTTCATTTTTTCTGCGGGTTGGGAGTTACTGTGAGATAAGCCAAATACCCGGCTTGAGTGCACCATAGGATTAGCGTGGACAGACATTGTACTCTTATGGTATCTCACCATGATGGGTGGCGATGTGTTCCACACCCAGATTGCGACCGTCTTAGAACTATCCTGTGTGGGGATTACCTCACTTCAGGGTACGACCTTGGTAGTTATGTGCATATGGTGACCGATCTTCGAGGACCTTAATGGGAACACCCCTCTCCAGTGATGACAGTGGCAGACCACATTTGTTGGCAAACCCACTCGCATCCGAGGGTCCATTGGGAACTCGCATAGGATGGCCTAGTTCTCTCATAGGAATTCAGTTAAAGCAAACTGTTCGTATGACGATAGTATTGTACCCTTCGGGATGAATGTACTATTGTTTCTCGATTCAGTGCTTGAAGCTGGAGACTTGTGAGGGATGCTTGTTTTTCCGGACTCAACTGAGACCTCCCTGCGTAGTACATAATACCAAACCGATTCCCTGATTTGGTCATGAGCCATTTCTCGGAAATGGTGAACGTATTATTGCTATTCGGCTTTGAGAGTCCGTGATGTTGACCCGAGTAGCACACCCGTGAGATTGGGAGGGTTTACAGGTTTGCAGGAACCCTGGTACCTTCGGCATACCCACTTTGCCTTTGGTTCAGTTTTGTGATCTGGATTTCTGTTCTTAAGTTATGGATCCCGGATCAGAGGGATGATTATTGTGATATCTGGATTTTGAGACCTTGCACCGACACCTGATTATATGATTGGCACATCACAGACACTTCACTGATCACATGCCTTGCCTTGCATAAACATCATATCATCATTAATCATTTGTGTTTCTTTTATTCTCAGGGTTTTGCATTATTCCCGGTTCCTGGTCATATCCTTGCTTCAGAATGGAAGACGTCAGAAAGAAGAATATTTTCTACAAGTTTTTTGATACCAAAGTGGACTTGCTTAAGCAGATGGTGTCTCTCATTACCCCAGGTCATTTGGATTTCTTCAAACAGCAGTATGGTGATATTTTGGATATGGTTTTCAGCTTGTATAGTTCACAGAAGAGTGCCATTCATACTTTGCTACAGTACTATGATCCTAGGCTCCGATGTTTCACATTTCCGGATTTCCAGCTGGGTCCGTTGCTGGAAGAGTATGTTGAGATTCTAAGACTACCGATCCAAGATCAGATTCCGTTCAATTCAGAAATGACAAGGCCGACTCACACCGACATTGCTAAGGCTCTTTATTTGAGCCCATCAGAAGTATCTGCTAATCTGGTTTCCACCAGGGCCGGGGTGCTTGGTTTTCCCTTAGAGTTTCTGGTCAGAAAATCTGAAGAACGCGCCGTGGAAAAGCAGTGGGATTCAGTTTGCGCCATCTTGGCATTGTCTGTGTATGGGATAGTTTTGTTTGCTGATATGGACAAGTTTGTGGACATAACTGCAATTCATTTGTTTGTGTTGAAGAATCCGATACCTACTCTCCTAGGTGATTTGTATTATTCAGTGCATTATAGGAATGAGAAGAGACGAGGCGGCTTGGTTAGATGTTGTGCTCAGTTGTTCTACACTTGGTTTATGAGACATATCCCTATTGCTGGAGTGTTCACTGATCCCAAAGTAATCTGGTCGCAGAAGCTCAACACGTTGACTGCCAAAGACATCAGATGGTTCAGTTTGAGGTTAAAAGGGAAAGAGCTTATCTCCAGTTGCGGAAAGTATCCTAATGTTCCCCTCTTAGGAGTAGCAGGTTGCATTAACTACAACCCCATGCTCTTGAGAAGACAATTAGGGTACGCGTTGAAGAATGTTCCCAAGGATTCAGAGTTGGATCAGACCTTTTATTTTCCTATGAAGGATAATCTCCCATTGGTGCGGGAGGCTGCAGGTGCTTGGAAAACGGTTATTAAAAAGGGTATAGATCGATTGGGCAGGAGCAACAACCAAATGTTTCCCGAGTTTGAAGCGTGGGTCAGAGAAAAAGCCCAAGTGACTCTAATTCCTTTCTCTGCACCGTTACCACCACCTACTACGGTACCTTTGGAGGAATACCAGAAGTTAGAAGCTTTGGTTAAGCAACTTAGGGTTGAAAATCAAGAGGCTCTTAATTCTTGTCAAAAGCTGATGATCCAGAACCGTCGGTTGGAAGATAGAGTTGTGCAAGCCGAAGAGATAGTCCGTCTCAAGCAGAAGGACTTTGAAGATAGAGAGCTCTACTTCCGAAAGAAAGGTTTAGCTGAGACTCACAAGACGGCCCAGCGCCGAAGAGAGAAGAAAGATCTTTGTGAAGCCAATGAAGCTGTTACGTTATGGCAGGAGAAATGGGACGAAAATCTGAAGAAACAAAAGGAGTTAGACGCCAAGCACAAGCAAGAAATCAAAAGTCTTCAAGATTCTTTGGATGGGCAGAAAGAACTTCTCAGGAAAGCTTATTATCAAGAGAAAGACCGTCTCCAGCGCGTAGCAGAAAGCCAGCAGGCACTGAAGGAAGCTCAAAAGGAGATTGAGGACTTGAAGCTGAAAGCTGATGTGAAAAGGTCGAAGGTCGAGTCAAGTCAAAGCAAGGAGAATGAGGCAGCATTCCTACAGCAGATCGAGGAGTTACACGCTTCTTCTGATACGAGGGACCTCCTCATTCAGAAGCTCATCCAGGAGCCCGGTCATCCAGATGTAGTTCAGCTGTTCCAGAACGTCAAATGCCTTAGCTGGAGATTGAAAGATATAGAGTTCCCTAGGGTTTAATTTCATGTTATTGTACTCGGATTATCCACAGGCTTGTTGTGGGATTCCCTATATGTGATGTACTTTTGTTGTTATTGTGATTGGCACCCTTCGGGGACGTTGTATTTTCAAACTCCAGTTTATATGATTGATTTGTTCCGAATTTCTTGTTCGTTATTTGCACTGACACGGGGTAATGAGCACCAATTCTCCACAGCAGTCATTATACTTGAATATTACCTGGGTCTTCTTCCCAATTCTTATCTTCTTAATGCCAGGACCGGACACAGGAAAATACTCGGGAAAAAAAGGAACACATTGCATTGCATACACATCATTTGCATTTTGTCTTTGTCTTTGCAGGTTTTTCTCCGAGATGTCTAATTTATCTGTGTTCACCAGGCAAAGATTGCGAGGGCCGCCAAGACCCGATACCTTCGACAAAATATCCCTCATCGGTACGCGACCCGCAGCAATCAAAGAACAGCAATGGACGCCATGCAGACAGAACTCAATGAAGTCCGTACGAAGATGGCAGAATTTATGACTCTGATGCAGGGGATGGCCCAGGGGCAGCAGGAGCTGAGAAATGCAATTCAAGGGTTAACTCCTCCTAACACTAATGCTCAGGCAACCACTTCCGGCGGACTAGGGGGTCCTCCCAACACTAACAACGGCTCAGGTGGACCTCGTGTTCCAGATCCAGCTATGGCAACGTACGTTCCTGTGCACGACAGGCAGGAAGACCAATTCCAGTATTTCAACAACGATATGGGTTTCGGCGGTGATGGAAATCTCAATGACTTCTTGGTGCTTGCGGAGAAGTTCAAGGCCTTAGAGTGCAAAGACACTTTGGGAATTGACGTGTCAGACATGGGTTTAGTACCTGGGGTGGTTGTAACACCCCGATAATAATATAATAATTATTTAAATTAAGTTAATAATATATTTATTGATTTAATTAAATAATTGAATTATTATTATTATTATTATTATTATTATTTTGGAATAATAATTATTGGGATAATTATTTATTGGAATAATATATAAGTTGGAAATGAGAAAAATCCCATTTGTTTTTGGTAAAAAGGTTATTTCACGTGAAAAAGGAAAAGGAGGCAGAAAGGGCAAAAAGCCAGAGAACGAAGGTTAAAGGAAGGAAAAGCTTAGAGCTCGGAGGCTACCGGATTAACTCAGGTAAGGGGGGTTTATCATCGGTTAAAGGGTATTATATGATAATATGTACTGGGTAGTGATAACCATTGGTTGTACCTCTAATTTGATTGATGCATGATGAGTTTGTAAAATATTGGATGAATGAAATTGAATGATAATTGAAAAGAATTCGTAGGAATTAGAAGGGATAATGTTAGGATTGGTGAAGATGAATAGGATATGATTCGTGTAGATGATGTGGACGATTATTTTGTGTAAATTGGACTGTGGAAGGTTGAATCGGATAGGTTTCGTAACAGAGAAAGCCATAGCAGATCTGAGAGTTCTGGTTTCTGGTCATACGCGTATGGCACTAGGCAATACGCGTATGAGCTGGCTGGTACGCGTATGGAGAAGGCCTTACGCGTATGGGTGGAAAAGATGGTATTTTGAACGTAAATTGGTCTCTGTTGGTACGCGTAATGGGAGATTGTTACGCGTAGCGTACGCGTATGGAATAGGTAATACGCGTATGAGTTGAGCGAGGCAATGCGCAATACGCGTATGAGAGTGGGCATTACGCGTATGGACTTGGTCAGGTTCGGGCAATATGCGTATGGACATGGGCAATACGCGTATGGGCAGAATTGTGATTTTTCTGTGCTACTGTTGTGCAGTTTTGGTTGTTTAGGCTGAGTGATGCGACTTAGCTGAGATATGATGTGATAGGGATCAATTCCCGTTGTTTTGAGTGGTAAAGGTATTAGTAGAGTGTGCTAATACTGTGTTTGATTATGTGGCATGATAGGATATGCTTTTGTGATTAATTATGTTGATAATGTATGATAGTATACATGATGATGTGAATGTATACATTTGTGAATAGACTGTATTATGGCTTAGAGTGTGAGCATGTGTCTATTCTTGATTTTGTTGATGTTGCATTGCTAGGTGAGTAGCATGCATATTGTGGCCTTCGGGTGGTAGCTAATTTCCATGGTGAGGAATTAGTGAGTAAATCATTTTTGTTTGTTGTTGATCGTTGCTTGCTAGGTGAGTAGCTTGCATAGCATGGCCCAATTGGGGTGGTAGCTAATTCCCATGGTGAGGAATTAGTGAGTGAGTCACTATGTCTCAAATGAGTGGGACTAGTGAGCTTGGTAGCCGTGCCTGGATTTGGACGGTGAGGTTGAACTATATGTTCACAACATAGTCGGTACCGCATGCATAGAGTCTCATTGCATAATGAATGTATAGCATATAATATGAATGGATGTATTCCAGTATTATATGTGTGTTGTGTGTTGTGTTGTTGATGTTGAATATGGTTGAGAATCTACTGTTGAGTACGATGTTGGACGGATATTGATGTTGCTGAAGGCGTAGCCTGATTAGGGTGAATTAATGTGTTAATTACTTGGCATTACATGTTGTTTTATAATGCTTATTATATTGATTGAGGAACTCACCCTTACACCTATTTTTCAGGTAACAAGAAATGAGTTGAGTAGAAGCTAATGCTTGGAGTCTAGAGTAGTTTCTTATGGGTCATGCTCTGATAGATGTAACATCGGGAGGGGATGTTTTAATTAATTTGAGATTGATTGTTGAATGGTTTACATGTAGTGTGTTACATGTTTTACATTGATGTTGAATTTTATTCCGCTGCGAATTATGCAAAAGAACCTTATTTTGATTAAATAAATGAGCATGACAGGATGTTTTGATAATTGTTGTGAAATGATTGTGTGACACCCTTCGGGGCATAATTACTCTGATGAATATATTGTTATTTTAATTATAATAATTTGGGGTATTTAGAAGGGTGTTACATTAGTGGTATCAGAGCATAGTCGGTCGTGTCGAGTCGTAATTATTATGTTCCCCTGTACGGGATAGGTGTTGTATAACCCTATCAGTACTTATTGTTTTAATTGTTGGGTTTCAGAATAGAGATGGCTGGAAGAGGTAGAGATGATGCTGCGATTGCTGAGGCTCTGGGTATGCTAGCTGGAGTACTTGGAGGAAATCCGAATGTTAGGGGAATGGGAGCTGCTCGTCAGTTGAGTGAGTTCCAGAAGAACAATCCTCCAATGTTCAAAGGAGCATACGATCCAGATGGTGCTCAGAAGTGGTTGAAGGAGATAGAGAGGATCTTCAGAGTAACTGAGTGTGCTGATAACCAGAAGGTCAGGTTCGGTACACATATGCTGTCAGAAGAAGCTGATGATTGGTGGGTTGCTACCCGCACTGAGTTGGAAACTGCTGGAAATGCTGAGATTACTTGGGCTGTGTTCAGAGAGAGATTTCTGAGGAAGTATTTCCCCGAGGATGTCAGAGGAAAGAAGGAGATAGAGTTCTTGGAATTGAAGCAGGGTAACAGGTCTGTTACGGAGTATGCTGCTAAGTTCACAGAACTGTCGAAGTATTATACTCCCTATGCTGAGGCTGCTGGGGAATTTTCAAAGTGTGTGAAGTTTGAGAACGGGTTGCGTCCCGAGATCAAGCAGGCTATTGGATATCAAAGGATTAGAGTGTTTTCTGATTTGGTTGACTGTTGCAGGATTTTCGAACAGGATTCCAAGGCCAGAGCTGAGAGCTATCAGCAGAAGGTTGATAGGAAAGGTAAGAATCAGATTGATCGTGGAAAACCGTATGCAGCTGGCAAAGGTTTTCAGAGGCAGAGTGGGATGAAGAGGCCTAGTGGGGGAGACTCTAGTGCTCCTGTTAAGTGTTACAGATGTGGTCAGGCTGGACATCGTATCCATGAGTGTACCAGTAATGAGAAGAAGTGTTTCAAATGTGGGAAAGGTGGTCATTTGGCTGCAGATTGCCGGTTGAAGACTGTGACTTGCTTCAACTGTGGAGAAGTGGGTCATATCAGCCCACAGTGTCCTAAGCCGAAGAAAGAGAATCAGTCAGGAAGCAAGGTTTTTGCTCTATCGGGTTCTGAGACTTCTGCAGATGATCGTTTGATCCGAGGTACGTGTTATATTAATGGCTTTCCTCTTGTAGCTATTATTGACACAGGTGCGACTCATTCTTTTATATCCTTGGATTGTGCTGTGAAACTTAAGTTAGAGATATCTGAGATGCGTGGTAGTATGGTGATTGACACTCCTGCGAAGGGTTCAGTGACTACTACTTCGGTTTGTTTGAAATGTCCTTTGAGTATTTTTGGTAGAGACTTTGGGATAGACCTTGTGTGTCTTCCATTAGTGCAGATTGATGTTCTTCTGGGTATGAACTGGTTGGTGTTTAACCGAGTCTATATCAATTGTTTTGATAAGACTGTGATATTTCCTGAGGTTGAGGAAGGAAAGAGTTTGTTTCTATCAGCAAGACAAGTGAGTGAGGAAGTGGCAGATGGGGCAGAGTTGTTTATGCTGTTAGCGACCTTGGAGGCCAAAGATAAACTGGTGATTGGCGATCTAGCTGTGGTGTGTGATTTTCCTGATGTGTTTCCGGAAGAGGTGAATGAATTGCCGCCAGAGCGTGAAGTTGAGTTCTCGATTGACTTGGTACCTGGTACTAGACCGATATCGATGGCTCCTTATCGTATGTCTGCTGTTGAGCTAGCTGAATTGAAGAGTCAGTTGGAAGATCTGTTAGATAAGAAATTTATTCGTCCGAGTGTGTCACCGTGGGGTGCACCAGTGTTGTTGGTTAAGAAAAAAGAAGGTACTATGAGGTTGTGTGTAGATTACAGGCAACTGAATAAAGTGACGATCAAGAATCGGTATCCTTTGCCGAGGATTGACGATTTAATGGATCAGTTGGTTGGTGCGAGAGTGTTCAGCAAAATAGATTTGAGATCGGGATATCATCAGATACGTGTGAAAACTGAGGATATTCAGAAGACTGCCTTCAGAACAAGGTATGGACATTATGAGTATTCTGTGATGCCTTTTGGCGTGACTAATGCACCTGGAGTATTTATGGAGTATATGAATAGGATTTTCCATCCGTACCTAGATCAGTTTGTTGTGGTGTTTATTGATGACATTTTGGTGTATTCGAAATCTGAAGAAGAGCATGCTGAACATTTGAGAGAGGTTTTAGGAGTTCTGCGAGAAAAGAAGTTGTTTGCTAAACTGTCTAAGTGTGAATTTTGGTTAGAAGAAGTTAGTTTTCTTGGTCATGTGATTTCCAGAGGTGGTGTTGCTGTTGATCCTTCTAAGATAGAAGCGGTGTCTAAGTGGGAAACTCCTAAGTCTGTTGCTGAGATTCGAAGTTTCCTTGGTTTGGCTGGGTATTATAGGAAGTTCATTGAGGGATTTTCTAAGTTGGCGTTACCGTTGACAATGTTGACTAGAAAGGGGCAAGCGTTTGTTTGGGACTCAAAATGTGAAGAAGGTTTCCAAGAGTTAAAGAGAAGGTTAACTACTGCTCCTATCCTGATATTACCGAGTTCGTCGGAACTATTTGAGGTTTATTGTGATGCTTCATTGTTGGGTTTAGGTGGTGTGTTGATGCAGAATAAGCAGGTTATAGCTTATGCTTCGAGACAGCTAAGGGTTCACGAGAGGAATTATCCGACACATGATTTAGAGCTGGCAGCTGTGGTATTTGTTCTAAAGTTATGGAGGCATTATTTGTACGGTTCAAGATTTGAAGTTTTCAGTGACCATAAGAGTTTAAAGTATTTGTTTGATCAGAAAGAGCTGAATATGAGACAGAGGAGATGGTTAGAATTTCTGAAGGATTATGATTTTGGTTTGAATTACCATCCGGGTAAAGCAAATGTAGTAGCTGATGCATTGAGTCGGAAATCATTACATATGTCTATGTTAATGGTTAAGGAATTGGACTTAATTGAGCAGTTTAGAGACTTGAGTTTGGTGTGTGAGAGTACTCACAATAGTGTCAAACTGGGAATGTTGAAGTTAACGAGTGGTATTCTGGATGAGATCAGAGAGGGTCAGAAATCCGATGCACTTTTGGTTGATAAGTTGACTTTAGTGAATCAAGGTCAAGGTGGTGAATTCAGAGTTGATGAGAATGGTATTTTGAAATTTGGTAGTCGGGTGTGTATTCCGGATGTTACAAAACTTAAGAAGAGTATCCTTGAGGAAGGACATCGTAGTGGCTTGAGTATTCATCCTGGAGCTACGAAGATGTACCATGATTTGAAAGGGTTATTTTGGTGGCCGGGAATGAAAAGAGAAATTGCAAGTTTTGTATATTCCTGTTTGACTTGTCAGAAGTCGAAGATTGAGCATCAGAAGCCGTCTGGGCTAATGCAACCGTTGGCTATTCCAGAGTGGAAGTGGGACAGTATCAGTATGGATTTTGTTTCTGGTTTGCCGAGAACAAGTAAAAATTTTGAGGCTATTTGGGTGATTGTGGATAGATTGACGAAGTCGGCTCATTTCATTCCGATCAGAATGGATTATCCGTTAGAGAGGCTAGCTGAGTTGTATATTGAGAAGATTGTAAGTTTGCATGGTATTCCGTCTAGTATTGTTTCGGACAGAGATCCTAGATTTACATCGAAGTTTTGGGAAGGTTTGCAGAAGGCTTTGGGAACTAAGCTGAGATTGAGTTCTGCATATCATCCGCAGACTGATGGTCAGACCGAGAGGACGATTCAGTCACTAGAGGATCTTTTGAGGGCTTGTGTTTTGGAAAATGGAGGTGCTTGGGATTGTTATTTACCTTTGATTGAGTTTACCTACAACAATAGTTTTCATTCGAGCATTGGTATGGCACCGTTTGAAGCTTTGTATGGTAGGAGATGTCGGACACCTTTATGTTGGTATGAGTCCGGTGAGAGTGCTGTGGTTGGACCAGAGATTGTTCAACAAACTACGGGAAAGATTAAGATGATTCAGGATAAGATGAGAATTGCTCAGAGTCGTCAAAAGAGTTATCATGACAAGAGGAGGAAGTCACTTGAGTTCCAAGAGGGAGATCATGTGTTTCTTCGTGTTACTCCGATAACTGGTGTTGGTCGAGCCTTGAAGTCGAAGAAGTTGACACCTCGATTTATTGGTCCTTATCAGATTTTGGAGAGGATAGGAGAGGTAGCCTATCGTATCGCTTTACCGCCGTCGCTTGAGAATTTGCATGATGTTTTTCATGTGTCTCAGTTGAGGAGATACATTCATGATCCGTCGCATGTTGTCCAAGTAGATGATGTACAGGTGAGAGATAACCTGACTGTTGAAACATCACCTATGAGGATCGAGGATCGAGAGTTGAAGCAGTTGCGAGGTAAGGAGATTTCCTTGGTGAAGGTAGCATGGGGAGGACCAGCAGGTGGCAATGTGACTTGGGAACTGGAGAGCCAGATGAAGGAGTCTTATCCGGAGTTGTTCGATTGAGGTATGTTTTCGAGGACGAAAACTCTTTTAGTAGGGGAGAGTTGTAACACCCCGATAATAATATAATAATTATTTAAATTAAGTTAATAATATATTTATTGATTTAATTAAATAATTGAATTATTATTATTATTATTATTATTATTATTTTGGAATAATAATTATTGGGATAATTATTTATTGGAATAATATATAAGTTGGAAATGAGAAAAATCCCATTTGTTTTTGGTAAAAAGGTTATTTCACGTGAAAAAGGAAAAGGAGGCAGAAAGGGCAAAAAGCCAGAGAACGAAGGTTAAAGGAAGGAAAAGCTTAGAGCTCGGAGGCTACCGGATTAACTCAGGTAAGGGGGGTTTATCATCGGTTAAAGGGTATTATATGATAATATGTACTGGGTAGTGATAACCATTGGTTGTACCTCTAATTTGATTGATGCATGATGAGTTTGTAAAATATTGGATGAATGAAATTGAATGATAATTGAAAAGAATTCGTAGGAATTAGAAGGGATAATGTTAGGATTGGTGAAGATGAATAGGATATGATTCGTGTAGATGATGTGGACGATTATTTTGTGTAAATTGGACTGTGGAAGGTTGAATCGGATAGGTTTCGTAACAGAGAAAGCCATAGCAGATCTGAGAGTTCTGGTTTCTGGTCATACGCGTATGGCACTAGGCAATACGCGTATGAGCTGGCTGGTACGCGTATGGAGAAGGCCTTACGCGTATGGGTGGAAAAGATGGTATTTTGAACGTAAATTGGTCTCTGTTGGTACGCGTAATGGGAGATTGTTACGCGTAGCGTACGCGTATGGAATAGGTAATACGCGTATGAGTTGAGCGAGGCAATGCGCAATACGCGTATGAGAGTGGGCATTACGCGTATGGACTTGGTCAGGTTCGGGCAATATGCGTATGGACATGGGCAATACGCGTATGGGCAGAATTGTGATTTTTCTGTGCTACTGTTGTGCAGTTTTGGTTGTTTAGGCTGAGTGATGCGACTTAGCTGAGATATGATGTGATAGGGATCAATTCCCGTTGTTTTGAGTGGTAAAGGTATTAGTAGAGTGTGCTAATACTGTGTTTGATTATGTGGCATGATAGGATATGCTTTTGTGATTAATTATGTTGATAATGTATGATAGTATACATGATGATGTGAATGTATACATTTGTGAATAGACTGTATTATGGCTTAGAGTGTGAGCATGTGTCTATTCTTGATTTTGTTGATGTTGCATTGCTAGGTGAGTAGCATGCATATTGTGGCCTTCGGGTGGTAGCTAATTTCCATGGTGAGGAATTAGTGAGTAAATCATTTTTGTTTGTTGTTGATCGTTGCTTGCTAGGTGAGTAGCTTGCATAGCATGGCCCAATTGGGGTGGTAGCTAATTCCCATGGTGAGGAATTAGTGAGTGAGTCACTATGTCTCAAATGAGTGGGACTAGTGAGCTTGGTAGCCGTGCCTGGATTTGGACGGTGAGGTTGAACTATATGTTCACAACATAGTCGGTACCGCATGCATAGAGTCTCATTGCATAATGAATGTATAGCATATAATATGAATGGATGTATTCCAGTATTATATGTGTGTTGTGTGTTGTGTTGTTGATGTTGAATATGGTTGAGAATCTACTGTTGAGTACGATGTTGGACGGATATTGATGTTGCTGAAGGCGTAGCCTGATTAGGGTGAATTAATGTGTTAATTACTTGGCATTACATGTTGTTTTATAATGCTTATTATATTGATTGAGGAACTCACCCTTACACCTATTTTTCAGGTAACAAGAAATGAGTTGAGTAGAAGCTAATGCTTGGAGTCTAGAGTAGTTTCTTATGGGTCATGCTCTGATAGATGTAACATCGGGAGGGGATGTTTTAATTAATTTGAGATTGATTGTTGAATGGTTTACATGTAGTGTGTTACATGTTTTACATTGATGTTGAATTTTATTCCGCTGCGAATTATGCAAAAGAACCTTATTTTGATTAAATAAATGAGCATGACAGGATGTTTTGATAATTGTTGTGAAATGATTGTGTGACACCCTTCGGGGCATAATTACTCTGATGAATATATTGTTATTTTAATTATAATAATTTGGGGTATTTAGAAGGGTGTTACAGTGGTCATTCCACACAAGTTCAGGCCACCAACATTTGATAAATACAACGGCAGCCCTTGCCCGAAAACTCACCTACAGGCCTTCTACAGGAAGATTGCGGCCCACACGCGAGATGAGAAACTATGGATGTACTATTTCCAGGATAGCCTTTCTGGAGGGTCCTTGGAGTGGTACATGAAGCTGGAGAGGAGCTCTATTAGAAGCTGGAAGGATTTGGGAGAGGCCTTCCTCAGACAATATCAATACAACATTGACATGGCACCTAGCCGTACTCAGCTTCAAAGCCTGACACAGAGGAGCTCGGAGAGCTTCAAAGACTATGCACAGAGGTGGCGTGAGATGGCCGCCCGAGTGCAACCACCTTTATTGGAAAGAGAGATGGTCGACCTATTCCTGAATACCCTCCCAGGGCACTTCATGGAAAGGTTGGCTGGTTGTTCCTCAAGTGGTTTCTCGGACATTATCCTGACTGGAGAAAGAATTGAAAGCTGGCTCAAACAGGGGAAAATTCAGAATGGAAGCGCTTCGGTGTCTGGTATCAAGAAACCCTTTGTGAAAAGGAGGGAAGGAGAAACAGGTGCAGTATACGCACATAGGGGAATGATTCACCAAGGATATTATCAGCAAGTGGCCCCTGTCACTATTTCAACTCCGCCCGTTCAACAGCAGGTCCAGCCTCCACAGCCGCAACACTCACAGGGGTATCAGCCAAGACCCCCTCGTCCGTACTACTCTCAGAGGATGAAGGATAGACATATTGAAGCTCCACCAATGTCTTACTCCCAACTTTTGAAGAATCTCCTGCAGCTTCAAATGATTCAGCTCCGGACCTTGCAACCTCCGAAGCCAGGCCAAATTCCTGAAGGTTATGACTTAAATGCTAGATGCGAGTTTCATTCTGGAGCTCCCGGCCATAGTACTGAGAATTGTAAAGCATTGAAGCATGTTGTTCAGGACTTGTTGGATTCAAAAGCAATCAATTTCGCTCCCTCTCCTAATGTGCTGCAAAATCCCATGCCTCCTCACAGGGGCACGGTTGGTGCAATTGGTGAAGGGGAGAACTTGAATTTGGTGGATGATGTAGATGATTTGCAGACTTCATTGGTTGCTATCAAGGTTTGCTTGTTGAAGAAAGGCATTTTCCCCGGATGCGAGGATGATTGTTCAGAATGTACTGAAGCTACCAACGGTTGTAAACGATTGAAGGCCGGAATTCAAGGTATGATTGATGAAGGAGTGCTGCAATTTGACAAGATTGTAAAAGAAAGTGAAGTATCCACAGTAACTATCTTTTATGATCCATCCCAAGTTCCTTCACGTGCCAGAGCGGCACCAATAACTATTACCACTGCTGGACCCATAATGTACCAAAGTGACCGAGCTGTTCCTTGGAATTATGGTGGTGAAGTGTATTATAACGGCCAGAGGCAAGAGTTGGCCACGACTAGTATAACCCCAGCTCAAGTAGAAAATGTTGGAGTAGGGGGTTTTACTCGAAGTGGAAGGTTGTTTGCGCCTGAATCACTGAGAAACAATGTGATACCACCTAGAGATACTGCCGAAGCCCAAGCAAGAGCCAGAGGGAAGCAACCTGTAGTTGTCAATGATCCAACTCCATCAACTGATCCAGACCTCACCTTTGATAAAGAAGCCGAAGAATTCCTGAGGATCATCAAGAAGATTGATTACAAGATCGTGGACCATCTGCAACAGACGCCGTCAAAGATCTCCATCTTGTCCTTGCTTATGTGTTCCGACTCTCACAGGAAAGCTCTCCTGAATATTCTGAACAAGGCATACGTGCCTCAGGATATTTCGGTAAACCAGTTAGAAACGGTGGTGTCCAGCGTTAATGCCAGTCATGGATTGGGTTTCACAGACTTGGATTTGACTTCTGATGGGCGTGCTCATAATCGAGCATTGCATATCTCTCTAGAGTGTAAGGGTGCAGTACTCTCCCACGTGCTGGTAGATACTGGATCATCTTTGAACGTCTTGCCTAAGAAAGCATTGATGAAGCTGGACTATGATGGAGTGGTGCTAAAGCCCAGTGAATTAGTAGTTCGGGCATTTGACGGGTCAAGGAGATCGGTATTTGGAGAGGTGGAATTACCCATCAAGGTAGGTCCACAGATCTTCAATACCACGTTTTACGTGATGGATATCCAACCTGCGTATAGTTGTTTACTTGGAAGACCTTGGATACATTCGGCAGGAGCGGTATCTTCTACACTCCATCAGAAGCTAAAGTTTGTATGGGAGGGTCAGATTGTGACTGTCAGTGGGGAAGAAGATATCTTCGTTAGTCATCTCGCTTCGTTCAAATACGTGGAGATGGATGGAGAAATAGTCGAAACCCCATGTCAAGCTTTTGAGCCTTTGAAGTCTGAGCAAGCATCCGCCGTAGCAACTTCTCCTGAAGTGCCGAAGAAGGGGGTGTCTATAGCCTCTTATAAACAAGCGCTTGAATTAGTAGAATCCGGAATACGAGAAGGCTGGGGCAGTCCGATAGAGGTGCCAGAGAAGAAAGACATGTTCGGGATTGGCTATCACCCTGGAAGATCTCTGTCTGAAACAAATGCTAAAGGTTGTCAGAGCCCGGTCACTTTCACAAGCGCGGGAGTGGTAGACTACGAAAACATCAGTGTTGTACAGGATGACGTTGTCGATAGTGATTGTGACTTAGATGAATGGATCAGGCCTGCCGCTCCAGGAACTCAGCTTAGCAACTGGACGTCCGAAAGGCTCATTTCGGTCACCTCTTTCGAAGAGTAATGATGTTTTGTTTCTATTTTTCCTGTATTAAAGCACTATGTCTGGCCCGAGGCATAGTGGCTCTTTGTAAGGGTTCATTTGTTCATTAACACAATCATAAATAAAATTGACGTTTCACATTCATTCATGTTGTTCTCTGTCTTTCGTTTTTACTTTTGTTTTTCAAAAAGAAAGAAAAGTTTTAAAATGGCAATGTTTCTCATTTTCTCAAGTTGTTGCTAAAGCCTTGCATGAATCATCATTCATGCAGGTGCTTGTCACCGGATCTTATCAATGACGACCCTGTTATGGCTGAGTATGACTTCGACAATCCAATTTATCAAGCCGATGAGGAAGGTGAAGAGGATTGCGATTTACCCGAAGAACTGGCCAGACTGCTTAAACAGGAGGAGAAGATGATTCAGCCGCACGAAGAAGATGTTGAAGTGATAAACCTGGGTACTGAAGAAGACAAGAAAGAAGTCAAGATCGGAGCTGCATTAGAAGAATCTGTCAAGACTCGTTTGATGGCTATGCTTTGAGAATACGTTGACGTCTTCGCATGGTCCTACCAAGATATGCCTGGTTTAGACACTGACATTGTGGTACACAAGCTACCTCTCAGAGAAGGTTGTCCTCCGGTAAAGCAGAAGTTGAGACGCACACGTCCAGACATGGCAATTAAAATAAAAGAAGAAGTGCAAAAACAGTTTGATGCTGGCTTCTTAGCCGTGACCAGTTATCCTCTGTGGGTTGCTAACATCGTGTCGGTTCCCAAGAAAGATGGCAAAGTAAGGATGTGTGTAGACTACAGGGATTTGAATAGGGCTAGCCCCAAAGATGATTTCCCTCTACCTCACATAGATGTACTTGTCGATAATACTGCTCAGTTTTCCGTTTTCTCCTTCATGGACGGATTCTCAGGCTATAATCAGATCAAGATGGCTCCCGAGGACATGGAAAAGACAACTTTCATCACTCCTTGGGGCACCTTTTGTTACAAGGTCATGCCATTTGGTTTAAAGAATGCAGGAGCTACTTATCAACGGGCAATGGTGACGTTGTTTCACGACATGATCCATCATGAAATTGAGGTTTATGTTGATGACATGATAGCAAAGTCCCAGACAGAGGAAGAGCACTTGGTTAACCTAGAAAAATTGTTTGACAGGCTTCGGAAGTTCAGACTGAGGCTGAATCCGAATAAGTGTACCTTCGGGGTTCGTTCTGGCAAGTTACTCGGTTTCATCGTTAGTGAACGAGGAATTGAGGTTGATCCAGCCAAGGTGAAAGCTATCCAAGAAATGCCTGAGCCGAAGACTGAAAAGCAAGTGCGTGGTTTCTTGGGGAGACTAAACTACATTGCACGGTTTATTTCTCACCTGACGGCCACGTGTGAGCCCATCTTTAAGCTTCTGAGGAAGAATCAGGCCATTAAATGGAACGAAGATTGTCAGCAAGCCTTTGACCGAATCAAAGAGTACCTGTTGGAACCACCAATTCTTATGCCTCCAGTGCCAGGGAGACCTCTGATTATGTATCTTACTGTGCTCGAAGGATCGATGGGATGTGTGCTGGGTCAGCAGGACGAGTCTGGTCGAAAAGAGCATGCCATTTATTACCTTAGCAAAAAGTTTACCGATTGTGAGACGCGATACTCACTACTCGAGAAAACTTGCTGCGCTTTGGCATGGGCTGCTCGCCGACTAAGACAGTACATGCTGACACACACTACTCTCTTAATTTCCAAGATGGATCCTGTAAAATACATTTTTGAGAAGCCGGCTTTGACTGGAAGAGTGGCCCGTTGGCAGATGATACTCACGGAGTATGACATACAATACACTTCGCAAAAAGCTATCAAAGGGAGTGTGTTGTCAGAATACTTGGCCCAGCAACCGATTGATGATTATCAACCCATGAGGTTTGAGTTTCCGGATGAGGACATCATGTTCCTCAAGTCTAAGGACTACGAAGAACCACTTCCGGAGGAGGGGCCTGACCCCGAATCCAAATGGAGGTTGATGTTTGACGGAGCTGTAAACATGAATGGGAGTGGAGTAGGTGTTGTTATTATCTCACCAGAAGGAGTCCACACACCTCTCGCTGCTCGGTTGACCTTCGAGTGCACTAACAATGAGGCAGAGTATGAAGCTTGTATCATGGGGATCGATGAGGCAATAGACTTGCGAGTCAAGAACCTTGAGATCTTTGGAGATTCTGCTTTGGTGGTAAATCAAGTCAATGGCAAATGGCTAGTTCATCAAACTCGTTTGATTCCTTACAGAGATTATGTCAGGAGGCTGTTGACTTTCTTTACCAAAGTCAAGCTGAGCTATGTTCCTAGAGACGAAAACCAGTTCGCCGATGCTCTCTCAACTTTGTCGTCCATGATTAAAGTTTGTCGAGAGAATTTCGTGCCTCGAATTTCGATCTCCCGGCTTGAAAGACCTGCTTATGTCTTTGCAGTTGGTGATGGTGAAGATAACAAGCCTTGGTACCATGACATCAAACAATTCCTGAAGGCTCAAGAATACCCGGCTGGGGCATCTAGTAAGGATAAGAAAACTCTTAGAAGACTGGCAGGAGGTTTCTTCTTGAATCAAGATGGTGTGTTGTACAAACGGAACTTTGACATGGTGCTGCTCAGATGTGTGGACAGACACGAGGCAGACATGTTAATGCAGGAGGTTCACGAAGGCTCCTTTGGTACCCATGCTGGAGGACATGCCATGGCCAAGAAATTATTGAGATCGGGATACTATTGGATTACCATGGAATCCGATTGTTGCAAATACTCCCGTAAATGCCACAAGTGTCAAATTTATGCCGACAAGGTCCATGTGCCTCCGAATCCGTTGAGTGTCATGTCTTCACCATGGTCGTTCGCTATGTGGGGCATCGATATGATTGGCAAGATTGAGCCAACAGCTTCTAATGGGCATCGCTTCATCCTAGTTGCTATTGATTATTTCACGAAGTGGGTTGAAGCAGCTTCCTACACCAATGTCACTAAACAAGTGGTCGCTCGATTTATTAAGCGGGACATCATCTGCCGGTATGGAGTCCCTGAAAGGATCATTACTGATAATGGTTCTAATCTCAACAACAAGATGATGGCTGACTTGTGTCGAGACTTCAAAATAGAACACCACAACTCTTCTCCATATCGTCCGAAGATGAATGGCGCCGTCGAAGCGGCTAATAAAAACATCAAGAAGATTGTTCAGAAGATGGTTGTGACGTACAAAGATTGGCACGAGATGTTACCGTTCGCGTTGCATGGGTACAGGACATCAGTACGCACCTCAACTGGGGCAACTCCATTCTCATTGGTGTATGGTATGGAAGCAGTCTTACCAATCGAAGTGGAAATCCCCTCATTGAGGTTGATGATGGACATCAAGCTAGATGAAGCTGAATGGCTCCGATCCAGATATAATCAATTGAGCCTCATTGAAGAGAAGCGTCTAGCAGTTGTATGCCATGGACAGTTGTATCAGCGACGAATGAAGCAGGCTTTTGACAAGAAGGTGCGACCATAGAGGTACATGCCAGGAGATTTAGTGCTGAAAATGATTCTTCCTCCTCTCAATGATCACAGGGGCAAGTGGACACCCAATTATGAAGGACCGTTCGTGGTTAAAAAGGTTTTCTCAGACGGAGCCTTAATGCTGACAACCATGGACGGAGAAGACTTTCCATCCCCTGTCAACGCAGATGCAGTAAGAAAATACTTCGTGTAAAAATGACCCGCTGGATAAAAACAGAAAAATAATCCAGGCAAAAATAGGCATCCCGGCGAGCCAAAAACAGAATAAAAGGCTCGGGCAAAAGTTAGGGAAATTTTGAAAAAAAATGTACACCCGCTGAGTTGAAAAGCCACATCGGACAACTCAGGCAAAAAAGGGTATCCCGGTGGATTGAAAACCTGAAAGGGCGATCCACGCAAAAGAGGGATTAACACGAACGACTGCGATCTGCGAGATCCATGACCTACCTACAGTTGAGGTTATCCTAAGGGTTGAAGATCAGTTCACTTACTTTTTCTCAAGAGGCAGAAGAGCGGAGCGTCTTGAAGACATACGAGTCATAACTGGGTTGAGACTTGATGAGATTCACTTCCCACATTGCCAATAGGATAGTTTGTTTTCCTTTTAGTTGTTCCCTCATTCCAGGGAACTGCTTCCTTTGTATTGCCTATTCAGGGCCATCTTTCCAAATCAATAAGAATTCAATTTCAGTCAATTGGTTATTTTGCTTCTTTGTTTTTTACTTTTTCATCTAGCATTGATTGATTGTGAAAACGTCTAGCAAATGGTAACTTGCATTGTGTTATGAACATTTGAATGTTTTTCTAACTCGTGCAGGAGAATAGAAACATTTAATATAACTCAGAAAGGGTGTAGAGATACCTACACAATGATTCATGCTATAAGCCTGGGGCAAGCAGGTCCCAAACTAATTCTCTATGTTGCAGGTACTATCGATTGTGCTCATGCAAGTACAGGTACTGGTGTTGCTAACAAAGCTAACAACTATTATCCAGGATGGGCATTCCCTTTTGTTTGAACAGAAACAAGTATCTCCCAGGGTGTTTCCAATCATCCCCAACCATGTGCAAGTTGAAATTTCACCCAGCAAGATAGCAGATAGTGGGTGTCATCCCCAAGCAGAAGTCTCTTTTCAGGCATGGGCAATTCTCGGCAGTATAAGGAGTGTTTTGCCTCCCCAGCAGTTGCTTCCTCAGCAGTGTCACGCCTTTGGTTCCCAGGGAGTCCCCACTTCCCCATCAGAGTTCGAGAAGGGTCCACTTCCAGCAGGGTCTTGGCGCTCCAATCTCAAAGTCCAATTTATTTTTGGCAGTGGCGGCTGTTCAGAGCCAGTGAATTATTAACAGCTTTTCCCGCAGAGTTGTTTCCTCCTCATCGGGATGAACCAGATCAATGCAGTGATCATCGTTTCTTCCCAGCCAAGTTATCTGGGATACCTGCAGTCTCCTTATCAGGAGATCTCCTTGCATTGTCATCCGCATAATCATCATCGCGTCTGCATCCTCCAAAGTGTAGCATTTCCATCGTCATGGAGCATTACGCCATAAATTCAAACATATGCATACCAGCATGGGCCAGTTTTGAGGTATATTACATAAGACCCGCTGCATCTCCCATCAGATTGAATTATTCCCCACAGAATGCAACTTCATCTCCCAAGGTGAATGCGTCCACCAAGTCCTGTTGTTATCCCCAATTGAGTCTTGTTTCAGTACAACAGTATCATTTTTTCGCGTCTCCGTTTCAGTACAACGGTCGCGTCTTGGGCTCTCGTTTAAGTACAACGATCCCATTCCTTTCGAGTCTCCATTTAAGTACAATGGTCTCGTCTTTGAGTCTTGTTTCAGTACAACAGTCTCATTTGTTTGCGTCTCCGTTTCAGTACAACGGTCGCGTCTTGGGCTCTCGTTTAAGTACAACGATCCTGTTCCTTTCGAGTCTCCATTTAAGTACAATGGTCTCGTCTTTGAGTCTTGTTTCAGTACAACAGTCTCATTTGTTCGCGTCTCCGTTTCAGTACAACGGTCGCGTCTTGGGCTCTCGTTTAAGTACAACGATCCCATTCTTTTCGAGTCTCCATTTAAGTACAATGGTCTCGTCTGTGAGTCTTGTTTCAGTACAACAGTCTCATGCTTTCGCGGCTCCGTTTCCGTACAACGGTCGCGTCTCAGGTTATCATTTAAGTACAATGATCCTGTTTGCTTGGGCTCTCGTTTAAGTACAACGATCCCATTCCTTCCGAGTCCCCATTTAAGTACAATGGTCTCTTCTTTGAGTATTGTTTCCGTACAACGATATCATTTCCTCGTGTCTCCGTTTCATTACAACGGTTGCGTCTCAAGTTATCATTTAAGTACAATGATCCTGTTTGTTTGGGCCCTCGTGTATGTACAACGATCCCGTTCTATCTCGTCCTATTTTCTTTTTGTGTTTGGTTATCGGTCGAGGCTGATACACCTTTGCGTCTCCATTCGAGGATGGCTTCGTTTTTGATCTGAGGATCTTTTGAGTTGTCATTTGAGGATGGCAATCTTCCCAGCATATTTCCACCTGGTTCTATTATCGCTACCTATTCAGAGGTCAAAAATCAGAAAATACATAAATAAATAAATGGGCAGATGGCATTCCCATTGCCTTCAGTGTGCAAATTTTCAGGTTTTATTCGAGTATTCAATCACTCCATACCTTGAACATCTAAAAGCCGCTGCAATTATTCGTTCAGGCTTGCAGATGATTGAATAGGGGCAGCTGTAATACCTCAAAATTTTCCCTCCTTTATTCCCTCTATTGGCTCATCATTTTGCATTCATTGGCATTTCTCATCAATTCATTAACATCATAATAATGCATTTCATGGATTCATAAGGCATGTGATCAAGGCCCGTGGAAATTAGGGTTTCGTGCCTTATCTGTATCTATTATGGTTTGAACTTATGGAGAATATTCACTGGTGCATCTAACTTATTATTGAGGTGTTCAGTCAGATTGGCTTTGAGTGAGAGTATTGGCTCTTCTTAATGTCTCAAGTTGTGTTCTTCATCATTGAATATCTCAAGGAAAATTTGGAGTCCTTGTTCATGATTTTGATTTGAAGGGAACTTCATCAACGGAGGTCCATTGTATCAAAGATTGGTTTAGATCCATTTGTTCACGGAATAATAATTCGAGGTTGTGCGAAGTTTAGTATGGCCTCAAAGTTCCTAGGAGTGGATTATGTAGAAGGATCCGATTTAGGTTAAAAGAGAATGCACAGTTATTGGTCTTACTTGGAAGACATCGTTGAAGTTCAAATTCTAGTTCTTGATATTCAAATACAAGCCATTGTCATTCTACATGTCAGCTAGCTAATTCACCATTTTTTAGTCACCATGACCTTATCCCGTTTTGCTAACCAAAGTTATCTTTTGTGTCCATAATCATATTTCTAATACTCCATTTCTCACATCATTTTTTTCTCTCTAAATGCCAACCACTTCTTTTCAACATTAAGCCCATTTCTTTTTGCAGATCATAAAAGTTTGTTCATTATCCATATTAATAACACAACTACCTACTCAATTTCATCCATTCTTTTTAGGACTAAATATTGTGCAAATTGAACTCATGCATCATTTCATGGCCCAAATTCCCTTTTATTTCTCGCCCATTTATCCATTTCTAAATCAAAAGGCCATTTTTGGGATCCGGTTCTCTCCTATTTCGAACCAATTTTTTATTGTTAATCCACATTAAGATAGTAGTCAAGTCCCAAAGCCATGTTCTAAGATCTAAATCCAATGCAAATTTTAGATTATTATTTTGGTCCATATCTTTTCTTTCTGTTTTTAATCAAAAGCCCATTTATGAAAATGATGCCCATTACCATATACCAAAAGAAAAATGCAGCCATGGATATGTTTATTTCATCATAAAAATATATAAAGAAACAGTCACAAGTTGATTCCACAAAGAAAGTTCAGTCATAACCAAAATTGAAAAAGTATTTACAAAAGGAAATTATGGCAGAAATTAAAAGAGGATTATCTTGAGATTTCCAATAGAATTGGAAGAGGTCATTCTGCTATCAAAACAGCTACAACAAAAATTAAATTCAGTTACATTTTATTGACAAAATTACAAAAAAAAAAAAGAGAAGAAAAGGGAGAAAAAAATCAGTTTTTCTCTAACTGATATGATATACAGAACTGAAAAAAAAGAAGTTTTTTGGGGTAACACTCTTCAATCTTCATCAACAACAAGATTTTCTGAGAAATCTCAATCATCAACCACACTTGCGGTTCCAATTGCAATCGGCATCATCATCTTCAATCATCAATTCCACGGTATCATTATCATCACTCCATAACAATACCCAACCGATCCTGCAGCCCTTCATCACCATTCACCCTCATCCATATCAACCTGCACATAAAAAAAGGGAGATCAGTTTCAAAGCTTCATAACTTGTTAGCAAAAAAAAATGATAACTAACAGTCTAATGGAATTTCAACCGGAAATAACACAGAGGAGAAAGTTCAGATGCTAACTTCGATTTTCAAGCTTCAATTATTATAACCAAATCCTTAGCATCACCTATACCACACCAAAAGGATCGGTTTCAGTAAGACTCATAAGGTGCTAGCAGAAAAATATTAGTCAACACTCAACCAAAGAAAGTTCAGTTTCAGTTATAGGGGAGGGAGGAAATTCGTGACAAAAAAATTCACTCAGAAAAGTCACTAAATGAAAATAACCAATTTCTAACAGATTCATAACAGCTCATAATCAAATCCTAACCAAAAATAACAGAATCTAACAGAAAGTAACTAACTTATCTTCTAGAAGAATCCTCAAATTTGTTTCTATAAAGCAGAAGCTCCTGCAATCTCCAAGCTCTCTGATCATTTTTTCAATCTCAACTCCTCTTCACTCTCCACCCTTTCAATCCAAACTTCCATTTTCATCTTTCAACCTCTCCCTGCAGCCATGGTTTCATCTTCTACACAACTCTATCTTTCTCAATCCTGAACTCTTTTTCTTCAATCTCTTTCACAGATCTCTTCTTCAATCATTTTCATCTCCATCACCTTAGTACCTATCTCAGTCAATATTCAAAGCCCCTGCAGAAAAATTTAGAATGGAAAACTGGTCATGATGATAACAGAATCAAGGTGTTCAACAGCAAAAGAGGCAATTATATTTGTTAAATCTGCATCATCACTTACAATGCCAAGGTTTGTATCAATGATCAACAAAGGTTCTTAAAGAGGAAAAGCAGGGAACAATAATTTCACCTGAATAGCGATATTCATCCCGCGGGGTTTCATCCACCGACACTTGAAAAGCTCCTTATCGGATTTGCTCGTCCGCAGCTCACGTCCTCTTCAGTCATCTTCACAGAGTCTTCAAGAAGCCATGGCAAGCCGGAGCATACCCGAACATTGTAATCGTTCGAGCTGAACAAAGCCATCGCCTCCACAGATCTTTTTCGCCTTCAGATCTAATCGCTCAACAACATCCACATCACGAAATCTTGATTCTCGTTGATTGAAGGTACGTTGTCACAAATTTCGGATTTGGAGTGAGTGTGCTTTTCGTGTTAAGAGAATCGGCTTAGGATTATTGATGATTTTTGGGATGCGGAATTGATGGAGGATGAGGGTTATTTAGAGAAGAAGAAGATTAAGTTAGGAAAGGGGAAATAGGGACGAAGAAGATGGTGTTTTAGGTGATGTTTGGTTTCGGAAAAGGTGAAAGAGGAGGAACTTAGGGTTCGTCGACGGTGGCGGAAATTTCTGAAGAAGAAGGAGAGGGATGTGTGACGGCGAGAGAGAAGGGAAAAGAGGATTAGGGTTCCTAATGCCTCTTCAGTTTTTTATTTATTCTTTGTTATTTCTATTATAATCATAAAGAATATAATTAATAGAATCATTAAGAGTTTTTATTTTGGGTTTAATTCCGTTCAGTGTTAATAAAACTCAGTCAAGTTTTTGAGAAAACAAAATCATTAATCCATAATTAAATTGATTAATTATCCATCCCATTCCCAATAATTGCACCGATTAGAAAACCATAAGAAGGGGTTTAGGGTTAGTTAAGGTCTTGGCTGATTTTTAATAGAAATTATTAATCTAATCTTAGTGTAAATAATATAATTTAATAGAGATTATTATTCTTAGTGTAAATAATATAATAGAGATCATTAATCTTAATATAAATCACATATGGGCCTTATGTTTTTTTATTAGCACCCCCTCATTTAAGTCCATTAAAGAAAAACAGTATTAAAATCTGCTTATTACACCTCCACTGCCTTCTTGCGAAATTGGGCCTATCACTTTTGCTAATCACACCCCTTTTTCTGGGCCCATGATAAAAATACTTAAAAAGAGATGCTGAATGCACCCCTCTCCAATTTCCTGCATGTGGGCCTTGCCCGTTGCTTTCTGCACCACCCTTTTTCTGGGCCCATGAAAGAAATAACTTCAAAAAAACACTTCTTGAACCCCCCTATTTTTATTTCTTTAGAATTTAATTTTTGTTTTAGCATTGTTAGGGATAATTCATTAAAAAAATAGTAAAAAGCACAATAAATTCCCCAAAAATTCCAGTAGCTTAATAATTGAATTTAGATTTTTTTGACATTTTTATTTTCGGAATTTGGCATTATTTTTAATTAATTCTGAATTTTCTTTTAAATAGCTTTATTGAATTTCTTTTAATTGTGCTGAATTTTGTTCATTTTATTTTTATGACTTCCAGCAACTTTTTTTGAGCCATTCTTTTTTATGTAATTAGAGGACTCATAATAGTGTTTAGGATATTTTTAGTGGATTTTTTAGGGCCTTTTATCTTAGGTTTTAGTGATGTAATCCTTAGGAAATAATGGTTAGTCTTTAGGTAGAAATAATGGATTTTTAGGCATAGGAAAAATAAGATTTTTTAGGATCCCTCTTAGTACAACTTTAGAGATAGTGTTAGGACCCTATAGTTTAATTTTCATAATTTTTCTAGAAGTTTTAATATTTTTTTTAGAATATTAGTTTTAGGCCTAGTTATGCATAATTCCCATTAGTTTATGCCATTAAAAATAAAGTTCAATACAAAAAATAATAATAGTCTAGATTAGATTTAGCATTAGAATTTAATTTAGACTTAGGATAGTTAAAATTTGATTTTTTAGAATGAATATTAGGCTTGAATTAGTTTAGTACTTAGGCTTAAAATTTCCTTTTCATTAGAACTAGAATAAATAAATAGACTATTTTTATTTCATGCCTTTAATGTGTTGTTTAGAAGTTTATTTCTTATGTTTAATTTCATTGTTTTGCCTTATCATTTAATGTTACAACTTGTATAGGTTGCCCCATTTGTTCTTAGAATCAACTTAACTTCATTAAGAAGTAAGTTGAATTCTAGTAGTTTCTAGTTTCCATTAGGAATAGAAAACTTCACAAACCATAGGACCACTTTTGCAAATAAATAAATAAAATTAGGATTGAGTCTTAGTCCCTTAGATTTTCCCTTTTATCAACTTGAGTCATTCTTTCTCATCTCAAAAAGAAAAGCAATAAAACATTTAATAAAAACCGAACAATCTTGTACGACACGAGACTTTGTTGCGGAGTGTTTATACGCGTCCTGTTTCGGGGCGAGGTGTAAATACTTCCCGCGATGGATAGGTCTTAGTACAAGACAGTTCAAAAACAAATTCAAAACATTTCTCATAAAAGACAAAAACAAACAACAAGCGACTATCCTGCGGGAACTTCTTTTCTCATCTCATTCACTCACAACGCGAACTCGCGACGACTTATCTTTCATGCAAGACGGTAAACGCACTCGTACCAGACGAGCCTGCAACACCTGAGCATAGACATACGCAGTTCCAGCATAAAAAACACAAACCAATAGTTCCCGCCTTAGTTAGGCGAACTACGTCGACTCTGATCCTCATTATCCCGATGAGGTACGTAGGCAGCGGGGTAGGGCCCGTTCGAGCACATTCTTTATTTTCCCTACATTTCCCCCTTTCTTTCCATTTTCTTTTCTTATTCCTTTCTCATTTCCCATTCCATTCCAGTTAGCGGTTCATTTGTTCAGCAACACTTTATTTCTCACCCTTTGAAACAAACAAGCAAGCGTGGATCCCGTCGGGTACGACGGACGGATTGGGGTGCTAATACCTTCTCAATTCGTAACCGACTCCCGAACCCCGATCTTTGGTTCGCAAGGCCTTGTCCTTTCCTTCTTCCTTAGGTTTGTGCAACATTACATTTCCCATTCATTCGGGATAAAAATGTCTGGCTGGCGACTCTAACCTTTCCGCGCCACTTTCGCGTTTGTACTAGGATGAAAATCCCGGGAGCGACAGCTGGCGACTCTGCTGGGGAATGCTGATTCTTCCGGTTTCCCTTGTAGAGTCAATCCTAGCGCCTGTTTGGTTTTGTTCTTTGGGTGTTTATATGTTTGTTGATGTGTGCTTTAGTTTAGCTTTACTGTTTTCATTTACAGCTTTACTTTATCGCATTTATTTACCGCTTTCGATATTTTATTTTCCATGCATCATATTATACTGGACTGTCTGGCTATGCTGGTTTTCATTTTTTCTGCGGGTTGGGAGTTACTGTGAGATAAGCCAAATACCTGGCTTGAGTGCACCATAGGATTAGCGTGGACAGACATTGTACTCTTATGGTATCTCACCATGATGGGTGGCGATGTGTTCCACACCCAGATTGCGACCGTCTTAGAACTATCCTGTGTGGGGATTACCTCACTTCAGGGTACGACCTTGGTAGTTATGTGCATCTGGTGACCGATCTTCGAGGACCTTAATGGGAACACCCCTCTCCAGTGATGACAGTGGCAGACCACATTTGTTGGCAAACCCACTCGCATCCGAGGGTCCATTGGGAACTCGCATAGGATGGCCTGGTTCTCTCATAGGAATTCAGTTAAAGCAAACTGTTCGTATGACGATAGTATTGTACCCTTCGGGATGAATGTACTATTGTTTCTCGATTCAGTGCTTGAAGCTGGAGACTTGTGAGGGATGCTTGTTTTTCCGAACTCAACTGAGACCTCCCTGCGTAGTACATAATACCAAACCGATTCCCTGATTTGGTCATGAGCCATTTCTCGGAAATGGTGAACGTATTATTGCTATTCGGCTTTGAGAGTCCGTGATGTTGACCCGAGTAGCACACCCGTGAGATTGGGAGGGGTTTACAGGTTTGCAGGAACCCTGGTACCTTCGGCATACCCACTTTGCCTTTGGTTCAGTTTTGTGATCTGGATTTCTGTTCTTAAGTTATGGATCCCGGATCAGAGGGATGATTATTGTGATATCTGGATTTTGAGACCTTGCACCGACACCTGATTATATGATTGGCACATCACAGACACTTCACTGATCACATGCCTTGCCTTGCATAAACATCATATCATCATTAATCATTTGTGTTTCTTTTATTCTCAGGGTTTTGCATTATTCTCGGTTCCTGGTCATATCTTTGCTTCAGAATGGAAGACGTCAGAAAGAAGAATATTTTCTACAAGTTTTTTGATACCAAAGTGGACTTGCTTAAGCAGATGGTGTCTCTCATTACCCCAGGTCATTTGGATTTCTTCAAACAGCAGTATGGTGATATTTTGGATATGGTTTTCAGCTTGGATAGTTCACAGAAGAGTGCCATTCATACTTTGCTACAGTACTATGATCCTAGGCTCCGATGTTTCACATTTCCGGATTTCCAGCTGGGTCCGTTGCTGGAAGAGTATGTTGAGATTCTAAGACTACCGATCCAAGATCAGATTCCGTTCAATTCAGAAATGACAAGGCCGACTCACACCGACATTGCTAAGGCTCTTTATTTGAGCCCATCAGAAGTATCTGCTAATCTGGTTTCCACCAGGGCCGGGGTGCTTGGTTTTCCCTTAGAGTTTCTGGTCAGAAAATCTGAAGAACGCGCCGTGGAAAAGCAGTGGGATTCAGTTTGCGCCATCTTGGCATTGTCTGTGTATGGGATAGTTTTGTTTGCTGATATGGACAAGTTTGTGGACATAAATGCAATTCATTTGTTTGTGTTGAAGAATCCGATACCTACTCTCCTAGGTGATTTGTATTATTCAGTGCATTATAGGAATGAGAAGAGACGAGGCGGCTTGGTTAGATGTTGTGCTCAGTTGTTCTACACTTGGTTTATGAGACATATCCCTATTGCTGGAGTGTTCACTGATCCCAAAGTAATCTGGTCGCAGAAGCTCAACACGTTGACTGCCAAAGACATCAGATGGTTCACTTTGAGGTTAAAAGGGAAAGAGCTTATCTCCAGTTGCGGAAAGTATCCTAATGTTCCCCTCTTAGGAGTAGCAGGTTGCATTAACTACAACCCCATGCTCTTGAGAAGACAATTAGGGTACGCGTTGAAGAATGTTCCCAAGGATTCAGAGTTGGATCAGACCTTTTATTTTCCTATGAAGGATAATCTCCCATTGGTGCGGGAGGCTGCAGGTGCTTGGAAAACGGTTATTAAAAATGGTATAGATCGATTGGGCAGGAGCAACAACCAAATGTTTCCCGAGTTTGAAGCGTGGGTCAGAGAAAAAGCCCAAGTGACTCTAATTCCTTTCTCTGCACCGTTACCACCACCTACTGCGGTACCTTTGGAGGAATACCAGAAGTTAGAAGCTTTGGTTAAGCAACTTAGGGTTGAAAATCAAGAGGCTCTTAATTCTTGTCAAAAGCTGATGATCCAGAACCGTCGGTTGGAAGATAGAGTTGTGCAAGCCGAAGAGATAGTCCGTCACAAGCAGAAGGACTTTGAAGATAGAGAGCTCTACTTCCGAAAGAAAGGTTTAGCTGAGACTCACAAGACGGCCCAGCGCCGAAGAGAGAAGAAAGATCTTTGTGAAGCCAATGAAGCTGTTACGTTATGGCAGGAGAAATGGGACGAAAATCTGAAGAAACAAAAGGAGTTAGACGCCAAGCACAAGCAAGAAATCAAAAGTCTTCAAGATTCTTTGGATGGGCAGAAAGAACTTCTCAGGAAAGCTTATTATCAAGAGAAAGACCGTCTCCAGCGCGTAGCAGAAATCCAGCAGGCACTGAAGGAAGCTCAAAAGGAGATTGAGGACTTGAAGCTGAAAGCTGATGTGAAAAGGTCGAAGGTCGAGTCAAGTCAAAGCAAGGAGAATGAGGCAGCATTCCTACAGCAGATCGAGGAGTTACACGCTTCTTCTGATACGAGGGACATCCTCATTCAGAAGCTCATCCAGGAGCCCGGTCATCCAGATGTAGTTCAGCTGTTCCAGAACGTCAAATGCCTTAGCTGGAGATTGAAAGATATAGAGTTCCCTAGGGTTTAATTTCATGTTATTGTACTCGGATTATCCACAGGCTTGTTGTGGGATTCCCTATATGTGATGTACTTTTGTTGTTATTGTGATTGGCACCCTTCGGGGACGTTGTATTTTCAAACTCCAGTTTATATGATTGATTTGTTCCGAATTTCTTGTTCGTTATTTGCACTGACACGGGGTAATGAGCACCAATTCTCCACAGCAGTCATTATACTTGAATATTACCTGGGTCTTCTTCCCAATTCTTATCTTCTTAATGCCAGGACCGGACACAGGAAAATACTCGGGAATAAAAGGAACACATTGCATTGCATACACATCATTTGCATTTTGTCTTTGTCTTTGCAGGTTTTTCTCCGAGATGTCTAATTTATCTGTGTTCACCAGGCAAAGATTGCGAGGGCCGCCAAGACCCGATACCTTCGACAAAATATCCCTCATCGGTACGCGACCCGCAGCAATCAAAGAACAGCAATGGACGCCATGCAGACAGAACTCAATGAAGTCCGTACCAAGATGGCAGAATTTATGACTCTGATGCAGGGGATGGCCCAGGGGCAGCAAGAGCTGAGAAATGCAATTCAAGGGTTAACTCCTCCTAACACTAATGCTCAGGCAACCACTTCCGGCGGACTAGGGGGTCCTCCCAACACTAACAACGGCTCAAGTGGACCTCGTGTTCCAGATCCAGCTATGGCAACGTACGTTCATGTGCACGACAGGCAGGAAGACCAATTCCAGTATTTCAACAACGATATGGGTTTCGGCGGTGATGGAAATCTCAATGACTTCTTGGTGCTTGTGGAGAAGGTCAAGGCCTTAGAGTGCAAAGACAGATTGAGAATGGAACACCAAGAACAGCATAACATGGATTCAGGGCTGCTAACAGATTGAGGGCTATCAGATTGAGAATGGAACACCAAGAACAGCATAACATGGAAGTTCGAATGGAGATTGATGAGTTGAAGGCCGGTATGACCAGGCTCATTGAAATGATGCAAGTTTTGATTGCTCGAGGTGAACCACCTCAAAGGACTGTTATCTCTGAAGTTTTTACTGCTGTTGTTGATCCTCCTGTTATTCAGCAACCGGTTTCTACTTGGCCAGAATTTGGGTTACCTCCGGATTATGTGCCAGTTTCTGCTACTGCTCAAATGGGTGGTCCATCTGCTCAAGTTGAACCACCTTTGGCCGAAAAAGAAATAACTGGTTTGTTCATGGACACTCTTCAACCATTCTTTTGGGAGAAAATGGTAGGAAGTGTTTCATCTGGTTTTTCTGATCTAGTCACTATTGGTGAAAGACTAGAGGAAGGTATCAAGAAGGGTAAGATTACCAATTCTGAATCTTTTAATGCTGCAAGAAAGTCTTTTGGGAACTTTCACAAGAGAAGAGATGGTGATGCTTATGCTGTTTCAACTGAGAGGAGGCCTTATCATCCGCAACAACGATATGTTCAACCATATGTAGCTGCAATTGCTCCTGTTGTTAAAGCTCAACCTGCTCAAACTCAAGTTCAAGTTCAAGCTCAACCAGCTCAAGCTCAAGTTCAAAGTCGAGCTAGAGCTCAGGCTCCTCATCCTGCTGCTGGACAAAATCAGTATCGCAATAGGCCAAACTTTGATCCTATCCCAATGCCTTACACTGATTTGTTTCCTTCCTTGATTAAGAGTGGTTTAATTACTACTAGACCTCCGCCTCCTGTTCCAAATCCTCTTCCGGTTGGTTATAGATCGGATCTTCGCTGCGAGTTTCATCAAGGTGGAACTGGTCATGACTTGGAACATTGCTTTGCACTGAAGGCTAAGGTGCAAGAACTTATCAGAAACAACATCATTTCCTTTAATGTCACTAATCCTAACGTTGTCAACAATCCTTTGCCGAAGCATGAGAGGTGAATCTTCCAGAAGAATTCAACAGTCAAATTTTCTTTAAGGCCAGAATATCAGACGGGACAGCTCATCCTTGTTGTTGATGGATCACTAGGCCATTGTTTCTTTATGTTTGCCATTTTTCTTCAATCGTATTAAGTTGTTTGCTTTTAAGCTTGTTTGTACTTTCATGTTGATTTTAATGAAATGAGCATTGCTTTGTTTTGATTAAATTTCATTTACTATTTGCATCTGTATGCTTTATATTTCAAGTTCATTTATCTTTTCTCAAAGTTTTACAATGATTGGAGGGAGGATGATGAAAACGAGATACCCATAATTGTTGTTGGTATGCTTTCAATTGAGACTTGGCTGATGATATACAGGCATTGTCTCAAATCTCAAACACTGGAGAAATAAGGAAGTTAACCCTTTGTCAACCCCTTTAAGCCTTGAGGTTGGAGTTTCTTTCTATTCGAAAAAACCCGCAATTTTAACCGGGGGATGGGTAATTCTCAATTAATTCGAATGTGCATTCAAGTACGAGAGAATCATTCAAGACACCTTTCAATAAAGGTTGCAATTTCAAGCTTTCCTTCACACACATCAAAGAAGTGTTGTAGATGTCTCTCAATTCAAAAGCCAATGATGGTTTATCGTAATCATTAAGCCATGCAGTCATTATCTTTCAAAAAAAATGATGATATTGAAAAAGTATTGAAAAAAAAATCAAAGCCCGCTAAGTCAAAACCTATGAAGGAGACTTAGGCAAAAACTGGGGCATCCCGCTGGCTGTAAGTTGAAATGCCACAGTTCAGGCAAAAGTTAGGGATAATAAAAGAAAGATTTGTCAATAGGTCATCAAAATCCTCAACAAAAGTAAGATGAGTTGACCAAAGTCCTCACTAGAAATAACAAAAGGAAAGATGTGACTGCTATCTCAAAATCCTTTGGCTTACGAACTACCTGCATCTGTGCAATCCCAAATATCTTGGAGCTTGAATGCATAGGCTGAATTAATTGAATGTAGGACTGGATTTCATCACGATGTGGGGTTGGGTACAAATAGACTTCGAGCCTATATACTTTGTTTCATAAACCGTGAACCAGACCACGTTACAACCTTCAAAAGTCCTAATTGAATCCAGGTTTCTTTTGGAAAAGCATACTACAATGAGGTTGTGTAAACTGACTCCCAAGTTTGTTACCAATCATTTGTTTCTTACTTTTTCTTTATCTTTCATGTTGTCTCAACCGTCGTGTTTTGACAATGTTTCCATTTACTTTACATCAATAAATTTCATTCCAAAAATGATTCTTGATTTCAAACTTTGCATCGAACTTTGCATTAAAATTACCAGGTTTGTACAAACATTTTTTATTTGAAAATAAACTTTCCTCGCCAAGGAATTTTCAAACAGTTGAGAAACGTGGTCAGTGATCTTATCAGGGGCAAGTTCTTCCCAGGTCCTATGGTTCAAGAGTTGTTGCTCAATTCAAGTTATTATCAGATTTGGTTAACCATGAGATTTTCTGCAAGTTTCATACTGGATTTATCTTCTCAACATTCATTTCAAGAACTGAAGCCATGATCAGTTTATTCTTCTCAACAGTTACCTCAATGATGTGATTATTTTCTCCGACAGTAATCAAGGACGGAATCCATTATCAGTTTAACTTCATTAGTCATTGAACTTGGGGCAACTTTCTTCAGGAATCCCCAAGCAACTTTGCATGACTTCTCTCAAAAGATTTTCAACTTAATACATTTTACTGGTGTGACAGATATTTGTTCAGCAGTAACATCTCTAATTTCCGAGCAGAATGGCAGTGATCTCTGTGTTGAGGAATCAGTCTTCTTTCTTTTCACTCCTCTAAGAGTCTAAACTGGTTGTCATCATTCTCTCTCATGTTATACTCTTGGGTGTGTTATTCCCCAGTTTCGTTTATGTTTTCATATTTGAGTGTGTTATTCCTCATTATGCGTTTTCTTGGGTGTGTTATTCCCCATTCTTGTTAACCTTGCATATTTGAGTGTTTTAGTCCTCATTATGCGTGTTCTTGGGTGGTTTAATCCCCATTTTCGTAAATGTCTGCATACTGAGTGTTTTAGTCCTCATATGCATTTCTCGTGGTCTTGTTGTTTTCAACTTCTTACTTTGTGATCAAAGTCCAACTTACTTGGCATTTGTCTGTTTCTCCAGAACTTTTTCTTCACCTACTTGTTGTGTCTTCTCATATATTACACCCTTTTTATCCGATTTCCATTCTCGGATGTCCATAGTGAAGTCATCATTGATTTGATGTACTGTCCCGGACCTTTCTCCCATCCCATTCAGTTCTATTCCTGAATGTTGTGATTCACATTTTTATCTGATTGCTATTCTTGGATGTTGTGATCATTTTCCTTTCGATTGCCATTCTCGGATTTCCATGTTGGAGTCATCATTGAGTTGATGTACTTTCCCGAACTTTTCCCATTTCATTCAGTTCTGTTCCTGAATGTTGTGATTCACATTTTTATCTGATTGTTATTCTCAGATGTTGTGATTACCTTTTATTCGATGCCATTCTCGGATATCCCTTTTAAAGTCAGTAATGTCATCCTTAGATGCTTCTGATGTATTTATTTCGGGACTGTTTCTCACTTCATTCAGTGCCATTCCTGGATGTTGTGATCCTTTCTGTCCAATTGCCATTCCTGGACATTTTCATCTCAGCTGAGCCATATGTTGGTCTCTAGCATTCTGTTTTTCCAGTCGGAGTCTTATGCTCCTTATCCCCAGCGTTTATTTATTTCTCGTGTCATTTTGTTCCTCACAGTTTTCTCTGTATTTCATATACATCTCATTTGCTTTCATATCATTTCCATATCACCTTCGTATCATTTCATATCATCTCATAATATTCTTATATCATTTCATGTGCTTTCATATACATTGTATGTGCTTTCATATCATTTTCGTATCATTCGCATATCATCTTCATATCATTTCATAACATTTCCATATGTTCTCATATTATTTCCATATCATTTCATATCGTGCGTTTCATTTCATTTCATTTCATTCCATTTTTTTGGCATCTTAGGATCAAAAATTGGGTTTTTTGATATTTAAGTATCTTCCATCTTGTCGAAACGAAGATTTCAATCTTCATTATCTCTGGATTGAAGAAACTTAAATAGGGGCATCTGTCAGACCCTAATTTTTGACCCTAAGATTTTTCGCATCTCATCTACATCTTGTATACAAACAAGATCACGCACTGGTTCGTTTATCCCTTTTCGGTTGTAGATCTATGTCTCACAGGGGATCACCGTGCTTTTACTTGCTTTATTTGTTTATATTTGCTAACTTCAAACCAAAATACCAAAAATATATTGCAGTCTGCTTCTTCTCCTTTGTGTTGCAGGATTTCAAAGATAAGACAGTGATTTCAATTCAGCTGTGTTTGTTCAGTTACAATTCGATTCAGATGGACGTTTGACCTAAACTTGGTCAAACTATCAAATGATTGTTTCAACTACAAGTTATGTGTACCAGTGGTTTATTCTTCAGATAATGCATGATCAAAGTTTAAGTTGTGTTATGTGCGGAAGTCATCAGTTTATCAGGCAATGTTTCGTGTAAAGTTTGGGTTGGATTTTTTGGTTTATCAAGAGTTCATCGGTTCATAAGCGGTTCAGTTGTGGATTTATTTTCCTAAAGTTTAGCTCAGACGAACTCAACAATTCAAGAATATTCAATGGCAAAGTCGTTGGTTTTGATTTAATTTTGAAGAATGCAAGTCAAATGTGTGATTTAGTTGTGGAGGTGTGAAAATTAATTTGGGTCCATTTGCAATTCCTTTTTCAATTAATCCATTATATCCATTTTTTTTTAAACCTATGACCAATAAACCATCATCACTAATATAAAAAAAAGTTATCACAAAAAATTTCATTTTTAAACCCTCACTTTTTTCTCCTTTTACATACAAAAAAAAACAAGTTGAAAAAAAAATGCATAGAAACAAGACCCATTGGCCCTTTTTGGTTTTCTTTACAACAAATAAAAAAAGAAAGGCCCATTTTCTTTTCTTAGCCATATACTCCAAATTTTCAGTCTTCTCCACTAGCCAACACCACACGTGACTTTCTTTCCACACTCAAGCATCACTTTTCAAACCACCAAAGTCAACAAGTCAGCCCAACCATCTTCTTCAAGGCCCACAATGCAACCGCAAGTGAACAATGAACTTGCAAGCCAAACACGCACGATATCACTCTTCACAGCAACACGTCACCAAACTTCCAGCTTCACAAGCCATCCATCAGCCGTTGACCCCACACCCAAAACGCAGGTCCAAGAAGAGTGAAACAACAGCTTGTCACGCCAGCTTCATCAGCCGCTTCACTCCAGCCACATCACACACGTCGTACGCAATGCAAATCTCATCACGCCACACTTTCCTCACATCAACCAAAACGCGAAAAACAAGCGGAAAACGCAGCAAGCCCCCACCAGCAAGCCCAGCTGCAGCAACACGAGAATTTCGCAACATCAAAACGCACCATACGCGTACAACACCTGCTGCAAGCCACGGGAAAACTCATTCATCACACGCGTGCCTCGCGCAAACATTAAACGCAAAACGCAAACAATTGAACAAAACGCAGCTGAAGGTGAACAAAACGCAGGCCCAAACGCAAGAAAAAAACTCAGCAGCAAGCACGCAAAATCTGTGACTTCCAAAACGCAGAAAAATTCCCTCAAAACGGCAAACCTTTCCATTCAAATCTCAGCCTTTCTCTCTATAAATAGAACAACACTTTCACTCCAATAACAAGCTTAGAAAGCCCTCAAAAACCCTGCAAAAATATTGAATCAAAGCTTCAATCCTAACTCATCTTAAATCAAACCTCCATCAATCCGACACTCTTCAATCACCTTGATTCAACAACAACACAAATAAACGCAAAAATCGGAAAAAAGAAGAAGAAAAGCATAGCGATTCAGGAAGAGAAAGTGAATCGCGGCTGAGAAAGAGAGAGATTTGCGGTGATTTGTTTTTTTTTGCGGAAGCATCGGACCTTCTTTCTGTGCAATTTGGATCCGCGAGAAAAAGGAAGAAGAAGGTGAAGAGTGTCAGCGGCGGTTTTTGCAGAGAGATAGGAGAATACGTTTTCTTATGATTTGTTATTTCCCTTTTCAATTTTATTTTTCACAATTTGTTTATTTCTTTTTTTTTAAATAATTGTGTTTGGGCTTACTGATTTGGACCTTGTTTTGTTTCTATCCATCACTCCTCTTTCAGCGCCATCCCTCCTTAGCTTCATATTTTATTTTTTTATTCTTTTCTTTGTTTTAATTTCTATATTCATTGTTCTTTTATTAAAAATTTGTTTATAAACTTTCTTTTCTTTAAAGTAATAATTCTAATGTTTCTATATTTTCATTTTATAAAAAATCTTTAAAAAAATATATTCTAGTTGTTTTTATGGAATTTTCTTTAAGATCCATTTGCTTTCATCTTATTTTTCTTTTTGGTCGATGAGATCTCCGATTCGTAGATTATTGATTTTCGAAGTTGCTTAATCTTCATTATTTCAAATCTATGGATGAATGATCATTTGGATCATTCTCCATACTTTGAGATCGTGATAGGTTGCATTCGATAATTCAATGTGAAATCTCGATTAAGATTAGGCCATTACTTTTTTCTTTTCGTGCGACATGTTTTCGGAGAATGATTCATAATATCATTTCTCTAACATGTATTAGCACAAATATTTTCCACCTTAATTGGTGGTGGCCGGACTCATTTGTAGGGTAATTACTCCGTAAATTACTCGGCGATTGCTTAACATAGACCTAAACTTGTCCCGAATTCGGAATAAGATCCATTTGGATCCGGTTGCCTCTCGATTTTGGTTATCTTTTTGTAGTTGTGTTTGATTAAGTTCATCATACCATTTCTATGTAAATATTATAATACTATTAATATACTAACATTTTATATAATCTCTCGCACCTTATCCTCTTTATTTCAATCTCTCGCTCCTTATCTCTTTTATTATGCTTTTATTATACTATATCACTCATCATGTTGTTTATGTTTATATTGTTATGCTTGTGATTTTTCATTTGTCCATTTGGACACAAAAATACTAATAACGGATTAAACATCTAAAAGATTTGTGACTTTAATTTCGGACTATGGTTACTATCCTTAGCATTGAATTTGGAGTTTGGACTTAGATTTTAGGATCTCTCCCTTTGCTCAAGTTATTATGGATTGAAAATCTTGGCTTCGATTGAGTTCATTTGTTTATGAAGATGGAAATCCCATTGTTCTCAAGGAATGTTCACCATACGGTTTGATCGTTCTTCCTTTAACTTTTACATTCAAGTCTTAGGATAGTCCCTTCATCTCTTCCCACTTCTTAAATTTTCAAATCTCCTTCCTATCTTCAAAATCTTCTTTGTCTTCAAACTTCAAACATTTTCACAATTAAACCTTGACTTAGGTCATGCGGTTTTACCTTTTCATTTCATTTTCTTAATAAATGCTAAACCACATAAGCATATCGAAACATTCTTCTCAAAAACTTTAAAACATTCAAAACTCACTCAATTGTTTTTGTGCTCTCGTGCACGTTTCCTTTTAACCATTTTCATGTTTAGATATGATTCATTTTTTCTAGCGGAATTATTCGCTAAAGAATGACGACTTATCTTTACATTTTAAAATCAATTCAACTCATTGTTCTTTTCACAATTTATACCACGAACTACGAGGTTTTGATCTTGCATTGCACTTTGTGGGTACGTATGCATGAGACAATCGTCTCTTCAAACACAAAAATATTAAAAAACGTTTCTCTTCTCATCTCTTCAATCTTTTTCAAACAAACCATTTTCAAACCAAAAAAGCAATAAATATTTGAAAGGGCTCCCGTGGAGTACCACAGACATTTTGGGTGCGTAAAACCTTCCCAATTTGTAACCTATCCCCTTACCTGTTCTCTGTTTGATTCTTTTAGCTTTTGCTTTGAGATTCATTAGGTTTTATTCGCTCTTTTTCCCTTTTCCACTTGGAATAAAATAAAAGTGCGGCGGCGACTCTGTTTACCTTGAGTTAAGTTAGTTAATAGCTTACACTCATGATTTTACCGTTACAAGGTGGTATGAGGCGTGTCCCCCAAAACCCATATTTTTCCTCAAGACAAAAGGGTGACACGGCCCGTGTCGCTCCCTCTGAAGGCCAATCTCTCCAAAACTCTTCACAAATCCCTTTCCCGTGGCATGGCACGGCCACCCGTGTCGTGTGATACGGCCCGTGTCAGGGGCTCTGCGTCAAAAATCAGTTTTCTTCATAAAATTCACTTTTCTTCTCCCTTTTACACCAGTCCAATTCCAGTTCGCTTTATTTCGTTTTTAACACTCAAAATAGCCCAATTATGATCCTTATCATCCAATTATACTCTAACATCACCTAATTTCTTAAACTAACAAATACTGATCAAATGGTTACAATTATAGGTCTTCTTCATCTCCTCTGATGGCCTCATAAATCATAACATTCATGTACAAATTGCATATTTCACCCACATCATACAATTCAGCATCAAGATTCGCACAAACATAATCAATCATCATAACATTCATACAACATCACAAATTCATCCAAATCAATTATAATTCATAAACCCTAAGGGAGTAAGGATCTCCCAATTACCATTTTATGTTATATCACCAATATAAAACCCTTTCTCCCCCCTTACCTCGAGACTGAACGGAGCTTTCTTGACTCTTGACTTTGAACTCTATGAACCTTGATTTTCCCCTTCTTCTCCCTTTTCTCCAGAGTTCTCTGTTCTTCGTCCAAATGCACGATTGTGAGAATTATATCGTGTTTTCATATTTCATAACACAGACAAATTACCGTCTTACCCCTTAGACCTCCAACTTATTCTTTTATTATTTAAATAACAATATTATACTAACATACCACCTCATTATCATATTATTATTTAAAAGCAACATAATTCTTTAATTCTCATCTCAAATATATCCCAAACTCTCCATATTATTTTATAAAAATAATTTTATAAAAATTGAGGCGTTGCGGTATACACCAAATCGTTCCTTTTTCATCTTATTTATGAAAGATATTTGAAATGATTGAGTGTTTTGAATGGAAGACAAATACTCGAATGATCGAGCTATACGTATCGTATCCAAGTATTCGCGGGGGGGGGGAGTATACACTCAATTATTCCTTTTTCATCGGATTTGTCATGAAAATAAGATTGTTTAAGATTTGATTATGAAAGAGGTTTAATATGAATCAATTTAGGAAGTTTTAAGTGAATGATGACTGTTCGGATGGTCGGGCTATACGGCTCGTATCCAAACAATCGGAAAAAAGAGTGGTATACACCAAACCGTTCATTTTTCATCTTATTTATGAAAATAATTTGAAATTATTAGATATTTTGGATTCGGTTTAGAAAATAAACTTGATATGAATCAAGGTTTAGTTTGCGTAGAGTTGGAATTAATTGAAAACTATGGAATTAAAGGTTTTTATTTTTGAAAATATCATTTTATTTACCATTATATTTTTTTATTAATTAAAACTCAACTTAAATAAATGAAATGTTAGATGTGATGGTGATAATGCAAGCATAAAGAAAATAGGGATGCTTGGCCAAAGAGAGAGGGTATAGTTAGTGCAGGGCCCAGAAGAAGGAGCAATACGCGTTGTCGACCCAGTCAAAGGTGGAGCAAGGGATTTAATAGACTGACTCGACATTGTCCATTAGATCCAATAAGGCGTGTGGTGTGACCACGTGGTATCCCTGGTCAACGAGACCAATATGCAAATCCACAAGCTGAGATTGAGACACATGTCAAACGCCTGTGGAGATTGAAATGCAAGGGAGGTATCACATGCGTGACATTTCCTCACTTCCTCTCTCTATCATCACTGTTACTCTCTCTCTCTCTCCTAAAACACATATTCCTCGTGCTTTTTTATTTTAGATGGATCAAAGACCATACAAAAATGATGAACACGCGGATGAACATTCAAACTTTCATCAGCCATTTTCCAAAAATTAAAATTTTCGCCCCTAACCACGAAACAAACTACATGAACCATACCTCACGTTCACGGCGAAGCTAACTACCGATGCAAGATGATCACGTTCAGCCCTTACAACTAAAACTGAACCAAAAACATTAAATAGCACAGCTGAGAAACTATGAAGTATGGTACAATATGTCCCATCTTTCTCCCCAAACAAAGTACTAATTCCCTGCATCCTGCAAGTAGTTCTATACAGAGATAGAGGAATCTAAAGTTAACACTTTGTGAGGCAAAAATACCACCATTTTGCAAGCCATTGGTGTTACTAGTGGAAAAGCCCAAATTATCCCTCAATCTTGAGAAAAGACTTTGAAACACGGCATTGCAAGAAGGAATGGATAATAAAGTTGACATCCTCATCATCAATTATCAATCTAATTAATTGACTGCTATTTTGCACAATAAGCTCTTGAAGGAGGGAAAGAGCTTCAATTACAGCTTCATTCTTTGGAAAGTCCATACCATTTATGGGTGCTAGAGTAAAAGATAAATATGGCTCACCCAAGTAAATATTTATGGTTTCTTTGAATGAAGACCAAATAGCCTTAGCATATTTTACCATTCTCTCAGATCCATAATTAACGGAGCAAGCTCTAAAATATTTAAGGAATTTGCATCTCTCTTTGGCATTCGATCAAACACATTGCTCGCACTATTCAAATAATTCATTTGGCAATATGTGTTAAACATATCAGTCTCATTGACAGAATAAGTGTGAACAAACAAAGCCCAACTAGAAACATCAAGTTTTCTCGGTAATGTATGGATATTAAAACTGATTTTTGTGGTTGAACGTGGCAAGGGAAACAAGCCTGGATCGAAAGGTGTGTTGGAAATCGACTCATCCATAACGAGAGTAAAGACAATGTCACTGAGATGGGGGAATGGTGAATGAGACTCAACAAACAGTAAGTGTTTGTTGTGAAAATAGAAATTCTTGGAGGGTACTTGAGCAGGACGTGGAAAGCGGTCCAAATCTAAATTTGAACGTGTGTCGTCATTATCATCTGCAGATGGTTGCAAGGATAGAGGTGGTACCAATAGTTGATCAGAGTGCATCATCGATGGTGAATGTGTTTCTACATCTTTGCACAATAGCTGAGGAGGCATGTTAGCTTCGATACTCCAAGTGACGTTGTTGTTGATGTCGAAATTAGGAGCGATCTTTGGAGGATTCATGAAACCAACATTGTTGTAAAACTCATTATAGTTAGAATGAGTGATTGTAGGAATCATTTCACTGATGTTATACTCCTTGAAAGTTGTTTCTCTGTTTCGTGGATTTCGTCCCACGTGAACCATCTGGTAGAGCTTGGGATGGTGTAGGGTTTGAGTTCTGAATCTGAGTCGTCGATCCGACCCGGGTTTGAATTGGGATCTTTTGACCCTTCCATACTAAAATGCACCGGAGGGAAACGTGGTTGATCTATTTTCGGCAGATTCGTCGTATTAGCGTTGGTAAAACTAAGGACTTCTTCAACATCTACCCCCATCGAATCCATAGTTTCCTTACCAGGTTTGTCGTCTTTGTCCTCAACAGTGTTACGATCATGAGCGGGTGTAATTGTAACAAGACCTATCCCAAACTTTGGCTCAACAAGAATAGCGTCACAAATGATAGGAAGGGGTATTTTAACAAACAGGTGGTGTGCCACATCTGAGAATTCAATGTGAGTAAATTTTTTTGAAGATTTTTTTTAAAAGGTAGATGAGACACTTGCAAGTGTTGCCCATAATTTCTTCTATGACTAAAATGATTTTAATGTTTATGACTAAGTATGGAGGAATTGTTTTGGAATTTATAGGATGAATAATGAGATGTAGAATAGGATAAATATGGGTTAGGTATGTGTGGTGTATATCCATGATTAAAATACAAACATGGCGATGAAGTTGTAACATATGGATTTGTGTAATAAGGTGAAAACAATTCTCATGGAAAAGATGGAAATGAAGGTGTGGTAGGAGTTGGAAAAGAGGGAGGAATGCTCCATGGATGATATGAAGGTGTATGATAAAGATAATCCATAGGAGGATTTAAGTACATGATGAAAGCTCCAATTGTTAGGAAGCTAAAAGTTAACCCTAACAAAGTAGGAAGAACAATTATAATCTAAAAGAAAACTAAGAGAAATAAAATTAAAGGATAACTTTTGATTTCATTCATTCCCTGAATGTCTCTAAGAGACTACATTATATAATACTCTTAAAGGATAATAAGCCTTAAAGCCCAAAATACTACTAAGAGCCCAATAACAATATTCATAGTTAATAATATAAATGACTTACTAAATTATTATTCTAACTTAATTTACTCATAATTCTACTCTCTATCACATAGACATCAAACCCCATCCCTAATTGAACCTTAATCCCCAAATTCCATTATTTCTCAACGATTACAAGCAAAATATAGTAATTGAAGGTTATGGCAATCAAATACAAGGCAAAGTTCAAGGGGAACGCAAGAATAAGTAAGAGAAAATAAGCTCGACGGAAACTCATGCTTTCCTATGATGACCTCATCTACTTTCATGTAAACAAAGTTGCAGGGTTTTGGTATAGGGATTAGGAGGATTTTGGGTGGGTAAATTTTTTGGAGGGAGTTTGGTATAGGATGAAAGGCGTGAGCGAGGGGACTCGTGACTGATGATGCAAAGTATAGCATGATAGTCATTGTGGAGTTTGGTATAGGATGAAAGGCGTGAGCGAGGGGACTCGTGACTGATGATGCAAAGTATAGCATGATAGTCATTGTGATATCACATTGATAAAATATTGGCAAACGGTCTTATTTGAGATGACGTGTGACAGAATTATTTTTTATTAATTTTTTTGAAAATCTATTTTAATTAATTTACACTAGCAACCCAATAGTCAAGATTAGTTATTCTAATGTGTAGACATATGTTTTATAAACACTTAACATTTTTATTACATATTCAATGTGGGACTTCAACAAAAACTATTATGCCATAATTGCATATGAGAAAATAACATTGAATAATGAAAAATGCAGACTGAAGTGCCATAGAACCAACTAACTTTACTACTGCTTTTTATCACCATGAGAATATTTATAATCACAGTTAAAACAGAAATGCGGTTCCACTAGTCATATTCACATTTATCCAAATCTTTTCTTGATATTCTGATAATGCATATGATATTTTATGGACTTCAAGATCATAAAATGCAGTGAAAGAATATTTACAAGGCTTGACTGTGTTATGGCTACTAATGATTGGATAAAACACTCACTTGCCTAGACATAAAATTCTAAAGGAAACTCAAAGATTGAAGATTTGAAATCCATTGGCTGAAAACCCCGTAAATTAATGATATTTGCCAAAATACTTGGAATCACTATCAAGCTAATAAAAAGACAAGTTGGAATCTACTGTAAATGCACTTATGGTTTGTGGTTCTATTAAGTTTGGTTTGTGGTACTAAAGATGATTTTTCACTACATAAATAATGGAATTTTTCAATTGAATTTTATTTTGTGTGTTATGTATGTATGAAATGTGGATATGATAGATGTGTTATATGGTTGTATAGCAAATCAAATTTTGGAAAGATAGATTTGAAATGTGTATGTATGAAATGTTGTTTATGTTTTCCCCATGCATTTCTAGTAATAGATGTTTATGCAATTCAAACTCAAATTCAAATTCAAATTCAATCAAAACATAAACATATCTCACTTTTTAGGATCAAATAGAAGTGCATGGGGAAAAAATAATGAGCATGGCAAACCTAAATTGAAACTTACTACTTACCTTAAAAGTAAGTTGGCTAGAAACAACCAATTTTCTCAAAAGGAAAGCCAAGCAAAGTGACTTACTTTTTTGTTGAAATTGAAGGATGGTGGTGATAATAATATCAAAAAGACATGTTAAAAAATGAATAGATTTTAACTTGACAATGATCTTTTAAATGATGTAATTGATGAACCTATGAGAAAAATGGACTAAAGACTTATGAGGCAAGACAATGTAAATACATATGAAAGGAAAAAAAACTAAAAAGAAAGAAACTCTTAACAGATCAACCACTAGCAATGCAAAATGTTGTGAGTAACCAACTGAAATGATCATGTTAGGATGATGATGCGCATGCTTAACAAATGAAGGATATTAAGGGTAAAATTTAGGGTGTGACACTTGTCCCTATTTAAATATCTTCAACCAAATGATATGAATGATGTCAGTTTTCATATGATCGTGATGGAAGATAGTTAAATACTAAAGACCCAAATTTTGTTCCTTGAAGGAATGAAATGCAGTGATAAGAGATCATATGAGCTTGTTGGGGATATGAAAAATGTAAGACATGCTCTTTGGGGTTTACAAAGATGACTTGTAAATGAGGTTTGTGTTGATATTTGTAAATATATATAGTGTTAAGAATATTTGTATATAGAATAGTCATACATCGACTATATCATGTAATTAGTTGTAATCTATTTATATATAATAATGTCTATGTAGTGCTTTTCAAAACACACGGTTTAATCTAAATGTCTCTTAGTCTCGCTTATTTCAACATGGTATCTAGAGCATGCTAAGAGACGATTATTTCTTTGTCGTGTTTTACATGGTTGACCCATTGTCTTCCGGTGATAGATTTTTTTTTGCAAATCGTGTTATCACTCCGGTTTTCCTCTCTTTTCAAAATTCTTCGGTAACCTTTATGTCACCATTGTCTCCGTTACTGTTCCGAAAAACTTTTGACGATGTTCTGGAACCCCACCATCTGACTCGCTGCCCTTCGATCCAGTCGTCGCACTTTTTCCCGCCTTTAGAAACTCGCGCACACATCCACTCGCGCAGCCGCTTCTCCGCTCGTGCCAGTGCGTCCGGCTGCTAATTCTAGCACTTTTTCCATCGGTCAAGTTGCTTCTCTCCACCCGTTCCAGATTCGGCCTCAATTTTACGTTCTGATTGTGTGATATTTTCTCTCTTTAAATACTCATGGCTACTCCTCAAAAGCTTATTCCAAACTACGATGATTTCCTCATGTGGTATCAGAATTATCAAAACTCATATTCTACTGCTACGGTAGCACACACTGGTAATTCATCTATTTTCCTCTCTCAATCATCTTCTCTTAGACCTTGGGTCCTTGATTTTAGTGTGTTTGATCATGTTATCGGTAATAAAAATATTTTCTCTTCCCTCTCTATCTCTAGTTTCTTACCTACTATAAATTTTGCCAATGGTTCTCAACCCAATTCGAAGGGATTGGTACTATTCAAATCCTACCTTCTCTCTCTGTGTTACTTTTGTCCTCTATGTTCCAAATTGTCCATTTAATTTACTTGCAGTCAGTCGTTTAACACGTACTCTTGATTGTAGTGTCACATTCACTAACAATAATGTTATCCTACAGGATCGGAGTTCGGGATGGACGATTGGCGTTGGATGTAAGTCTCAAGGCCTTTATTACCTCTCAATGTCATCTCAGACATGCTCATCCAAAGACTCTCCACTCAATATCCATGCCCAGTTAGGTCGTCCCAGACTTTCCAAATTACATAAGTTGGTGCCAAGTTTATCGAAGGTATCTAATTTACAATATGAGTCTTGTCAGTTAGGAAAACACACTTGTAGTCAATTTCCCAATCGAGTCAATAAACAAGCTTCATCCCCTTTTGCTTTAGTTCATATCGATGTTTGGGGTCCCTCGCATATTGTCTTTACTCTTGAGTCTAGATATTTTGTCACCTTTATTGATGATTTTTCACGTTGCATATGGTTATTTTTAATGAAGAATAGATCTGAATTATTTTCTATTTTTGAACAATTTTATCGAGAAATAAGAACTCAATTTGGTGTGTCTATTCGTACCTTGAGAAGTAATAGTGCCTGTGAATATTTATCCCAAAAATTTCAAAATTTTATGTCACGCAATGGTATTCTCCATCAAACATCTTGTCCTCACACACCTCAACAAAACGGGGTAGACGAACGCAAAAATCAGCATCTTGTAGAAACTACTCGGACCCTACTTCTCCATGGTAATGTTACACTTCGGTTTTGAGGGGATGTTGTGCTAACTACATGTTACCTTATAAATTGTATGCCCTCATTTGTCCTTATCAATACAATCCATCATTCAATCCTTTTTCCCAATTCCCCACTTCACCCCATTACTCCCCGAGTCTTCAGGATCACATCTTTTGTACACAATCTCACTCCTGGTCTTGATAAACTATCAACTCGATCATTAAAATGTGTCTTTCTTGGTTATCATCGGTCACAAAAAGGTTATCATTATTATTCACACACTCTACAATGATACCTCATATTAGCCGATGTTACCTTCTTCGAGTCTGTTCCATATTTTGAGTCCAACCAAGCAACTTCGGAACCCCTTCGGGAAAGTATTCCTACACCTCTTCTGGAAGTCCTATATGCCATTCTCCTTAATTATTCTAGGGAACTTGACCCACTAAATACCGCTACAGTTGACCCCCCCCCCACACACTTCTCGCCCACTTCAAACATATCAGCGTCGTCAACCAACATCTGTCATACCTGTCTCAGAAGTCGTACCTGTTCTTGAGATTATACCTATCCCTGAGGTCATTGTAGACTCTCCTCCGACGCTCTTGCCATCACCAAATCCTATCCTGCAAGATAAATTCGATCTTCTGATTTCCCTTTGAAAAGGTATACGTCAAACATGAAATCCTTCTCCACATTATATTGATTTATGTTATCATCGTCTTTCCCCTTTGCAGTATACTTGTTTGTCTTCTTTGTCTTATGTTTTTATTCCTAATACTCCAGGTGAAGCATTATCTCATCCTGAATGGAGGTAAGTAATGATTGATGAAATGTGTGCTCTTTAAAGCAGTGGTACCTGGAACTGGTTCCTTTACCCTTTGGGAAATCATTAGTAGGTTGTCATTGGCTTTATACAGTGAAGGTTGGTCTAGGTGGTAAGATTTATCTAATTAAAGCACGCTTGTAGCCAAAGGATACACTCAGTTTTTTGGGTTGGATTATAGTGATACATTTTCCCTTGTAGCCAAGATGGCATCTGTTAGACTTCTTCTAATCATTGCAACCATTCGACATTGGTCTCTTCATCAACTTGACAATAAAAATGTTTTCTTACATGGTGATCTTGAAGAGGAAGTATATAGAGAGCAACCACCTGGGTTTGTTGCTCAAGGGGGTCATCTAATATGGTGTGTAGGCTACACAAGTCTCTTTATGGTCTTAAGCAATCTCCGAGAGCTTTGTTTGGAAGATTCAGCATTGTAGTCCAACAGTTTAGTATGGTCTGTAGTGAAGCTGGCCATTTTTTTTATCGTCACTCAGTCAAAGGGTGTATTTATATTATTTTATATGTATATGATATTGTCATAACTGATAGTGATCAACAGGGAATACTCCAGTTAAAACAACATCTCTCGGATCAATTTCAGACAAAATATCTTGGTAAACTCTGTTATTTCTTGGGTATTGAGGTAGCTCAATCTAAAGATGGTTTGGTGATTTCTTAGAAGAAATATGCTATGGATATTTTGGAAGAAACGGGTTTGTTGAATGTTAAACCAGTTGATACTCCCATGGATCCAAGTGTCAAATTACTACCCAATTAGGGGAAGCCTCTGTCTGACTCTAGAAGATATAGGAGATTGGTTGGAAAGTTGAATTATCTCACAGACACTTGTCCAAAAATTTCATTTGCAGTCAGTGTGGTAAGCCGGTGCTTAAATTTCCTTTGTCAGGAACACATGGATATTGTTATTTGGATTCTGAGATACATCAAATGTGCTCCAGGAAAAGGTCTATTATATGAAGATAAAGTACATACTCAGATAATTTGATACTCTGATGCTGAATGGGTAGGGTCACCCATTGATAGACGATCCACTTCTGGGTATTATGTAATTGTTGGAGGAAACCTTATATCCTAGAAAAGTAAAAAACAAAATGTTGTTGCAAGATCAAGAGCCGAGGAAGAGTATAGGGCCATGGTGTAACACCTCATTTCTACGTGACAATTATATTAAAAATCAGAGAAGAAAATTCAACCAACAAATACATAAATGGAATGCCACATTTCAACTTTAAACAAAATCATTTAATTTCATGAACATTGATACATAACACTTTCAATTAGGATGAAACCATAACGTTAACTCTTATTCAACTTCCTTAAAATAAAACAACTTATTACAATTAGGCAGCGTATCCACAAATATTCAACTTAACATCGTGTGACATCTTGTTCTACCTAACAACTTAGTAATAACATGTTTTCATTGAAACAACTTAAAATAACAACAACTAAATATAACAACAAACAATTAAACGTTCATCCCCTCGAGTGTTACGTATCATAGCATCGACCGACTCGAACTATTGAAGATAACAATCTTCCTTCAAGCTAACCTGCACGTTACCGACCAAGGGTAACATTCAACATAGAAAGGGGTGAGATATCGAACCATATAAACAAGAGTATGATAATTAATACGCTAGATAGAATCATACAATTTTCATACTATCCCACAACAACATCTTACCAATCACCCCCAAACAATCAACATATTTTATCAACTTAATCCACACATCAACATAACCAATTTTCAACTATACAACCAGCATAGACACCTTCATCAACTTCGAAGAACATATATAACATATTCAACTTCTTCAATATCAGCATAATCGACTTTACGAACATAAACATATAAACAACTCAGACAACATAATCATATAATCAACTTATTCAACATAATCATATAATTAACTTAGCAACATAATCGACTTATCCAACATGGACCACTTACTCAACATAATCAACATAAACCACTTAATCAACTTAATTCTACATAAACAACTTATTTAACTTGAGCAGCTTAAACAACTTTATCAATTTAAGCAATATGAACAACTTTATCAACTTGGAGACATAAACAACATAATTAATGCGACACGGAATGCGACTCGGCTATGTATATGCATGTGGTACCATTGGAGTAAAACTCTCAACTTAAAATATATCAGGTTATCGAGGTATCTGCAAGGCATAAGCCTTCAACTTAATAATTTTTCCAATCCAGGCCAACGTGGTGAGCATCCGCTCCAACTTAAAAATGTAATGTATGCCATGAGACCAACAGCGCAACACATAAATAACATACAACAAACGACATAGCAACTTAAATTCAACATGATTCAACCTTGGTCATAAGCCTACATCTTTCAATGTTGGTCATACGACCTACAACTTTAATAATCAACATTGATCCTTCGACCTTCAACTTAAAAATGCTCCCAAACCGGGACAAAACAACATAAGAAACTATACTAGAAAATACACACATTTAACACTAATTAACAAAGTACACCGACTGAAATCACCTATTTATTATTTTGAACTAACTCGTCAATTTTTTTTAAATTTCAGACAACTAATTTTTCCGCGTAATTCGGATAATTCGACTAAATCGGCATTGTTTTTAATATTTTGTTATCACCACAAGTAAGGTACAACCTCTGTCAATTAAAGCCTACTATTATAGACACTTTTAATCCCCAAAATATTTTGTCATCAACGTTCAACTATTCTGGAAAATGGCCACATCTGCTAAATTTTATTTTCTGCTTAAACTCAGTACTGTCATTCCTAAATTCTGCTAAACTGCTACTACTGATATTCTTACTTCTATCTCTTCTAATGATCTGCTAAAATATGCTACTGCTATACTCCCTCTCTGACAAACCAATTAACATTATTATTTAATTATATTAAACATTTATGTGCATTTTATTAAAAATAAAAAGGTAAATAATAAAGTTAGTATGACATTATTATTATTATATATATATATATATATATATATATATATATATATATATATATATATATATATATATATATATATATTCCTTTAAACTAAAGTGATAAATATTACTGATTAAAAAAATTCATGGCAAGCGCCACGACCCGTAACATCCACTACAACATCCACTAGCAGCAAGTCTATTAACAAAAGTTCAATCATTGTTGAGCTCAAGGAAGCTTGTAAGGAGCTAGATGCAAGAAAGGAAAAATTTGAGAAAATGATTGAATTGTTAGAGAAAGAGGAGGACACTGATGAAGAGCGGGTTGGTGAGGTAATTGAAGGTAATTCTGATGGTAGTTCATAAAGTGAGGCTGAAGAGGATGATGGATCTGGTTCTGATTAATGGTTGTTGGTGTTGTTTTTTTTAAGTTCAGTTGATTGTGTTTCCTTGCCCTTGAAGACTCTTATGTAAAAAAAATTGGATTTCTGGTATTGTATTTGTTGGGGTTCTGATATACCCAGGATAATTTTGCTCTTAATGAGCTTGTTGGTTCTAACAGTTTATGATTTGGCTCAATTTCTGGCTAAAAAAGGATATTAATGATACTATTTATTTTAGTATAGCCAGACTATGTGTGTTGCAGGGCTTAACAGGTTGATGGGGAGATGAAATCTCTCTACTAGTTTCTGATGTTGTTGATGTACTGCTAGTTTCTGCTGCTGTTGTTGTACTCTTATACAGTTTTTGGGATTCTGTTGTTGTTGTATTCTAATACAGGTTGCGGGGGAGTCTGTGTTTGTTTTCTCTGCTTTGTGTGTGCATGTGTGCTTCTGTTGTTGTTGGAGTTTATTTAAATGTTGTTCTGATAATGCTTAAATTGTTTTAGCCAAAAAAATCCAAATGGGGTGTTTGTAGATATTTTAGATTGGCTACATTTTGTGGTAAAACATGTGTATGTATCAGGATGTCATATGAAATGTTATGACATGTGATTTAAGCATTATGTATGTGTGAATATTTTAGTATGCAATTGTTTGTATCCGAATCTCAAGAATGATGTCATGACATCTCTGACTGGGCCTGAAGACCTAGATGAAACCTTATTTGTGTGCGCGTTTTACTGTCATTAAACCTGAGATTTGTTTAGTTTAGTTGCACGGTTTATCAAAAGGAAAAGGAGGATTCAATTTGGAGTTATTTTAGCATAACATTTGTTGTTGCTATTTTTGTTCCTTTATTTAAGGAAATATTTTATCTGATTTGTGCAAGTTTAGCAGGCCCATGCTCATTCAAGTTATACTTAAAGGTTGTTTACCCTAGTGTGAAGAGTGTGAAAAATAAGGATTGTTCATTCAGCATTTTTGTGTGTGTGTTCTTAGTTTCCTTGTGAGCCAAACAATCGTCTTTTTGATGATTGTTTTGGACTAGGTGTGCATGTGTATTTTTTCTACTCAAATCTTTTAAGCAAGAGTGTTTGTACTTAACTAAAGCTTTTAAGTAAGGTTAAGGATTGTTTTGAAGAGTGTCTTCGTATTTTCTGGATTGTTTGTTTAAGATCACTGTTTTGATTGACGGGGAGTGAGAGGGATCTCATATCTAGGAGTTCCTAGGTCGAGCTTACATTGGGTATGGATTAAGTGAAAAGATTGCAAACTGGGATGTTTTTTGTGGATCTTTGAATTGATACTATTGATACTTATAATTGATCAAAAACCTATTTTCTATTTGATTTTCTTTTATTGATCTAAAACCTATTTTCTATTTGATTTTCTTTTATTATAATTATAATTATAATTATAATTATAATCTCAATTGGGCTTACTAATTAACACCCCCACAATTACTACTATCAACGCAACGACTAGGCCCACTTAAATAAACACTCTTATAATTCCATAATAATAATTTTAATATTATTTATCCCGACTAAATCGACTAATTACTGACTATCAATTAAATCGTCCAAACCACACAATCAACATATTCAACGAATAAACAGAAAAATATTCAATATTATTTTCCACAACTTAAATCAACTTATTTACTTAATCCAACCCAAACCACTTAGAAACATCAACGTAACATTCTGATACTTCATAACTCAACTCAAATCATCATAAACGACACAAACCAACGTAAATCAACACAAATACACAAATCAACGCAAATCAACACAACATAATACAAGTATATTTAATTAAGGGTTAAATATATTTTTAGTTCCTATAAATATCTCAATTTTGGTTTTTAGTCCCTATAATAAAAACGTCAAGTTTTAGTCCCCATAAAATTACTTTTGTACGCAAATTTAGTCCCTGTAGAGGGACTAAAACTGCGTGCAAAAGTAATTTTATTGGGACTAAAACTCAACATTTTTTTATAGAGACTAAAAATCAGAATTGAGATATTTATAAGGACCAAAAATATATTTAACCCTTTAATTAAATAATTAATTAAATAAACGGGCGTTACAGAGAGTGTTGATATTTATAAATATATAGTGTTAAGAATATTTGTATATAGAATAGTCCTACATTGACTATATCATGTAATTAGTTGTAATCTCTTTATATATAATAATGTCTTTGTAGTACTTTTCAAAATACATGGTTTAATCTAAATGTCTCTTAGTCTCGCTTATTTCAACAGTTTGCATTGGATTAAAATGAGGTAAGGTGAAACAATTCACTGGGGATACTTTGAGAAATAAATGGTCAGTTCTGGCTTCTCACAAAATGAACCAAAGGTTTGTAATAAAATGGTAAGTTCTAGATTATCACAGAGCAAAAGGTGGGTTAAGAATTCTCACGCAACAAAGGGGAACAGGTTGAAACTTGAATACCTCGCCACTTTTGTAAGTTGGATACTTCTCATTTTCCTCATCATCTCCACTATCAGGAGGTGTATGAAGCACATCAAAATCAGCATCATCATAATGACTCACTTTTTCATGTAATTTGTCACGGGGTATGATTGTGGTCCAATCCAAATCAGTAGGCTCCTAACTACAGTCATACGCAGTATCACTAAAACTATATAACTTAGCATCACTTCTAACATAGTCAGCATTGTCACCTGAATTCTTCTTTTATTCACTTCCAACATAAACATCATTGCTATTTTCACTCCCAACTTGTACATCATCACCATAACTCTTCTTTTTTTTCACTTCCATCACCATCATCAATAATTTCAACTTCTTCATCATCATAATTTGAAGCACAATCAACATTTAGATGAACCTCCTCATTATAATCGTGTACTAATTTTGCCTCATCTACAACTTCAAGATTATCAATGGAATGTGTTACATACACATTTACCAAATCAAGTCCATTCACATCCTCAACACATTTAAGCACATCAGCATCAAAATTTAGTAGTATAAGGTCACGAGAAAAGTTAAACCTAGGATTCAAATACCTCATACATTAGATATTCCTATATCCCTCATATCTTCTAGTTGCGTATATGACATATAATTAACATTTCACTTCCAATTCATTTCAGAAACTTATTCATTAATGTATCATTTAACAAATTTGTCTACTAATTTTATCCCATGGTAACCTAATAGTTTGAGTCTGAGCTGGTCTATATAACAAACATGAAAAAGGACAAAAAATCCCAATATATATATATATATATATATATATATATATATATATATATATATATATATATATATATATATATATATATATTAAAGAGACCAACGGGCTGAATTTTGTTAAAGAAGCACCAAAAGTTAAAAAAAAACATAATAGATGAATTAAGTCTTAAATTTGAGTCATATTTTTAGGGAATTTCTTATGGTACCCTATGGGGTGGAAAAACACCATATGAAAATCTGAAATAGGCAATCAGATTTTGGAGATGCATCTGGAATGAGTGTCACCCTAGATTAAAACAAAAAATAATAGTCTGAAGATGCATCTATTTTCAACAAATATATTGATAGTTGATAAACCCAGTGGATATTCCGAAGATGCATCTTCGAAGGTTTGGGTGGGATTTTATAATTTATGTGACATTTGCATGTCTGAGGTTTCCGGAGGTGCATTTCAGGAATAAATTGATAAAACACTAAACTGCATGATCACATAGCTATACTTGTTTTCCACTTCAAACCCTTACCAAAAACCCTTACATTTTCAATCCACATTTTCACATCAAATCTCCAATCTTGTGTTACATTGCATCTAAGGGGGTAAAAGAAGTTGAAATTTCACGTAAAGATCATTTATTTCTAACCTCATTACTCACATTAATCTAGTTTTCAGTTTGGAAAATGTGCATTTATTTTAGAGATACATTCGTAAATGCATCTTTGATATGTCTGTTTTCATATTTTAATATATGTCTACGTTATTTTCACCTTCTTTTTTTTACAGAACGTTATTTTCACGTATTGAGCGTTTTATTGTAATTGTTTTCATTTGATATGATGAACCCAAATATCTGGTAGAATTTTGAGGTCCACAATTATCTGCAGCTTCTATAAATTAAGGGGCTCTTCTTTTTTATTTCACACAAACAGAAAATGTCTCAAATGTCACAAATAAATATCATCTGGTATGTCGCAAATGTCTCATTCTTCAGCGCGGCACTCGGGCAAAAATTTAAGCTCAACGAGTACACCTCTTTTCCATATCTGAAATGTGAAGTTGAAATTCTAGGTAAAGATCATTTATTTCAAGTTTCATTGCTCACATTAATCTTGTTTTCAGTTTGAAAAATGTGTTTATTTCAGAGATACTTTTTCGGAGTCTGTATGAGCTCAACTGAAAATGCATCTCTGATATTTGTCTTCTTTCATATTTTCAGGTATGTTTACGGTATTTGCATTTATTGAGTGTTTTGTTGTAATTTTTTGTTAGATGTGGTGCACTTCGATGCCTAATAAGTTTTTATAGGTCCACAATTATCTGCAGCTTCTATAAATTAAGAGGCTCTTATTTTTTATTTCACACAAACAGAAAATGTCTCAAATGTTCCAAATAAACATCATCTGATTTGTCGCAAATGTCTTCTTCTCCAACCGACACCCTGAAGAAAGTTTAAGCTCAATAAGTATATCTCTTTTTCAGATCTGAAATACAAAGTCCAAAATCTTCTTTACAAAGACAATTAAAAATTATCGAACTCGAGTCTCGTTCACCTTCGATTGACAATAAATGAAATGATAATATGAGATGTATGTCGCAGAACGTAAAACTACTTTTGTTTCTCAATTACTTAACTACTAAAAAAAGCAATTGAAATGATAATATGAGATGTACGTCACAGAATGTAAAATCATCTACATAAATTATTAAACTTTTCTTTTTATTTTATATTACTTGTTTATTTTTTTGCATTTAGATTAAACTTTTAATCATTTTCTCAAACACATTAATATTTTCTTATATTTTGAATCTTAACTTTTTTAAGAGTTAATTTTATCAATTATTTTAACCATGATTAACTAACTTCTCAACTACAAACTAACTTGCTATAAGTTATAAAAGTAACTGATAATTTAGTTTTATCCAACATACTAAAAGATAATGAAATAAGAGAGAATTAACATATAGATAGAAACTTATAGATAATTTTTCTTCCCTCTAATTATTTGGGATGACATTTTTAATCTACTTCCCAATAAAAAATGTGAGGAAAAAACACCTTCCCATATAAGCATATATATTGGAAAGTTGGCAAGTCCATTAGATTATTTTATATTTAAAAAACTACGGAAAAGAAATTAATGTACAACTACAAAGACAGATAAAACTATGTAAGGGAATGTTACAATTTGAAATTTCAAGGAGCAATAGTTATGTACAATACTAAATACAACAAGCAGCATAATGATGGCACCAGTTACTAAAGGAATGTTACATTTAGACCAGTTACTTGGATCTAAACATCCATCTCCCTTCTTAGCTCCACCAGAAATCACTCTCCAGCCATAATCATCGTCGTCCAAAATGGGAATCAGTGTTGGAACAAATTGAACAAAGTCAAAAGAACATATATAAACTCAAAATTTTGGTGGTTGATGTTTGGTGGCTGATGCACAAACATCAACACCACTCAAGGGCAGACAATGAATGGACATTTACAGGTATTGACTATGCAAAAAGCCATATGCTTCTGAGGTTCTACTTGGTCAACATGCTGCTACATCTGGCCCAACCTTTCCTGCATAAAAGCGAGAAATAACTTCAGTCCATGAATCAAATCAGCAGAATCCAAAAATATAAACCATCTTATATTTCGTAACAAGAATTCATATTAAATTGAAGAGATCCTAAATCATTTTATTCATTAGTTAAAGTAAGTGCTACAGAGCAAGAATTAGAAAACTAAGAAAACGGAAATGAAAGGCATTTTTGTTTGGGAAAACATTGTTTTTATTTTCTATTTTCTGTTTTCACAACGACCTTATGATCTATTTTAGAATATAACATGTTCCCTTTAGACAGGAAATAAAATGAAAATAATACTTGTCATTAAAAGTGAAAAATAGAAAATAAAAACAGTAGGCAAAGATTTAAAGGATAGTTAAGAGTTCTTAGAGTCATAACACGGAAAACTACATTAATTCAAGACATCATCAAAATAAGAGAAATTGTACAATAATTTGAACTATTTCTTTGACTCCTTGGCTAACAAGCAAACATAAGATGCATGAAATAAATATTAAAAAGAACAACCTGAAGCATCTGCATTAATTTTGGTTGCTGCTCCAACAGCTGGCAAAGTTTGTCACGGTCACTCAACAAAGACTGCAATGTTAGAGAGGTGCAATGGTAAGATTAAAACCAGGTATAATCAAATTTGTCTAAAATTAATCCCACCTTAAAAAGTGCATAGCAAGTGGAAAATACCTGAATGGCCTCTGGAGACTTAAAATACTCGTGCAATGACATTCCAGCATTTGAAAGCTCCTGCGATTGAGCATCCCCTGTTTGTTGAGTATGTTGAACTTGCTGCTGTTGCTGCTCATGTGAAAATTGTTGCTGCTGGGTTTGATAATATGGCTGCATTGAAGAAACTTGAGACCGTTGCAGCATCTGTAACTCATGCACTTGAACATTGCTTGGTACGGCCATCCCTTGTTCAAACTGCTGTAAAGCTTGAACAGGAGGCCTGGGAAGCTGAGGTGGTTGTGGAGGGCGTGAAAGCTGGGGGGGCTGCAGTGGCTGCAACTGTGGAACTGAATGCATTGACTGAAAGGAAGCTTGGGGGACAGAGATACTCTGCAAGAAGCTTGACTGGCTCTCATTCTGTTGCTGATTTGAGGCGTTACCGAAGACATTCATTGGCATAGAAGCTGGCCTATTGTACCCCAAGGACATCATCGAAGAATTTAATGGGTAGGATGACAATCTGGCTCCTGAAGGAGCAATGGAGGCCTGAGAATGTTCAGTATTCCCAATACTTGCTTGATTATATGGAGCAGGTTGTGAGACAGAAGGTTTGATAGATGGTAAATTATATGGACTGGATGCATAAGGAGGTGGTGTAGGAGGAAGGGGAGGAGCAAGTCTACTAGGTCCACTAGGGGAAGATATAGAATTCCTAGAATATTTGGAATCTGGCATTGGAACAGAAGATGCAAATGGTGGTGCAGTTGAACCGCTGTTGAATGGAGATAAATAATCTGATGGTCCCTGCCAAGAAAAATTACATGCGTAGTCAGTGCAGAATTTAGAAAGACAAAAACAGGATAAAATTTTGATTTAAAAGACTGAAGAGTAATAGAAAGGAAATAAATAACTAAAGAGCAATAAGGCAACGCAAAATTACTCACTTGGAATGTAACTGAACGGCGTGCACCTGCTGGAGAATTAACGAATGAGGATGACTGACTATGCAATGAATCGATACCATTTGACATTACAGGTGAGATTGTTGGTGGGGGTGGCATGGGCGGTAAAGGAGGTTGGTTCGGAAAAAATCTCGGGTCATACTGTCCTTGAGAACCTGTAGCAATTCCACCATGTTGGGGACTGTTCTTTAAAAAGAAATTCTGAGAAGCAATCCTTGAATCAACTGGCAATTGCATAGATGTTGATGGATTGTTGTAATGAGGCACTGGAAACGAACTATTTGCTGTTGCAGAATCGTATCCACCAGATATCTTAGCTTGAGCATTCTTTGTGTCATCAGCCTGCTCGCCATATTTCCTGTCTGAAGAAACACTTGATTCACGAGTCAATGACTTATCAGGTCGTGAACCAGACATCTTTGAAGAAAATTCAGTCTGGACATTTTCATCGATGTTAGATCCTAATGGAGTCCCCATACGAGAAAATTGGCTACTATCAACAGCATCACTTTCTGTCTCTTCAACAATTGAGTGGGGAGAGCTTTGCTCTACAATAACTGGGGCAGGCTGCTGTAAATTATCATCCAGTTGAAGGAAAGACAATTTATCATCAGAGTCAGACTCCTCTCCATCAAAAACTATATCAATTCCTTGAAGATCATCATCAAGATCTGTTTTTAATTGCTTAGATTTGTTTGACTTGTCTACATCTGAAGCTTTCACAGGAGAAGCACTTTTTAGATGTCCCACAGCTTCTCCCACTACTGTTGCTGAAGGGTTCTGACGTTCCCTTTGTCTGGCCATAAATTCATCCACGTGGATTGATGGGGGTCTCCCACCAGTAGATCCCGTTCGGGGCACTGCTATTACATTGGTAATCCCATCAACATTTCTCTCCCTAGCCAAATAGTCATCCACATGCATAGATGGTGGTCTGCTGGTATTCGGCTTGCGCTGCCGAAAGGAATCTCTACGTGTAGGACCAGAGGAAACAGTAGACGGTGCTAAGCCACGCGAAAAAGCAGAAACATCAGCTTGAAAACTTTCTCCTCTGCCTCGCCTCACTGGTCCATCCATTGCTGACAGTTTCTTTTTGGCAGCAAGATTTGTTTGTGTTAATCTATCAGGTAACGTTTCTGGACACTCCCAAAGAAAATTGTCCCCAAGACCTCCAACGTCGAGATGATTGTCGATCTTTTCAACACTGTTTTCAAGCATGTGAAGTGCCTTTGGAAAAACTAAAAGGTCATTTTGAGGTAAAACAGCATCACCCAACTCCATGGAATCAACGGGCCTTTGCAATACTAAGTACAATGATTTCACTGACTCAGAAACCTTGCATCAGAAACGGTCGGGAGGTTAAAAAATGAATCAGGGAAAAAACCATAAATAGGAAGCTATATTGAAATGGAGTTTTACCTGGTATAACGGGATTTGCAAGTGAGAGGTGACCAAACAATCATCCACAGTAGCCTTTGAACTTAACATAGTACTCAAATCTAGTATGCAGTTTATATTTTCTTCAGGAAAGTCGAGTGATCTTGTCACATCATCGGAAAGTCCAAAGAGGTACTTCAATGTGATAACTCTGTCGGAAAACAAACTAACCAAGAAACTGTAAATTTATCCTGCTAGATTGCCCCCCAAACAATAATATAAGGAGAGTGCAGAGAAATTTTCAAATAAATCACAGCCTTCTTTTCAACAAAGAAACTTGTGATGTCATATGAAAAAAAAATTAAAATTCATATATATATTTGTTAAGGCATTCATTTATAGCATACATGTGTAAATACAGGCAAACACCACAGATACATAAATGTGTAAATGCAGAAACCCTAGAGAGATAGAAAGGGGTGCCTGCAGGGAATCAATTTCCTATAAATAGGAAGAGTTGAAATTTTGATTTAATATTTGTTACTTCATATTCATTATACGAAGAAATTAAGCAGTATACGAAATGTAACTTTAGCAAAGACGAAGCACCCCTAACTTAGATGTGAAAGTTAGATATTATACCACAAGTCACACATTTTAAATATCTTTAGTCCATTGTACAAATTGACAGAAACATAGATGTAAACCACTGGATTCAATCAGAGTGGTTGAAATGGATGAGGGCATTGTGTTTTTGTTATAAAAAGGTGCCCCTAACGCTAAATAGAAAGGTGTATGCTGCAGCTAAAAGACCGATGATGATATGAGACATTTATTATGTTATAAAAAGATACCCATAATGCTAAGGAGAAAATTGCATGCTGCAGCTAAAAGACCGACGATGATGTATGGGACAAAGTGTTGGGCATAAAATGTCATCAGAGAATAAACTTAGTGTAGCCATAGATGAGAATGATGCTTTAAATGTATTCAAATACTAGACAAAATAGGAATATTTAAACATAGGAATATTTTGTATATATATTTTAGCATATTAGGAATGAAAATGTTGATATTTAAACATAGGAATATTTTGCATATATATTATAGCATATTTCATTGTAACTAATGCTGCTAATTGTAATAGAATCTCTATAGTGTAGTTGAGCCACATTTTAGTTGAGCCACATGGTTTAGTTGAGCCACATGGTTTTACCATATTCTGTTTCATTTTCTCACATTCAACATGGTATCCATAGTATAGAGGCAACCATAAATTGTGCTTATCCTTAGAGCCACTGTCCTCCAGTTATAAACATTTTCGGTAAACCATGTTCCAACTCGAATTTGCCTCTCCTCTGCTGGCATGACCCATTCCAGCACTCTGCTTAACTGTATTCTAGCAAATCCGTTGCTGCCGCCACCATCTCTGGCGCCTTTTCTGGCTAGAGACCAAAATAATGAGAAAGGACTCTACCAGGTCACCCCACCCCAGAAAGCACACCACCAACCTCCGGCGGATGCACTCACACGCCTCGCTTCTATATCCGGCATCAAAGAGCCACCCGTCAATGTTCGCAACGCCACCCGCGTACTTTGGTCTTTCCAGTCGAAGCATCCTTCTTCTGACTCACCTTCCTCTCCTGGTTCAGAATTTGCCCTCATTTCCCAGTTTTAAGTCGTATATACGCATGCTCTAGTTCAAACAACCCCTACTTCTAATGTTTGGACGAGTTTATCGCCTTTGTTTACCGATCATGGCTAGTTTTGATTCTCATGGACGAACATCCAATTCCACGCCTCATCCCAAATGTAAGTATTGCGACCATTCTCAGACTGCTCAATCTAACACTCCAGACAATCGACCCGCCTAAGTATTGTCAGAACACAGGATTTGTTGTTTCGACTGCATCTTAGTCACCTTTCCCTAAGGTAGGTTCTCAACTTTGGTGTGACTCAACACATTATTGGCAATAAGGTGCATTTCTCCTCTCACTACAACTGGTTACTTAACCAGTGTAGTCTCAACCAGTGGTTCCAAAACAGTCCCAAGGTATTGGCACTATCCAAATCCATCCTTCTCTGCCAGTTACATATGTTCTTTGTGCCTGAATACCCATTAAATTAAATTTCTATCAGTCAATTCACTAGTTATCATGACTGTGTTGTCGCATTAACTAATGCCAGTGTTACTTTGCAGGATGGGGTTTCGAGACGGCAGATTCATGTTGAATGTGAGTCTAATAGTTTTTATCATCTCTCAAACTAATCAACATTTTGCCCTACCACAGATTCCCCTCTAACTTCAAAAATTGGTACCTAGCCTTTCCGAATTATCAGTTTTAAATTGGTCATTGATAGTCGTGTTAGTTAAGAAAAAACACTCCTGATAGAGTCAATAGAGTAGTGTGTCCCCTTTTATTTTAAATCAATCGTATGTTTGGGGCCGTCCCTATCTCCACTTATGAGTCTAATCTTTTTCAATTGCACATGGTTATTGTTATAATATATAGATATTATGCCAAAGCCCGTTGGTCTCCTGTATATAATATATACATAAATTTGTAACCCTAGTAAGTAAAAATGAAATAAATGTTAACCCCTTTTTTGGCATGGTATCTAGAGCCAGAATACAGTCCAGTGCCATTATTCATTTTCCGGCTATATGTCTCTTTTTCTACAGACCCGCTCTTTTTCCATCGGACCCTTTTCTGATGTGTTCCATCTGACACAGACAGAACCACAACAGCCGCTGAAACATCTTCAACCTGCCACTTGAATGGTGCTGTCACTGAAGCAGAGACACTCCTCCACGCACCATCTCTGGTGACTGTTTCCGTTTTTTATTCAATATTCTTTTATTCAATAGTTTGACCCGCAAGTCAGTCACCACTGCCGCCGCCAGAATTTCCACCTGGCCTGTCCTGAATTATTTTTCTATGTACTTGTCTTAGCAAGTGAGTCTGACCCACTAGTCTGGATTGAAACTAAAAAAGACAGGTCATGGCTTGGCTAGAGATATGATTTATGACTGAGTGTTATGGCGTCATTTGATCTATGATGTTGAACCTGCCTGGTGGGATATGTCTTGGTTTCTCTATACATGTTCATTTAGAGCTGGAAATGGCCAATTTGAAGTCATTTTAGACTAATATTCTAACCAAGCCATTAAGATTTTTGCTCATATTTTAGATTTTCGCTCATAATTGGACATTATTAACACAACAAGGAAAGTTACAATCTTACATGTGCATAGAGCAAATAAGGTTTAATCTCCGTTACATTTGTATTCTGTATATCGGGAGTACTGAATTTTTTCTGCCTTCAATTGTGAACTTAGATGGTATATGTACAATAGTTCTTTGTTTGCTTTTGAAAAGCAGTGGCTCTGGCTTATTAGAGAAAGAGAGAAGCAGCATAGAGAATGAGATAATTCTGTCACATTGTAACTAACTCATTGAATTAGATATTACACAAGGGCAAGTATTTATAGACTAACTGTGCCAGCTGTTATGACAGCATATGCATCTAACTAATTCTGTGCCAGCTCAGCATAACAAACTGAGCTCGGCATTCTAGGCTAACTACTCTAATACGGCTGACCTGTTAATTAATGTAGAATTAATACACTGCCTTTCAAGATGGATGGAATGCAAGGACTATACTCTGGGCTTATATAGGCGTGTGAGTTCTAAATTCAAATTTGTTAATTAACTTAAGAACTACTTCTAGCTAATGTCTTCTGTTATTGTTATCTGCTCTATAATTGTTTAAATTGAAAATTATTAGCTTACAGAGTTTTAAGTAAGAAAGCCTAGAAGATTCCCCGTAGAAGTTAGGATGCCTATAACATTCAATATATTTGGTGTTTCATCAGCTATTTACGGAAATATTTATACATTTTAGCTAAATGATCAACTTTCATTTAGAGTGTCGGGGTAGTATCACATATAGTAGAGAAGATGGTGGAAAATAGACTTTGGTGGTTTGGGCATGTAGAGAGAAGAACAGTATATTCTGTAGAGAGGAGAGTATACCAGATGGAGAGAAGACAAACAATTCGAGAAAGAGAAAGACCTAGAAAGACTATAAGAGAAGTTATTAAGAAAGATCTCAAGATAACAATTTGGATAGAAGCATAGTTCTTGGATAGAACATTATGACGAAAATTGATCCATGTAGCCGACCCCACCTAGTGGGATAAGACTTAGTTGTTGTTTTGATCAGCTTTCAGTTTATAGCTAAATTAACTAACAGCTTAATTAACAACAGACCTATCACTTCAATGCAGTCAAGGAAGCATAAAAAAAGAGGGAGAACAATGTTTAAATAACTTCAGTTGTTCCATTCTAAAAGAGTATGCGAGTTCTAGTGAACATGCAAATTGAAAGAACGTTTTTCCAAAAGTTTGCATAAGCACATGGAAGTTAATCAGAATCACCAATCATGAAATTAAAATCTCACCTGTCCCCATTCATGCAAAACTGTAGAGACCCCACAGATAAAGCATAGACAGCTTCAATTGCATAAGGCGACAAACCCTCCATTGTGTCGATTGATCTCAATAACTTAATCCAACAGCTAAGTAAAGGAGGGCATTTTTTCCATTCTGCCATACTAGGAACATTATAGTTTACATCCATATCATCTTTCTGATCAAGCTCACGAGCATTATAATGGATGCCTGAAAGAACTGCTTCAAATGCCATTTGACCTTTACTACATGAAGCTAATTCTTTGAAAGCTATAAGACAAGCAAGTAACTCTTTTCCAACAGGTAGGACCTTGAAAAATTAAAATTATTCGTTAATATTGAGATCAATGAAAAATAGCACTGCAATTTAAACTATACAATGAGTCTTTAGCCAGGAATTTTGGCAATCCCTTTTCCCTGAATGGTATCCAAATGAAGAAGTGCATTTCAGTAACAACACAATATCTAAACAGATCTAAGAATTTGTATGGACAGGATCAGAGAGTCACCTGGCAACTCTTCAAAAGATAATGTAAAATGAGGGCATAATCTTCATCCTTTATCTTTTCAAAAAAGTTACTGCTGAACAGCCAAAAAAGTCATCAGTAAGTGTTCAAACTTGAACGAAACATAACTAGTAATACTAACAATAACATGTTACTCACGAGTCATGTCTTCGGGAGTAATATTGGGAAGTTTCAGAATTAAAAAGAAGCATGATAAACTTGAACACCGGGAGACACCAACTAAAAAAATTAAAGTTGTACTTTACAGAACTTCTACCATCAGGAGTTGGCTTTCCATCAACAATGACAAGAGATCTATCCAGTACTTTTGTTAATGTCTCAAGAGTGCCCAGTCTCAGCAATAGGCCCTGATAGAGAGAATGCAGTTTTATATATGGAAAATTATTATTATAACCAACAGTCAATTATAAAACTACACAATACACAATAGTCCTTATTGAATGTAAACTAGGCTTAAGCAGAGAGTGTATCTCAAAACTGACAAGTGTCAGTTTTGTATAGCTTTCACCTGCTACTGCAGGTCACCTAGTTCAGTCCATAAATCAGTATGTAACAAACTATTGTAACTAACTTTTGCAGAAATAGAAAACAGTTATGATGAAACTAAAATCTCTCTTAGTTTTCTATTATGGTATCAGAACAAAGAGGACAGCAGAATAAAATATAGAAGTTCAATGACCTTTCCAAGTGGGTGCTCTAATAGGCTGACAAGAAAATCAAGAAGCCTCAAAACCTGAAAATAAAGGACAAATTATCAAGCTAGATAAACAACAAGTTCTAAATTATAGGGACCACGGAATCTTTACCTTGTATGCATCAGTATCTGATGGGGATGATTCTGAAACATGACTACTGATCGATGACAATATTGGTTGTAAAAGCATAGATGCATAAGTAACATTTTGGAAAGCAATGCGAGTTACAAAAACACGCAGCAGATCTTGAATGACTACTAATGCCTGCCAGAAAATCAGAATAACACATTGAGAAGCATTCACATAAATCTCAGTATTTCACCAACAATGCCTACTTCATATTAGAAAATGTAAGATCACCACAGACAGAAACAACATACAGAAATAGCATGGTGCTGTACAATCTCAGCAATTTTGTCAAGGTGTGGTGCTAATTGGCTAATCAGCTTCCCAAGGGGTCCAGATTCCAAATACCAGTTGACATGCTTCTCCTTCTGAGGCCCTAATAGGGTTCCAACGGCCAACATCCTTCGTGTCGTTAACAAAGGCATTCCACCAATCCAAAGCCATATATCTTCCTCGGGAAACAAATCAATCTTGCAATAGAAAACAGATATGGAAAATAACCACTCATATAAACAGATAAATAACCCTATTATACATGTCTTAATAAAAAATAACATGGTTTTGATGAATGGAATGTGTGTACAAAGTGATATGGAATATTTACATAAATAAAAGCAACCACACACTTTACAGAGTAGAAGGTCAAGTGGATAAGCATACCAAAAGATAGAGCAAACTGCATGTTTCTTTTGGACCTAGAGTCAACAATGAAGTACCCTGAACACTGGCAAGAAGAGTGTGATAAAGACCAGGACTCCAGCCATATACTGGCCAAAAGGCAAGGGAAGACGCAATCAAATGACAGACAGCTCCATAACCTATCGCGTAATCAGGATACGGAGATGATAACTCTGCAGCACATGCAGCTAGCTTGGGGCTGCAATGAACAGGATTTAATCAACTTAAAGAAGATGGTGTGATTATCAGATGCAAAGAGAAAGGAAACTAAGAGATACCTTATTTCCCTGTGTACTTTTAAAAGAGCATTCATTAATTTTGTATTTCGGTGTTGTTCCTTTGCTTCCTATAAATTGCAATCAAACAATCTATATCAAGAATGCATTACACAAGAGTTTTCATTTACAATCAGTCAGTGGTATAAATACTCTAAACAATATGACACAGAAAATCACAGAATCTACTAGTTTACACTGCTTTTAGGTTGGAGACATAACCACCTATCAACATGTGATAATCAATCCTCAAGCTTGCAAATTGATCACATTTTGTACAATGACCTTTTGATAAGTATGATGCACATCACAATCTAAATATAAATTTTTCAAAGTTTGAAACAAATGGCTACACACAAAAACTACGAAGCTTTAGAGGAAATACCTGTAATTTCTGCAGAAGTGTAATCAGTAGCATAAGAGAAGGAACCAAGAGATCAACTATGCTCAGTTCACGATTGCGTTCCAATAGTAAGTCTGATGTAGCATTGCACTCGGTACCCTCATCTACAAGGTAATCTGTTCAAAAAAAACCGAAAAAATTCATTAGCCACGCTATAGTAAGAACAGATAGCAATGTGAAATTTCTACAAACAAGACAAAAGAAATAGTTGTATCAAAACAAACAAAAGGTGAGTACAAGAGTAAGGAAGAGTGATGGTCCAAAAACATAAGAACAAACTGTACACAGACAAGTAAATAAAAATGTTTTTTAACGCTCGTGCCGCTGTATTCCAACACCGTATGTTACTGTTTACACTAAGTTGGGTGGTTAATGACGTTAAAATATGTGGTTGATGGGTAATCAATTATTGACAGACTTAATATCTTTTTTCACAGCCCACTAGTAATCAATCCCAGGAAATAGTAGTACTATCCCGGGTAAGCAGCGCGGCACGGAGGCCGGACACTATTTGAAAGCCCATAGTGTCGCAGTTTGCGACCAGCAAAATTAAGAAATGAACAAATTAAAGGAATGAAAAGAATGGGAGTAAAATTCTATTGATGTGTTTTTTAAAGCCAGTAACTGATTGAGAATGACCTAGTTGTTAATGTAAGCCCTAGTGACATTCATACCCTTGGTAAACCTTTATAATAAACAAATACCCAGTACACAATTAACATTCAAGTTCATAAATACTGAAAAAGAGTTACAAAAAAGGTGCTGTCTATCTTGCAGCTACCCTGTTGAAAGGGAAAGAAATGCATTCCAAATATTTTGAATGAAAAGGGAAACTAATTTACCATAATTGTTTGAGGACCTCTCAAGCATAAATCGGCAGTTGACCAAAATGGCATAAATAACTGTAACAGCACCTTCATCATAGAGAGACGCAGCAACAGTCTGCATAGACTAAAACTGTCATAATAGAGGATTTATAATTATCAATGAACTAATTCAAAATTTACTATAACATACAGGGTTCTCAGAAATAAAAGACAAAATCCTCAATGCTGTTGTTAACTGTGACAGAGAAGAATCACGAAGAGTAACGCCATCAAAAGACTTCTCAGATGTGAACTTCCCAAGATTCTCCATGACATTAATATCAGAGCCACCTGAAGACTCTCCAACAACATTTTCAACATCAGTCAAATCTGAAACTAGGACACTAGTTGAAGTTAACTGGGCGTCTCCTCCAGAAGCCAATAGAGCAGCATAACGTAGAAGACCAATACCCCCATGTTTGTTATATACTACACCAGCATCTATCCATTCCAACAGACGTGATGGAGCATCTTTTCTGTTAGAACCCGGAGAGGAGAAATGCAGAGCCCTATGAAGTTCTGTAGCATGTCCAATCCAAGAGCCTAAAGATGATGATGTAGAATCGGTAACAATAGCTTCAATAATCTCAGCAACTGAATGAAATATTGTAAGATTTACAGGTAAAGATCCTGAAATCAGCAGAATAAGAACCAGCAGGTTAATCACCAAACAAGAAATCATGTCACTACTATGCATAAAAAAGATAACAGAGTCACTTGACTACCGCTGTTTTTCCCATCGGATTCAGATTCCTTGGTAGAACTTAATGCTTCAATCAAGATGGAAACAGCCTACAGAAAATGAAAGGGTAGTAGTACTTAAGTATTAAACTCAATATAACATATACCCAACTGCCTAAGCAAATATACAAAAACTCCTTTTAGTTAACTAGATCTATAAAAGAAACATCCATGTGCACTTACACATACATACCCCACAAACAAGGACAAAATAACCCTGCTAAGCATAACATAAATGAAATTTTCGCCTATTTTGTTCAGGTAAATAATAAGAGAGCGAAGTTCCAGGTAAAATACAAAATTCATACTTTTTTGTATTAAAAAATTTTCAACTATTTTGTTCGGGTAAATATATCACGCACGCCATGAATATATTAATTTTGCAAAATATTTTAAATTAAGTGACCTAAAAGGCTATGCCACCGCATTATTATGGTGTGTCTAAGTATAATTTTGTGCATACCTCTGGAAAGTTTCCAAAAGAAAACAGTGCTTGGCGCCCACAATCAGACCTATAAATCATCACCGGGTTCAATTCACAACTCAAACAATGTTCAAATAATTAAGCTTCAATCCCGGAAAGAAATAAAATTAAGGCAATATTCCACCTTGAGAGAGCAGACAGTTCCCACACAACCCATAAGAACTCTTCCGATTGTGGATTTGATGAAAGCAAACGATCAATCACATTAACCTATAGCAAGTGCAAAAATTGTCGCAATTAGGTATGAACAAACATTAGATTCAAAAATTAAATTCAAAAAAATGATACGGCGGCCTCATAAGGAGGGAAAGAGAAAACAAGTGTTTTTCAGACACTATTTGGGGGTGTCACTAACCATTTTTAGATGCATCCCAATTATTGTTCCTATCTCCACTGGACTACAAAAGAAACCCTTTGATATCAAAACAGAAGCATAGCGAAGCGGAATACTATCTTCCTTGTTGCCATGATGACCACCCCTAAAGGCACGGATTAAAGTACTAGAAAGTTCGGGATCCTGTAATAGGAATATCAAGCCTACAATGGTTGGAGAAAAGTGGTTCAAATAAATGTGTTTCTTTTTCTAGTTTCTGATAAAAGTCAAACAATGTGTGTACATATATTAATTGTGGCCAACCTGAACGACAAAAAAGAAATGATAGAATCACAGCCTCAATAGATGATGTGACATCCATGAATATCTCCATGACATGACCCCTTTCCACCCGCAGTATAGATGATGACAACAGCGCAGTTGATAATGAAAGAAAACCCCTCTCCTGCATCCAAAATCACGTGATCATGAGTGGATATGCATTGCCCCAATAAACATTTACAATCGTAGAAATAAGTCCCACAGCCCTTACAGTAAAATATATCTATCTACTGCAGATATATATACAGACGAGAAGGCACAAAATACTGCACTTAAGAGATACTCCCTGCGGTCTCAAATATAAGCAAGAACAAAAAATTCAATAGTCCTAAATATAAGCAAAAGTCACCTATATTTATTGCATTCAATGTCATGATTCCAAATATACCCTAACTTTTTTCACATTTCTATGTTTTTAACGATTTTCAAAGCAAAAAGTAAGGGTAAAATTAGAGTGTAAGACTTAAATACATTTAGACATTTTTCTAAAGGGTGAGTTTTTTTGTAAAGTTGTTTATATATGAGACCGTAGGGAGTAGACACATGTGATGCTTAAGAAGTTGTATCCCAACTTTGAGCAGATAAAAATAGTTAGCAATAATAACATATAACATTAAAATGGTTAGTGGTATACCTTTAACAATCCAAGTAAATGTGTATCGATATCCCAATCTGAAAAGCAACAACTCGAAGAGCTGATCAAGTTGGAAGTTGTTTTATATGACAACAATCCATCTGTTTGACCAGTAATCAGGGATCTACTTGCACAAGCCACAGGAGAAGGATCTTCAATTGGACCACGTGAATTTATCAATTTCTGCATTAGTACTTGTCAACAAACATTAACGAAAAACTTATTTCGAAGCTACATTCACAGATCAACCTAAGTTGTATGGGAAAAATAAATAAAATTTTGCTTGCAACTCGTTTTAAGTATTTACAAAAGTTACAATCTATCGATATAAAACTGACCAAGAGCTTTCTGAGCAGAACTTCAGCAGAACTAAGCATATTCAAAGTAACGTCTGTTACCCTGCCAAAAGTACTGGTGTTTCCCAGCACAGACAGAACTGCAGACTGGCAAAAATTTAATTACCACAAGATAAAGATTAAGTTCTTAAAAGAAAATAAACATTCAAATCAAGAGCCTGCATTGAAATCAATACCTCATATCTTGAAGCAACTTCATAAAATCTTAAGCGATGAAGCAAATAGGTTGCAAGGGAGGCAACATCATGTCTAGGTTTTGACAGTATCAACTCTAACAAATGGCTATAACCTTCACTAAAACCAGAGGGGATGCTTTCATCTTCCCGAGGCCACCAACCTAAAAAGCCTTCACATCCAACGGAATATCTAGTAGCCCGCTCTACAACACCAAGAAGCAGAAGCGTAATAGTAGTAGAATTCTGGCCATCCTTGGAAAAAAATATTTCAATCTGTTGCATTCCCCCACTATTAACAAATTGAAAACAGCTCTCTCTACCGGAACATAGTAAATAAGCCATGCTCAATCCTAGAAGGGCGTGTTCATTCTGCAGTAAAGAATATGGAGACATAAGCAGGCAAAAAAGACAGACAAAAAAAGACAAGCGTAAAAAAAAATGAGGGAGTGAATTAATTTGACTCTAATTTTCTCGACTAATAGTCAGATAGATATACTGGTGCAACAAGTATGAAGAAAACAATAGATTACCCGAGAAAGAAAGTGATCTCCTATAGATGAAGAGTGCCTTCTGAAATGATTAATCTGATTAAACATATCCACCAGTGTTTTGGAGTCCAATATTTCAGTCTCCAATTCAAAATAATGTCCCTCCGGTGAACATTCAGAGAGTTCAATCTCATTTTTTTGCTTAAAACCCCTATAGACATCGGTGAGCTCTTTTCTAGCCTTGTTAACAACATTGTGCAACTCTTCAAACTTCTCAGCTCTCTTCCCCATCTGATATCTCCCACTGATTGATTCACATATATCACCAGAAATGTAGGAAGAGATTGCTGATACTACAGTACTTACAACTTTATGTCCATCATCTCCAATATGTCCATTATTACCACCAATCTCTGATAATTCTAAAATCTTTAACATTAACTGTAAAAAAAGTTTGACTTCAAGAGAAATATCTGCTACAGGAACTGGAATAGACAAGACACTCAAAGTAGAACATAAATCTTCAATAGCAAAGTTAGTAGAATGCAATGCAAGCGGCAGGTCTTCAAGCTTCCCCTCAGTAGAATCAACAAGATCAGTCAACGCATTGTCATCAAACTCAATGTTGAATTGACCCAAATCCTCAGCTGTGTTTCCATATATAAGCAAGCTCAAACTGCGATAACTGCCCCTCACAACTAGATGACTAGTGACAACAGCCTAAAAAAGGTATGCAAGTAATCGAAATTTGGACACAGTTAAATAATTTTAATAGAAAAATTATAAGTATAAGTTTGAAAGCTTGGGCAAATTATTAACAAGTCAAACAACTAGTCATCCACTGTGAATGTTTATCAAATCAATTATAATTTATATTATTAAGTACATACATATATCATAAGCAAAAGAAGACATCCTCAGAGTATACAAAATTTTGATCATTTTTTCATGAATTTTAATCACCAAACTTATTATGTTTGTGCAATTCAGGTCAAAAAAAACCTCTCGTGATTTCTGTTACTTTTTATAAGAACCATTTCATATTTTCAACTGCATCAATTATTTATTTACCAACATGCGGCTAATTATGTTACATATTTTTCTGCAACTTACAATAAATACTACGATAAAAACAAATTACTTCTCTATTTTTGAAGTGTAACCTTCTAAAACAATATCAATTGTCAATAAGTTTAATGCGGCTAACAACATTTTTAATTCCCGGAATTTATTCAAGGGGATCCAATATATAGCGATGGAGTAGTATATTTGTCACATCTGAAAAATCATAACTGAAGAACTGCATGACACATATAGCATAGACCAAGTCCAACAAAAATAAAAGCAAGATTAAATACTCAGACAGTTAGAGGAACAAGGAACCAAACATTGTTAATAGCATGCACATTATAATAACACCGTCTAAAATGACAAATATACCTCCACTTCCAATACATTTGATGAAGATTGTGAATAGAGAAAAGGCTGACAAAGTCTTCTAAACCTCGTCTCTCCCTCACAATGAACAAACACCTCTATGGCAAATGATGGAGGTGAAGTTGCCCTGAAAAGGTTTCAAGCAATAAACTAATTGAGTTCAAAATCTTTAACAGACACCCAACCAAATCATAATCACAAAAATCCCTTGCATAGTTTCATGCGTGAGCAACACCAAAGTGGTCTTCTACTTTACATAATATAATGTGGTCATCCAATACTAGTACAAGCTATATCCGCAAATTACACTACAAATGAATTTAGATAATTTACTCTACAAAAAGACATGAAAAAAATTGTTCTTATATCGATGAGATTTTCAAATAACTGCTTATTGTAAAAGTTGAAACTAGCTTCTATATTTCAAATTTAGCACATATTCTCTCAATAATTTTTTAATAAACATGTGTATGCTCATAAAGACTTTTTCATAAACACTAAGACCGTGTTTGGATAAGCAACTTAATTAAGCGTTTATAGTATAAGCATTTATCATATAAGTGCTTACGTATAAACTATTTCTATAACAACATACAAAATAAAATAAACTCAAATTGTTTTCATATATGCTAGAAGCTGCTTAAAGCTATTCTAAAGAGCTTATTGAAATAAGCTAAAAACAGCTTAACGACATGCCATGAGTTGTTCTCATAATCCCTCATACATAGTCAATATCGCAAGTATATATGCCAATAGATAACATCGAATAAGCCAATCCATACAGGCCCTTAAAACCTTGAAATCGTGAATTTATTTTAGTAAAGAAGCTCTAGGAAGTTAAGTTACTAGTACAAGTTAAATCCAAACTGACCTACGTATCGAAACAATACAATAATCAAACTATTAACACCAAGAAAGCAACTAATCACAAAAAAAAAAATCATACCCAACAAGTGGTACTGCTTGGGCAACTGATGATGCACTCTGTTCCAAAACCTCACACGCGTTGACTACAACCGGTTCTGAAAAAATTACCTGTAAAAAACAATATACTCAGTGAAACACAGTTCAAACATTCACGCAAGTAAACTCCTAGAAATCAGCAAGAAACAAGCTTTGAGTAGTTTTCAGCGTAATTCGTTCAATTTTTTACCGAAAATTGTAAAGGGGAGAATGCAAGTTCAGCAGAGAAAGGCATGATAAAAAAAGGAATATGAAAGATTGAAAATCGAATGAGTGGGAATACCTCGTCGACGTACTCATCGAGATGTGAATGAACGAAGGTGTGAGCAAAGAGGACGCATTGTTCTGGTCGACCCATTGAGGAATGGAAATTGGGGTTGAGAGAGGAGGAACATGCGAATTTTGAAATTCTAGGGTTTTGTGGATCGTTCGCCGACTTAGAGAAAGAGAGAGAGAAGAGGAGAGGGAGTTTTATCACTTTTCATATTTTAGTTAAAGTTAAATTCATAATAATAATTTCATAAAATTCAAAAATGATAGTAATTAAAGTATTTCATAATAATATAATATAATGCGTGAAATTAATATAATATACTTTTTTATATATATACGAATTTATTTTTTCTTTGGCTCTTTTAAAAATATTTTTTTATAATTTAATTGTTTTTTAATTAATTAGGTGTTCATTATTTTAATTTATTTTTAAAAGAATTGGTAAATAATTTCATCCTTGCTTAAAAGGAATTTACCATTTTACCATTTCTTCCTAAGTAAATAACTTAACTTAATACTAAATAATTTGATAAGATTTTCGTATATTTATTATTTTTAACAATAAAAGCAACAGGACGTGCATGTTAATGCATGTATTGACATAAGATGATAACAAACACCGGTTATATAGTACGGGTTTGTTTGAATTCACTCACTGTGTTCAGAAAATTATTTGTCAAAATAAAAAGAAAAATTCAATATATAAAATTAATATATTGTATTTAATATAATATATTTTCAAAAAAATAAAAGTGCTTATACAATTTTAAAATAAAAACTAATGGAGAAACTCGTACAATACTCGATAGTCGTTTGAAACATGCATTGAGTAAAAGAAATAGGAAAGGTTTAGTATAGTAGAACACCCAATAAAAAAATAACTGTGTTAAAAATCATCTAAAAATAAAATTATTTTATATAGAGTAGTAGTTATAATAATAAATGTAAATAATATAAAAAAGAGACAAAATAAAAATATAAAATATTGAAAAAAAATTAATTGAGATTAAACAAATTTAATTTTAATTTCCTAAATTGTAAAAAAAAAATGTAATGTCTCGTGTGTTCCCAAGGTACTGATGTATTACTCATGTTATTTTAACATGGTTAGCAGTGTGTTCACAAGGTACTGGTGTATTACATGTGCGTTCACACTTATTTTTGATTGTTTTACACCAGTAGTAAAATCATTCTCCTATATACAAATATTTCTTTCAACAATGTATTTTCTTTATCTCGTATATAAATATTAATTTAATTTTAGAAATATTTATAAAAATATTCGAATCAATAGTAATGTTTTTCTTGTATTAAAAATATTTGAATTAATAGTATAGTTATTTTCGTATATAAATATTTGAATTATCTAAAGAATTATTTACAAATAAAATAATTTTTTAAAAAATAATAATAAAAATTATCTAAAATATAATTGTTAAAAGACATAATAAATTAATGTTTTTATGAGTTATTTAAAAAAAATATTAGAACCAATAGTAAATTGATTGTCATTATTATTAAAAAATTTGATCAATATCAAAATGTCATTTCTTTTATATTCTACTCTAACTATATATGAATGAAAATATTATCATCTTAAGAGTCTTATAGTAAAATAAATCATGTTTCAAAATTTCATTTGCCACTTAGACATAACTCAAATTCGACCGATTAACTAAAATCTCAGACAATATTTTATTGAGTAAATAAATATCTTTAAAAAAACTTAGAATGACTAGATTAAGATTATATATTTTTTTAGTTTAATAAGTGATGTTCATTGTAACGATCTATTTATTAATTAATTATTTAATTCATTATATTCGCGTTATTGGTGTTGATTTATGTTGAATTGTCGAAGTTGTTTGTGATAAGTTGCTAAGTTTGTTTGAATTAAGTTGAATGAGTCGATTTAAGTTGCATTGTCGTTCGTTGGATAAAGTTGAATTAATTGAGTTGTGGGAATTGATGTGGAATATTCTCCCGTTATAGTTGGATAAGTTATTTAGGTGCTTGGACCATTTGGTCAAATATTGGAAGATAATCTAATTAAGTCGGGAGAAAATAATTAGTCGCGAATTATTAATTGATTTTTAGCGTTATGGTAAATTAAGTTGTTAAGTCGGAAAATCGAAGAAATAATATTATCAGTATTGATTATTGGAGCACGTTGGTTATTGGGCTTGGATTTCGTCGGAATTAGCAATTAAAGGGGTACAATGTTTAGGCCCATTAATTGTTTTATTGGATTATTATTATTATAATAAAAAAGAATAAAAGAATGAGTCAAAAGAGAAGAAGTAACATAAGAAGAGGGAATCGTGGAAATTAGGGAAAAAGTCTTAGAGAAAAATAAGGGTTTTAGAGGAGAGAAAATAGCTTGGGAGAAAAGAAGGAGAAAAAAAGATTCATGTTCATATCTTAATTTTCGCACATACGGTACAACCTCCACTAAACAGGTGATAACTTTTTACTCGTAATTCTGATTAAAGCGATTCTTAAATTTCTGGAAAGCTTACAAAATTCTCTTCGATTTGATATATAATTTTGTGTTAATAAGTTCTGTATTGAAGGAGAAAAACGCATTTGAAGTTTGGAAGTTCATGCTGGAAATTGGTCAAATAGTAGTTACGGGATTGATGGTGATGAAGGCTGAATTTTGGTCAATATAGTAACTCAATGGCAGCGTGTTCGTATTTCTAATCTCCATGGATGAAAGAGAAGAGGAAAAGGGTCGCATATGCAAAGGGGTTGGAAATTCGATTAGAGATTCGAAGCGGTCATCGATTAAGGTAAGGGTGGGGTTCGAATTCCATAACCGGGACTAGATGATCGTATGTAGATTGGGGTTTTCGGGTAAATTCGTTGCTGCATTTTAATATGATTTGTTGATGATAATTTCATGTTGATATCTGATGAAATATATGTTGTTCTTGTTGTGTTGCTGATGAATATGTTGAAAGTTGTTTTGTTGTATGTGTTGTTGATGATTCGTAGTTGCAGAATTCGTGTAGATGGATATAGGTTTCGTAAAATTAATCATAGGAATTAATAGATAAATATTAGTAGAAGTTTTGAGAATAAAATTGATGTAGAAACCCAATTAAGGATGAACAGAATGGTGAAAAGTATGAGCAGGTTAGGTGAGGAAAAATGCAGTTTTCAAGGATTCGACCTGTTTTCGCGTCCGTTTCGAGTTGAATTGATCTTAGACTTAAAGTAGAGATAGAATAAGTTGTCTATAGTAGATTGGAGAGTTTAAAATAATTAATTTAGTAATTTAGTCGATTAAGTCGATTAAGTCGCAAATCGTTATTTTTACGTCGAAGTGGTGTTAAAGTTGTTATAAGTTGCGTTATTCCGTTTAAAGGATGATTATTAAAGTTGCAGGTCTATTGACCAACGTTGATTCAAGTTGCCATGTTGTTAAGTTGTTACGTTGCTATGTTGTTTAAAGTTGTTACGTTGCTATGTTGTTTAAAGTTGTTACGTCGTTATGTGGTTGATTATTTGTTATGGTTGTTGTTGTATACTTCATACATTCGCATACATGTGCATATTTTAAGTTAGAGCTTATGCTCGATTCAAGTTGGCCTGGATTGACAATATTTTAAGTTGAAAGTCGAAGGCTTATGCCTTGATGCCCCGATAACCTGGCAATATTTTAAGTTGGGAGTTCGCTCCAAATGGTACCGCATGCATAATTAAGTTGAGTTGCATTCACATTGCATTATTGTGTTGTTAAGTTGATATGTGACTAATGTGGTGTTGATGATTGTTATGTTGATTAATGTTGCATTGATGATGGTTAAGTTGATAAATGTTGAACTGATAATTACTATGTTGATAAATGTTGTGTATTGTAATTGTGTTGATGTTTTGAAGTGGTGAGTTTGTACAATTATTCTGTTTACATATTGATTATCGAATTCTGTTTATGTTATTCGATATCTCACCCCTTCTGTTGTATGTTGCCACTTGTTGGTGACTTGCAGGTAACGAAGAGTCTAGTATTTAGTAGATTCGAGTTGGTGTTTGTCGCTCTGATACGTAGCACTTCGGGGGATAAACGATTGTTTTGCATTTATGATTTTGTTTAAGTTTATGAAGTAGTTACAAGTTGTTTTATATTAAAAGAACCAAGTTGAATGTTTTGATGTCCGTCGAATTAAAGTTGAATTTGAAATTGTTTAAAGTTTAATAAAGTTGAAATCCGCTGCGTTGTTTTGAAGTGAATTTTATTATATAAATTGTTGTTCGGTTTTAAAAGTTGAAAATGTGACATTCCATGTTCGTTGTGAGATTTTATTTAACTCTGATTTAATAATTCAAGACGGGTAGAAATGGGGTATTACATTAGTGGTATCAGAGCAGGTCGGTCCGTCTGGCCAATTTTGTCTAACGTTGTTGATTCCTTAGTACGCGACATGTGTGTGAAACACTGTCGGTACTTGTTGTTAGTTTCTAGTCGTTGTCTGCAGGTGTTGGTTGGAATTAAGTGGGGGAGAAGCTTGACTCCCGGACTGTTGTTGGAATGTCGAAGTTGGTTCAAAGTTGATGTTGATTGCAAGAGTGCAAGGTTGTTAAAGAGATGTTGTTGCAGATCGGCAAGAGCATGGACTCATGAATTCATATCGGTCGAATTTGAGAAGTGTGTATATTTTATATGAGAATTGTTTGAGGAGGAAGATTTATTTTGATGGAAATGATAAGTTGACGGACCAAGTCGGTATATTGTTTCGCTTTGAGTATAGTTGGATTAAGTCAAGTAATTTTCAAAGTTGGAAGAAGAGTAATATTCTTAGTAGAGCTTGGAAGTAAGAGCGAGAGAGATAGAACTTATGTTCGCCAATCTCAAAATTCTAGTTTTTGCAATCTTGGAGCAGCTTTCACGATAAATGGCATAACTCTTTAACCGTGAATCACATTGAAGCGGTTCTGGACTTTTTGGAAAGCTTACAGAATTCCCTACAACTAGCATATAATATTTGCATTCAGGAGGTTTATTATGAGGAAGATAAGTAGGTTTTAATAGTTGGGTCTGCTGCTGATTTTGGAAATTCTGCATACGAAAATTGTTGACCAATCCCATTACGATGGGGATAACGTTTTACTCGTAAGTCGGATTCGAGCGATTCTTGAAATTCTGGAATCTGCACAAATTTCTATTCATGTTAGAATATAATTTTGTGATTTGGAGGTCTGTATTGGAGAAGATAATTGCGTTCGAAGTGGAGCGTGTGTTGCTGGAAATTTTAGAAAGATGAAAAAATGTTGGAAAAATAATAAAATGTTGGTATTGGAGAATACATAGAGATACGATTTATGTCGAATGAGGACAATTAAAGTTCCTATGCTAGATGATGGTGATGTTGAGAGGAAGACCGAAGTTGATTAGTGTTGTTAAATCTTTTAACTTGGATGAGAGTTGTAATTGGAGCGAACCGAATTGGATTTTGTTGATGTTGTGGTTGCTCCGGTGTTAGAAGGATATTTAAAGTTGGGTTGCGCTTGGAGCGTGTATAAGAGATTGTGTATCGAATTTTGGGATACGTTGGTATAATTGACGAAGTCGAAATTTTTGGAGACTAAGGAGAAGTGGATAAGTCGTAGAAAGTTGGTGGAGCATTATACTTACGGACTTTGGGCACAAGTTGAAGTACGCTGTTATGTTGAGTAATGATTATTTATGTCACCGTTATGGTTGTCAGATGTCTATTGACAAATTGAGGAACTGGTCACCCTTAATCTATTGTTGATAGCAGACAAAATTACAATTGATGGATAGATGTGTCATACCGACTAGTATGGTAAATGAGTTAAATCAGTTGAAGTCAAGATGGGCAATTGAGTATTGTTTAAATTGTTTATGGAGAATCATATATAAGAATGTTAGTCAGATTTAAGAATGATGGTATGAAGTTGCATTGGGATTAAATACTATTAGGGAAATTCGTAGTTGAACTCTGGATAATGAGAATGTTGTTTGTGATGATTTAAATGGTACGAGGCCTGAAGTTTTCTTGGGGATAATTCAAAAGTAAAGTATATGGTAAAGTAAAACCAAGATTGTCAAGAATGTAGGATATAGTTGAGTTGCAAGAGCCAGACGAAGTGGAATTTTAAGTGGGTTTATTAAAGCGTGATTTTGATTAGAACATGGATAGTTGTTTTGGTTGTGTTGGTTCGGATAAGAATTTATGAAAGGTTGTGTTAGTATGAGTAAGAATCGAGGAGTTGATACGTTGGATTAGTTAGAAGTAGAGAAATATGAGTATCTTGTGGAAATTGTTGTATCGATGCACCTTATATTGTCCTAATGATGTAGTGTGTTAAGATGATTTTCGAATGATGTGTTATTTTAAGATGCTAAAGTTGTAGTTGTGTTGATGATAATTGGGAATTCATGGAAGTATATAAATATTTTATCCAAGATTTGGAAGTAGTCGCAGTTGTAATTGGTTGAATGTTTAGAGGTGTTATCTTAAGGATCTAATTTGTAACTATTCGGTAACTACAAGAGTTAGAATACCTGTTGGAACGAAATTCCAAAGGATTAAGTCGGAGGCTTTGTTGATATGTCGATTTTGGTGAGTGTAAGTTAGAGTTAAACTCAGTAAACTTTGTAGTATGCAATTAATTAAAGTGCGTAGCAAAGGCGCGATGTCATGCATTTATTACCTGAATTACAACGATGTTGGTAGCTTTGTTGTATTATATGTTGTGTTTAAGTTATGTATTATTGTTTGTGGTATACGTGGGTTGCCTTTGGATATGAGAGTTGCGTAGTCGGATGGAATAAGTAGTTGGAGTAGTTGAATCAGATGAATTTTCGAGGACGAAAATATCCTAAGTGGGGGGAGAGTTGTAATGCTCTATTTATTAATTAATTATTTTATTATTATATTCGCGTTATTGGTGTTGATTTATGTTGAATTGTCGAAGTTGTTTGTGATAAGTTGCTAAGTTTGTTTGAATTAAGTTGAATGAGTCGATTTAAGTTGCATTGTCGTTCGTTGGATAAAGTTGAATTAATTGAGTTGTGGGAATTGATGTGGAATATTCTCCCGTTTATGGTTGGATAAGTTATTTAGGTGCTTGGACCATTTGGTCAAATATTGAAAGATAATCTAATTAAGTCGGGAGAAAATAATTAGTCGCAAATTATTAATTGATTTTTAGCGTTATGGTAAATTAACTTGTTAAGTCGGAAAATCGAAGAAATAATATTATCAGTGATAGTATTGATTATTTGAGCATGTTGGTTATTGGGCTTGGATTTCGTCGGAATTAGCAATTAAAGGGGTGCAGTGTTTAGGCCCATTAATTGTTTTATTGGATTATTATTATTATAATAAAAAGGAATAAAAGAATGAGTCAAAAGAGAAGAAGTAACAGAAGAAGAGGGAATCGTGGAAATTAGGGAAAAAGTCTTAGAGAAAAATAAGTGTTTTAGAGGAGAGAAAATAGCTTGGGAGAAAAGAAGGAGAAAAAAGGATTCATGTTCATATCTTAATTTTCGCACATACGGTACAACCTCCACTAAACAGGTGATAACGTTTTACTCGTAATTCTGATTAAAGCGATTCTTGAATTTCTGGAAAGCTTACAAAATTCTCTTCGATTTGATATATAATTTTGTGTCAATAAGTTCCGTATTGAAGGAGAAAAACGCATTTGAAGTTTGGAAGTTCATGCTGAAATTGGTCAAATAGTAGTTACGGGATTGATGGTGATGAAGGCTGAATTTTGGTCAATATAGGAACTCAATGGCAGCGTGTTCGTATTTCTAATCTCCATGGATGAAAGAGAAGAGGAAAAGGGCCACATATGCAAAGGGGTTGGAAATTCGATCGGAGATTCGAAGCGGTCATCGATTAAGGTAAGGGTGGGGTTCGAATTCCATAATCGGGACTAGATGATCGTATGTAGATTGGGGTTTCGGGTAAATTCGTTGCTGCATTTTAATATGATTTGTTGATGATAATTTCGTGTTGATATCTGATGAAATATATGTTGTTCTTGTTGTGTTGCTGATGAATATGTTGAAAGTTGTTCTGTTGTCTGTGTTGTTGATGATTCGTAGTTGCAGAATTCGTGTAGATGGAGATAGGTTTCATAAAATCAATCATAGGAATTAATGGATGAATATTAGTAGAAGTTTTGAGAATAAAATTGATGTAGAAACCCAATTAAGGATGAACAGAATGGTGAAAAGTATGAGCAGGTTAGGTGAGGAAAAATGTTGTTTTCAAGGATTCGACCTGTTTTCGCGTCCGTTTCGAGTTGAATTGATCTTAGACTTAAAGTAGAGATAGAATAAGTTGTCTATAGTAGATTGGAGAGTTTAAAATAATTAATTTAGTAATTTAGTCGATTAAGTCGATTAAGTCGCAAATCGTTATTTTTACGTCGAAGTGGTGTTAAAGTTGTTATAAGTTGCGTTATTCCGTTTAAAGGATGATTATTAAAGTTGCAGGTCTATTGACCAACGTTGATTCAAGTTGCCATGTTGTTAAGTTGTTACGTTGCTATGTTGTTTAAAGTTGTTACGTTGCTATGTTGTTTAAAGTTGTTACGTCGTTATGTGGTTGATTATTTGTTATGGTTGTTGTTGTATACTTCATACATTCGCATACATGTGCATATTTTAAGTTAGAGCTTATGCTCGATTCAAGTTGGCCTGGATTGACAATATTTTAAGTTGAAAGTCGAAGGCTTATGCCTTGATGCCCCAATAACCTGGCAATATTTTAAGTTGGGAGTTCGCTCCAAATGGTACCGCATGCATAATTAAGTTGAGTTGCATTCACATTGCATTATTGTGTTGTTAAGTTGATATGTGACTAATGTGGTGTTGATGATTGTTATGTTGATTAATGTTGCATTGATGATGGTTAAGTTGATAAATGTTGAACTGATAATTACTATGTTGATAAATGTTGTGTATTGTAATTGTGTTGATGTTTTGAAGTGGTGAGTTTGTACAATTATTCTGTTTACATATTGATTATCGAATTCTGTTTATGTTATTCGATATCTCACCCCTTCTGTTGTATGTTGCCACTTGTTGGTGACTTGCAGGTAACGAAGAGTCTAGTATTTAGTAGATTCGAGTTGGTGTTTGTCGCTCTGATACGTAGCACTTCGGGGGATAAACGATTGTTTTGCATTTATGATTTTGTTTAAGTTTATGAAGTAGTTACAAGTTGTTTTATATTAAAAGAACCAAGTTGAATGTTTTGATGTCCGTCGAATTAAAGTTGAATTTGAAATTGTTTAAAGTTTAATAAAGTTGAAATCCGCTGCGTTGTTTTGAAGTGAATTTTATTATATAAATTGTTGTTCGGTTTTAAAAGTTGAAAATGTGACATTCCATGTTCGTTGTGAGATTTTATTTAACTCTGATTTAATAATTCAAGACGGGTAGAAATGGGGTATTACATTAGTGGTATCAGAGCAGGTCGGTCCGTCTGGCCAATTTTGTCTAACGTTGTTGATTCCTTAGTACGCGACATGTGTGTGAAACACTGTCGGTACTTGTTGTTAGTTTCTAGTCGTTGTCTGCAGGTGTTGGTTGGAATTAAGTGGGGGAGAAGCTTGACTCCCAGACTGTTGTTGGAATGTCGAAGTTGGTTCAAAGTTGATGTTGATTGCAAGAGTGCAAGGTTGTTAAAGAGATGTTGTTGCAGATCGGCAAGAGCATGGACTCATGAATTCATATCGGTCGAATTTGAGAAGTGTGTATATTTTATATGAGAATTGTTTGAGGAGGAAGATTTATTTTGATGGAAATGATAAGTTGACGGACCAAGTCGGTATATTGTTTCGCTTTGAGTATAGTTGGATTAAGTCAAGTAATTTTCAAAGTTGGAAGAAGAGTAATATTCTTAGTAGAGCTTGGAAGTAAGAGCGAGAGAGATAGAACTTATGTTCGCCAATCTCAAAATTCTAGTTTTTGCAATCTTGGAGCAGCTTTCACGATAAATGGCATAACTCTTTAACCGTGAATCACATTGAAGCGGTTCTGGACTTTTTGGAAAGCTTACAGAATTCCCTACAACTAGCATATAATATTTGCATTCAGGAGGTTTATTATGAGGAAGATAAGTAGGTTTTAATAGTTGGGTCTGCTGCTGATTTTGGAAATTCTGCATACGAAAATTGTTGACCAATCCCATTACGATGGGGATAACGTTTTACTCGTAAGTCGGATTCGAGCGATTCTTGAAATTCTGGAATCTGCACAAATTTCTATTCATGTTAGAATATAATTTTGTGATTTGGAGGTCTGTATTGGAGAAGATAATTGCGTTCGAAGTGGAGCGTGTGTTGCTGGAAATTTTAGAAAGATGAAAAAATGTTGGAAAAATAATAAAATGTTGGTATTGGAGAATACATAGAGATACGATTTATGTCGAATGAGGACAATTAAAGTTCCTATGCTAGATGATGGTGATGTTGAGAGGAAGACCGAAGTTGATTAGTGTTGTTAAATCTTTTAACTTGGATGAGAGTTGTAATTGGAGCGAACCGAATTGGATTTTGTTGATGTTGTGGTTGCTCCGGTGTTAGAAGGATATTTAAAGTTGGGTTGCGCTTGGAGCGTGTATAAGAGATTGTGTATCGAATTTTGGGATACGTTGGTATAATTGACGAAGTCGAAATTTTTGGAGACTAAGGAGAAGTGGATAAGTCGTAGAAAGTTGGTGGAGCATTATACTTACGGACTTTGGGCACAAGTTGAAGTACGCTGTTATGTTGAGTAATGATTATTTATGTCACCGTTATGGTTGTCAGATGTCTATTGACAAATTGAGGAACTGGTCACCCTTAATCTATTGTTGATAGCAGACAAAATTACAATTGATGGATAGATGTGTCATACCGACTAGTATGGTAAATGAGTTAAATCAGTTGAAGTCAAGATGGGCAATTGAGTATTGTTTAAATTGTTTATGGAGAATCATATATAAGAATGTTAGTCAGATTTAAGAATGATGGTATGAAGTTGCATTGGGATTAAATACTATTAGGGAAATTCGTAGTTGAACTCTGGATAATGAGAATGTTGTTTGTGATGATTTAAATGGTACGAGGCCTGAAGTTTTCTTGGGGATAATTCAAAAGTAAAGTATATGGTAAAGTAAAACCAAGATTGTCAAGAATGTAGGATATAGTTGAGTTGCAAGAGCCAGACGAAGTGGAATTTTAAGTGGGTTTATTAAAGCGTGATTTTGATTAGAACATGGATAGTTGTTTTGGTTGTGTTGGTTCGGATAAGAATTTATGAAAGGTTGTGTTAGTATGAGTAAGAATCGAGGAGTTGATACGTTGGATTAGTTAGAAGTAGATAAATATGAGTATCTTGTGGAAATTGTTGTATCGATGCACCTTATATTGTCCTAATGATGTAGTGTGTTAAGATGATTTTCGAATGATGTGTTATTTTAAGATGCTAAAGTTGTAGTTGTGTTGATGATAATTGGGAATTCATGGAAGTATATAAATATTTTATCCAAGATTTGGAAGTAGTCGCAGTTGTAATTGGTTGAATGTTTAGAGGTGTTATCTTAAGGATCTAATTTGTAACTATTCGGTAACTACAAGAGTTAGAATACCTGTTGGAACGAAATTCCAAAGGATTAAGTCGGAGGCTTTGTTGATATGTCGATTTTGGTGAGTGTAAGTTAGAGTTAAACTCAGTAAACTTTGTAGTATGCAATTAATTAAAGTGCGTAGCAAAGGCGCGATGTCATGCATTTATTACCTGAATTACAACGATGTTGGTAGCTTTGTTGTATTATATGTTGTGTTTAAGTTATGTATTATTGTTTGTGGTATACGTGGGTTGCCTTTGGATATGAGAGTTGCGTAGTCGGATGGAATAAGTAGTTGGAGTAGTTGAATCAGATGAATTTTCGAGGACGAAAATATCCTAAGTGGGGGGAGAGTTGTAATGCTCTATTTATTAATTAATTATTTTATTATTATATTCGCGTTATTGGTGTTGATTTATGTTGAATTGTCGAAGTTGTTTGTGATAAGTTGCTAAGTTTGTTTGAATTAAGTTGAATGAGTCGATTTAAGTTGCATTGTCGTTCGTTGGATAAAGTTGAATTAATTGAGTTGTGGGAATTGATGTGGAATATTCTCCCGTTTATGGTTGGATAAGTTATTTAGGTGCTTGGACCATTTGGTCAAATATTGAAAGATAATCTAATTAAGTCGGGAGAAAATAATTAGTCGCAAATTATTAATTGATTTTTAGCGTTATGGTAAATTAACTTGTTAAGTCGGAAAATCGAAGAAATAATATTATCAGTGATAGTATTGATTATTTGAGCATGTTGGTTATTGGGCTTGGATTTCGTCGGAATTAGCAATTAAAGGGGTGCAGTGTTTAGGCCCATTAATTGTTTTATTGGATTATTATTATTATAATAAAAAGGAATAAAAGAATGAGTCAAAAGAGAAGAAGTAACAGAAGAAGAGGGAATCGTGGAAATTAGGGAAAAAGTCTTAGAGAAAAATAAGGGTTTTAGAGGAGAGAAAATAGCTTGGGAGAAAAGAAGGAGAAAAAAGGATTCATGTTCATATCTTAATTTTCGCACATACGGTACAACCTCCACTAAACAGGTGATAACGTTTTACTCGTAATTCTGATTAAAGCGATTCTTGAATTTCTGGAAAGCTTACAAAATTCTCTTCGATTTGATATATAATTTTGTGTCAATAAGTTCCGTATTGAAGGAGAAAAACGCATTTGAAGTTTGGAAGTTCATGCTGAAATTGGTCAAATAGTAGTTACGGGATTGATGGTGATGAAGGCTGAATTTTGGTCAATATAGGAACTCAATGGCAGCGTGTTCGTATTTCTAATCTCCATGGATGAAAGAGAAGAGGAAAAGGGCCACATATGCAAAGGGGTTGGAAATTCGATCGGAGATTCGAAGCGGTCATCGATTAAGGTAAGGGTGGGGTTCGAATTCCATAATCGGGACTAGATGATCGTATGTAGATTGGGGTTTCGGGTAAATTCGTTGCTGCATTTTAATATGATTTGTTGATGATAATTTCGTGTTGATATCTGATGAAATATATGTTGTTCTTGTTGTGTTGCTGATGAATATGTTGAAAGTTGTTCTGTTGTCTGTGTTGTTGATGATTCGTAGTTGCAGAATTCGTGTAGATGGAGATAGGTTTCATAAAATCAATCATAGGAATTAATGGATGAATATTAGTAGAAGTTTTGAGAATAAAATTGATGTAGAAACCCAATTAAGGATGAACAGAATGGTGAAAAGTATGAGCAGGTTAGGTGAGGAAAAATGTTGTTTTCAAGGATTCGACCTGTTTTCGCGTCCGTTTCGAGTTGAATTGATTTTAGACTTAAAGTAGAGATAAAATAAGTTGTTTATAGTAGATTGGAGAGTTTAAAATAATTAATTTATTAATTTAGTAGATTAAGTCGCAAATCGTTGTTTTTACGTCGAAGTTGTGTTGAAGTTGTTATAAGTTGCGTTATTCTGTTTAAAGGATGATTATTAAAGTTGCGGGTCTATTGACCAATGTTGATTCAAGTTGCCATGTTGTTAAGTTGTTACGTTGATATGTTGTTTAAAGTTGTTACGTCGTTATGTGGTTGATTATGTCGTTATGGTTGTTGTTGTTGTATGCTTCATACATTCGCATACATGTGCATATTTTAAGTTTGAGCTTATGCTCGATTCAAGTTGGCCTGGATTGGCAGTATTTTAAGTTGAAAGTCGAAGGCTTATGCCTTGATGCCCCGATAACCTGGCAATATTTTAAGTTGGGAGTTCGCTCCAAATGGTACGGCATGCATAATTAAGTTGAGTTGCATTCACATTGCATTATTGTGTTGTTAAGTTGATACGTGACTAATGTGGTATTGATGATTGTTATGTTGATTAATGTTGCATTAATGATGGTTATGTTGATAAATGTTGAACTGATAATTACTATGTTGATAAATGTTATGTATTGTAATTGTGTTGATGTTGTGAAGTGGTGAGTTTGTACGATTATTCTGTTTACATATTGATTATCGAATTATGTTTATGTTATTCGATATCTCACCCCTTCTGTTGTATGTTGCCACTTGTTGGTGACTTGTAGATAACGAAGAGTCCAGTATTTAGTAGATTCGAGTTGGCGTTTGTCGCTCTGATACGTAGCACTTCGGGGGGATAAACGCTTGTTTTGCATTTATGATTCTGTTTAAGTTTATGAAGTAGTTACAAGTTGTTTTATATTAAAAGAACCAAGTTGAATGTTTTGATGTCCGTCGAATTAAAGTTGAATTTGAAATTGTTTAAAGTTTAATAAAGTTGAAATCCGCTGCGTTGTTTTGAAGTTAATTTTATTATATAAATTGTTGTTCGGTTTTAAAAGTTAAAAATGTGACATTCCATGTTCGTTGTGAGATTTTATTTAACTTTGATTTAATAATTAAAGACGGGTAGAAATGGGGTGTTACATTCATTGCATTGTTGATGTACACGAGTGATGTTCATTGCAATGCACTGTCAATTAAAAGATAGTAACCATCATGAAATATCTATTGGTTAAATGTCTCTCATTAACCATCAGCCAACCACCCAACACATGTGTATGCACATAATATATATTTAAAAAAAAAAGCTTTAAAGCATTCCAAGTGTTTTTAAAACCATAAATTCTGGCAAACAAACTAAAAACTCATTCAAAGAATAAAATTCTTAAAATAATAAAAAGCAAATGTATTTTTAACAAAATGATAGCATGCATTCTGGCAAACTTTCAAAGTGTTTTTAACTGTCAAGCACTAAAGTATCGGACAACAGGTGCATTACAATGACCAAATATGACATTCCAAAATGTAAGTTAGCACACACACAAATATAGATATCAAAAGCAAAAATAGAACAACTAAGTAACCAAACCAATTAATAAGTAAAAATACATTAGTCGTTTCAATCACGAAATCGAAATCGTAGACCAGGGAAAAAATTTCCCCAATTGTAGTTTGATTCATCATCATCGTCGGATTCAAAGATTTGTACATATCCTTCTTCAACATCTGAATCATACCTCTTTAATCTTTGCCGCTTTTTTGACAAATTCCTCCTCCGTCTTCTGGTCCTTTGTTGCGGCACAGCAAGCGGTGCATGGACCGGGACAGGATCTTCTGGAAGTTGTTGCAGCTGCTGCATATGTGGAACAAAATGATACCATTAATTATGTCAAGAAAAACATGTAAGTTATATGGTTGATGTAAAATACAGAGTTTAGAGTTGGACCTCCATATGTGGTTGGGCTTCAGGTGGTGTTTGGAGACGCACGGGATGAACAGTGGGTTCGTGGGGCTCTATTTCTGGTTTGTGCGGTTGTATCTCAGTCGCATCATTCTCCTTCTTAATTTGGGTCTGCAATTCTAAACCATTTGCAGCTCTTGGTTCTTGTGTCTGGAAAGAAATAAAATGAAGAAATATATAAAGAAAAATTCATTGAACAAAAGTACTACTTTATAGAATGTTTTACCTCCTCAATTGGATGGACTTCAGGTGGTGTTTGGTCCAGCACGGGAGGTACGATGGGTTCATGTGGCTGTTGATGAGCAAAAAAAGGGTTGAAAAGAAGAAGTTATGAACCGACGTGTGTTAATATAGATATAAATAATAAATAGTTAACAAAAGGTTGAACTTGTTCATGACGTTGAGGGTCGACTTGTTGTAGATCATTCTCATTCGTGAAACTCAAATCATGGATGGACGTTGTAACACGGTGGAAGAACTGACTTTTAGTCATGTTGCGGATAGCAAGAGTCGCCACCGACTTTTATTTTATCCATAAGGAAGGGACATAAAAGAACAGGAAAGACCGTTTTTTGAAAAGACTTGGGTTCGGGGGGTAGGTTATATAAAGGGAAGGTGTTAGCACCCTTTATATTCATGGTTATCCATGGGCTCTTAGTTACTTAGCTCGTTTAAATTGTTTTTAAAGAGTGTAGTGTGTGATTAGAAATTTTTCTAAGTACTTTGTAATGATTCTCGTATGGATGTATACAAAGTCTTGTTTTGAAAAATGTTTAAGAAAATGAGGTGTAAAAAGTAATTTTAAGAAGTGAGCAAGTAACTATGAGGTACCTACCATAGACTAAGTCATTCATATTCTTATATGTTCTTTCAAGGGTGAGACTATCCCTATTATTAAGGAATAGGTAGTCATTACCTTGGATTTTTGAGGGACGGGCGTAGGGTCATCGTATGGTCATAGAAGGCAACAGTTAGGGGTGTCTTTAACAATTCGTAGGGACTATCATCATTTATTCGAAGGGACAAGATCATTATCGTAGGCAACCTCGAAGGGACTTGATCTTTTAAATCTGTAGGGACTTGATGATTTTATAAGTGAAGGGACTTTGCTTAAGACACCCTTATATTCGAGGGACTTGACCATATTCAAGGGCAACCAAGAGGAATATCCTAGGAAGTGCAAGATGGCGATCGAAAATCGACTTACGTGTGTGAATGTATATTTTAAATATTTATCTTTTTAAATTAATTATCTAAGTTATTTTTAATTACAAATAGGTTTTCACACCCTATTTCCTAACCACGCAGTTAAATATTTATAAAGAAAATAAAGACGGAAAAATAAATCTACAAATTATTACAAGACTTTGGCAGATACATAATAATTGGATAAAAATAAATAATAATAGATGTAATAAAATAAATAAATAAACAATAATACTAAAATATAATGAAGCAATGATAATAATAAAGAAAAGAAAATAATTTAGGTTAATTATAATTTTTAGAAATTAATTTAGTAATAGCATAAATTTACAATAATTTAGTGATAATAATAATAAAGAATAATATGTTAAAAATGTATACAAATTAAAAAAAGTTATTATAAAAAATATTTATTTAGAGTTTTAAATAAAAAAGTCTTTTTTAAGAAAATTTAAGATTTATTTAGAAAAATATTACTAATTAATTTACATAATAGAATTACTAACATTTTTTAATCAAATATTCTTTTATAAAATAATTAATGAGATTTTTTAGAAGAAAAAAAAGATTATTAAGAACTTATTAAATCATTAAACTAATTGGTTAATTAATTGATTAAGAAAATAATTAGTCATAATATAATAAAATAATAAAATAAAACAAAGAAAAAGGAAAAGAAACCAAACCAGGTTTTATGAAAAATCCTGGGGGAGGGTGTAACACCCTTCTACCCCAAAACATAATATTTAAATAATATCAGAGTATTCATCAAAAGGGTATTACATATCATCAAAAATCAACACAACAGTGTCTTGTCCCGTAACACGGGTTAATCAACATCAAAATACCATAAATCATTTCACAGCGGAATTTAACTTCATAATTCAAAACTTAATAAAAAATTATTTTTCACCATCCTGAATTTAACATCATAAAATGGAAAACATTATCCAGATAACAACATACTGAAAACAGTTTAATAAAAGAAACACATCCCAGTGTTACATGACACAGAGTAGGACACATAACCAAAACCACTCCTAAGGAACACTAAAGCATGCTCCGAGACTCATGAATTACTCCTATTGCACTGCAGGACTATTCTTTGACATCTGCAAGTTACCCACGAAAGAGGCAACATTTTCAAGCAGACAGGGTGAGTGATCATAATATATCATAAACGTACAAGAATATACAATCATAAATAAATTAGTACAAATATCATGACATCGTCAACTACAAAATTCAGCAACAACCACAACACTATCATGAAATCAATCAACACCAATACAGTCATGAAATTCATCCAGAATATGCAATCCTAACATTCTGATATGCAATATGCATGTGGTACCATTTTCATCGTGAGATGGATACATGACCATCAACCCTCCACAAAGGAGCACATCGTAAATCATCGAGACACTTCAATCCACACAATGGGATTGAAGCAAATAAATAGGTCGAAGCCCCATCGTGAATGTTATGAAAGGCAATGATGCGCTACATCGAAAAATTCATCAAAACAATTCGCATCATTCATTTCAATCAGCATAACAACCATCAAATAATCATATATATCATCATGACATTACACCCTGAACACTGGTTCTCTAACCACTCTGACACATCAAAGATTAACCCGTACCCGATAATTTATAAGGTTATTTCACAAATTCATCTATCAAAAACTATGTATTTCTTTCGTTTCTATTCATCAAAATAAGGTTCAGTTTGTGTTCTTTCCGACGCTTCAAACGGAATGCGAATCGGACTTACGGTTTGAAAGATATGAATTTTCAATGAATTAAAATTTGTCATCCCAACAGTGTTAATCGGTTAACCCATAGCGTTAACCGGTTAACGCCGACGAAATTCCAGAATTTTCCAAAAATTATAATGGTTAACCGGTTAACCCATAGCGTTAACCGGTTAACGCACGTTTTCCAGCAGTTCTCTGCTATACAATTGCAGACTGTCCCAACACCAAAAACCCCCAAACCCCATTACGGATTTCACATCATAACACTCAAAAACCATTCAAAACATCAATTAAACCTCAACAACATCCAGACAACAATTATACAAACAAATATACATTTATAACTCATTCCAATCGCTCTAATTCATCAAGATTTCTCATAAAACTCAACCTAACTCAAAACCCTAAAAACCCCTAAAACTCATACCATCCTAATCCATTCATATTCCAATTCCTATACATTTATCATAGATTATAAAAATTCCCCATACCTTAGAGAATTTCTTCGCTTTACACTCTTCTCTGGGGTTCTCCACAACCTCCTGACTCTGAGTTTCTTCTTTCTCTCCCTTTTTCCTTAAGAGCACCTCTTTTCCCAAAACACGATAATGTTAGAAACTGATCGTATTCTCCTCTTTGGATATATTATCTCAGTTTAGTCTTTTCCCACCTTACCCTCATAATTTCACAAAAAGGACCATCTTACCCTTTTCTTTAATATATTTTGGCAAAATACCCAAAATAGTCCTTTAACTCCATCACTGGGTCCAATATGGTCCCTTATCTCTAAAAAGTGACAAAAAGATCCTTTAATTTGTTAAATTGTACCAAATAGATCCTTTTCGTCCACCACCCCCAAACAGACGTTAACTTTTGTATAGGTGGCAGCTGACATGGCTTCATCTGTTGGATTTATTAATTCAGCGTCACCCTTAGGGATTCGATGGGCTTAACATCCCAACCCATGGTGCTTAATAGGCGCAGCCCCTTGAAAGACTCTATACTATAAGAAAATAAAGTTGCGCCTTCACTAACAGCAATTGCTTTTAGTGCAGTGGTAAGCGTTTGATCCTACAAGTGGTATCAGAGCCCGGTCATGGGTTCGAATCCCCCCGGCTGACACTGGGGGGGAGATTGTTGGATTTATTAATTCAGCGTCACCCTTAGGGATTCGATGGGCTTAACATCCCAACCCATGGCGCTTAATAGGCGCAGCCCCTTGAAAGACTCTATACTATAAGGAAATAAAGTTGCGCCTTCACTAACAGCAATTGCTTTTAGTGCAGTGGTAAGCGCTTGATCCTACATCATCTTCCTCCTTTAAACTGAGAATCTTCATCTTCCTCCTTTTCTAGGGTTTATGCGAAAATTTCTCTTCATCCATCCCCAAATTGATTCAAGAAATAGTAAAATCATAGAGTCTCGAAGATGAAATCCAGTGGGTCGATGCCAACGCCAATGATGAAAGCAAAACACGGTTATGGTGGGTGTTCTTCGAAGGAAGAATCGAATGTTAACACAAGCACAACTTGGAAACCTATATGTCACTGTGGGGATTTAGCTGTTCTTTGTATGGCCACAACATTCAAGAACTATGGGAAACATTTTTGGGGATGTCCTAATTTTAAGGTATGTCATATGTATGTTTGTTTAAAATCTGTAGCTGTATTTGTGTTTTAAAATGGTTGATGTTGAAGATGGTATTTTGCAGGGATCAAGCAATGCTGGTTGTGGGTACTTTGGATGGTATTTTGAAGAGGTTGGAGATGAGAAGGAGCAATATTTGATGGATAGAATTGAGAAGCTCTCAAAGTCAGTGGCAAAGGCTCAAGTGACTATTGAAGAATATGGGAAACAAATAAGCAAAATGGAAAATGACATGAAGAAGCTCATGAAGTTGATAAAATTCTGGAAATTTATTTTGTTCATAGGCCTTGTTGTAGTTGTTTTTAGAATCCTTTAGGATGTTGTTGAATCAATTTGTTCTCACTGTTTTTAGAATGCTTTAGGAAATTGTTGTTGTTGAATTAATTTGTTGTCAAATTGTTGTTGTTGTTGTCAAATGTAATGGATTATTTATGATCAATGGTAGTTACTATTGTTATGTTGACAGTACCATAATGTTAGCATTTGTTATCAGCTAAACATAATTGACATAATTGCTAAACATAATTGAAATAATTGCTACAGAAATGTTACATTGATAGAACTAAACATAATTGACATAATTGCTTATCATAATTGACAAAACAGAATTCTAACATTGACAAAACCATATGTCTTACATAATTCTTACATAACATTGACAAAACAAAATTCTTACATAATTGCTTATCATAATTGACAAAACACTTAATATTGACATAATTGTCTTACTTAACATTGACAGAATTGTCTTAACATTGACAAAACACATATATCTTAACATTGACAGAATTCTTAACATTGACATATGTCCTAAGGTTTCCAAGTCTTGGTTGATCTCTTTGTTGGTGTACTTCTCCTTGTTGTTGGGCCTACAGCAGTCTTGGCTGCACTCATCCTGGTGGTTGGTGTAATACCTCAAAATTTGCCCTTGTATTTATTCCCTCTATTGGCTCATCATTTTGCATTCATATGCCTTTCTCATTAGGTTAGGGCATTCAATCATGTATTGCATTGGCTCATAAGGCATGTGATCAATTCCATATGAAATTAGGGTTCATTCCCTTGATTAAATGGCCTGTGAGGATTGAACTGGTGGAGAATATTCATTAGTAGATCTGGCCCATTATCGAGGTGTCCAATCAAATTCGCTTTGAATAAGAGTGTTGGCTCTAGGTAACGTCTCAAGTTCTGTTCCTCATCATTGAATATCTCAAGGAGAATTTGGAGTTCTTGGTTACGATTTTTGTTTGAAGGGAATTTCACCAATGGAGGCCCATTGTATCAGAGATTGGTTTGGACCCTCTTGTTTATGGGATGATGATTCGAGCTGGTGGGGATTTTAGTATGGCATCGAAGTTCTTAAAGATGGATTGGGTTGAATTAAAGGAGAATGCGACTATTGGTTTATTTAGAGGCCATCGTACAAACATCAGTACATACCCGTACCATTTTTGTTTTGTTCACTTTGATGCTCACTAAACAATTCGTGTTCATGAATCACTATTTCACTTTTGGGTTCAATTCCATTTTCATTTTTTTATTTGACACCAATAAACTATCTAGTTCATTTTAAAACCATTTGCTAATTCACACTTCAATTTTATTTATTTTTATTATCATTCGCAAACTCTTTCCAATTGGCATTCTGTGTCTAGCTTTGATTCATTCCGTTTCCCAAGGGATTTTAATTAAAATGTCAGCCTTTATTCCATTTTGTCATCCAAGTTACTTCAAATGTCAAAATCGAAACTCAATCCATAAACCAGGCCCATTCTCACCATTTTCGTTAATCCATTAAGCATTTGTTGACTTGTTAATCTTCATTACAAAGAAGCTCTATTTGGCCTAATATTTCATCGTCTTATACCACATATCATTTTTTTTAGAGGCCCAAGAATCACTAAATCTTCATTTTTGTACACATTTATTTCAATCATTTTGAATCCATTGTCTTAACCCAAGAATCTTTTCATTTGTACTAATACCACATAACATCTTTTAAAGGCCAACCAATCATCGATAAAAGACTAACTTCATGGGCTAAGTCAAATTACTCAAACTTATTAATTTTCACTTCAAATTGTGATTGAGAAACAAATTTTACAAAGGGGGAACACATGGCAATAAAGTTCATCAACAAAGTTTATACAAAGCCAAGTTTTTCTACAATATGGAAAAAGTAAGAAAATATGACAAAAAGAAAAGCAATGCAATCTAGCCAAAGAATCAGAAAGCTAGCTACAAGGAAATAAGCTAAAAAAAATCAGAAACGTTGCCCTTCACCAATCTTCAGTTATTGCATCAAAAAACCATAACTGAAACTGTTTTTCTGTCTGCAACTCGGATCCAGGATTCTCTTGACTGTTTGCCCTTCACCTTCAATGACACCCTTCATCAACCGCGGATAGCCTTCATCAATTTCAACTTAGACTCATCTGCATAGATTTATAACAGAGCTTAATAGAAAAACAGAAACAGGAAAAACAAAAAAAGTAACTTAAGAGAAAAGCACTGCTGGATCTGTTCACCATCTTCAGCAATGGATTGCAGGGTTAACTCTTCATCAACTATTCATCAACAACTTTCTATCTTCTCCGTTACCGTCACGACAGCACCTCTCTTCATCAATCTGTCAGCCTGCACCAATAACGATTATCATCATTTAATTATTACATCAGGGTCTAGCCTGTGTATCAGTATGCCATAACGGGATTTGAAGGGAGTGAAAAGTAAAAGGAAAATAGGAAGAACAAGAGAAATATCATAAGCGAAAATCAGTTATAATGGAATTGCCAAATGAAAGTGAGAAAAGAAAATCATAACAGAAACTTAAAACAGAAAATCAAATTGGGCTAACTGATTTCATAACAAACTTACAACTGATTCCATCTAGAAGCTTCATTTGAGTCTTCACAAAATTGCATCTGGGATCACCTATAAATCAGTGTCAGCTTCTTCAAACCAAGGTTGAACATCACACAGTATTCTTCCCCCATTTTTTCCAAACACTTCACTATTCCTCCTCTTCTTCCATTCTTTTCACCACCTCTCTTTCGTCGACCCTGTTATCATTCACCTCCTCCCATAACTCCCTCAACCCCAATTCCAATTGGCTGCATCAGTTGCAAATGGCGATGGTGTTCTAACAGGTGAAACCATCAAACCCACACTGCAGCAATCCAATGCTCCATAAGTCCATAAGTGCGAGTAACAAGTTCAAACACAACAATCTGCAAGAAATTCAATAACAATCAGAACCATTCAGAACGATTCATAACCACACTTCAAGAACACGCAGACTCAACGCAAGATTTTGAAAGCAGAAGAAATAACAACGGCTTAACAAGAACTCGCAAAGATTCAAGAAAGAAGCAGAAGCACAAGAAGTATGAGAAACGGACTCACCTGAAGAAGTATAGTCTCGCTGGTCAACAGAGCTTTGTGCATCGTCGTGTTCGATTAACCAAGGTACGAGTTGCTTTGTTTTGCGTTCAAGCATTCTTGAGATATTAGCTTCGTTCTTCTACTGTTCTCGTCCTGGTTTTGAATCGCGATAAGAGGCAAGATCCATTGGGATTAGCGGCTTGTGAATTCGAACATAGGAGGAATTGAGATGGTGGTGTTTCAGACGAAGAAGGGAGGTCCGGTTGGTGATGGTGGTGAGGGTTTTCGAAAGTGAAGAAGAAGATGAAGATAGGGTGAGGACGACGGCGGCGGAAGGGGAAAAGTTGAAAACCTAGGTTTTGCATTTTGTTTCCTCATTTAGTTCAGTTAGTGTAAGTTTTATTGTTTCATAATATAAATAAATTAATGGAATCTCAAAGAGATATTAGGAAATTAATGATAATAAAATGTTGTAAATCCCAATTAAATGCATCGTTTAAATATTTAATGGGATAAGATTAAGAGTTTAATCAAATTTTAAGTTAAGAGTTTACAGTGTTGTTAAAGTAATATTATCCTAAGATTAGAATTTAATCCATTTTTTTTTATAAGATTAGAATTTAATCCTTTTTTTTATAAGATTAGAGTTCAATTCATTTTTAATAAGGTGAGAATTTAATTCATTTGTTATAAGTTAAGAGTTATTTCATTTCTAAGTTAAGGGTTTATAAAAAATATTATTATTAGATTAAAGGTTTAATTTATAAGATTAGTCAATTCATTAGTTTAAATCAAGATTTTTTGAAAAATATTAATTCATAAGATTATTAGAATTGAACCCATTTCCTAAGTTAAGAGTTTTATTAAAATATTATCATATGATTAAAATTTAATTCATTTTCCTAAGTTAAGGTTTTAGATTAAATTTCATAATAGGATTAGTTTAGTTTTTTTGTTTGAGTTAAGGTTCTAGATTAAATTTCATAATAGGATTAGTTTAATTCTTTTGCTTAAATTAAGATTTTAGAAATATTAGAATTTATTTCATTAATATTAGATTAAAGGTTTGATTCACAAGATTATTGGAATTTAATTAAGATTTTAGAATATATTATCTTAAGATTAGTCCAATTCATTCTTTAAATTAATTAAAAGATATGTTTAATTCCTACACCTCCTCTCATAAGCCCATAGAAAATTACAGCACAAAAAAATTGATTTTTGCACCCCCTGGGCTCTTTTTTTACGAACTGGGCCTGGGATTTTTTTGATATCCGCACCCCTGTTTCCAGGACAATTAGAAACAAGCTGAAAATGTTGCTTGTTGTACCCCCCTCCCAAGGCTGCGAATTGAGCCTGTTTCTTTTTCCTATTAACACCCCATTTCTGAGCCCAGTTTATATGATAACTAGAAAAATATACTAAGGACACTCCCTGCATTATTTCTTTAAGATTTTTATTTTAAGTTAATATAATTTAGAAATAATTCTCAAAAAATAGGTAAATGCTTAAGAAAATTCCCAAAAAAATTAAGTAGCTAAATAAATCAATTTAGGAATTTGTGTTATTTTTATTTTCTGAAATTTGATTATTTTTGAATTAATTATGAATTTTTCTATTAATTAGCTCTATTGGATTTCTTTTATTTATGCTGGATTTTGTTCATTTTATTTAAGTAGCTTCCAGCAACCTTTTTGAGCCATTCTTTTTTTTGTAATTAGAGGACTCAAAATAGTTCTTAGTATATTTTTTATGGAATTTTTAGGACCTTTTATCTTAGGTTTTAATGGGGTAATCCTTAGGAAATAGTAATTAATTCTTAGCTGAAAATAATTAATTGTTAGGCATAGAAAAATAAGATTTTTTAGAATCCCTCTTAATACAACATTTTAGATAGTGTTAGGACCCTATAGTTTAAGTTTCATAATTTTTCTAGAGGTTTTAATATTCTTTTAGAATATTAGTTTTAGGCCTAGTTACACATAGTTCCCATTAGTTTAGGCCATTAGAAAAAATAAAGTTCAATATAAAAAAAATAATAGTCTAGGTTAGATTTAGTCATAGAATTTAATTTAGATTTAGGCTAGTTAAATTTTGAATTTTTTTTATAAGTATTAGGTTTGAGTTAGATTTAGTACTTAGGTTTGAAATTTCATTTCCATGTAGAAGTAGAATAAATAAATAGTCCATTTTTTTAGTTCATGCCTCTAAGTGCATTTGTAGAATTTTATTCCTTGTGTTTAATTTCATTTTTTTGCTTTCTCTTGATCTTATAACTTGTATAGGTTTCCCCATTATTCTTAGAATCAACTTAACTTCATTAAGAAGTAAGTTGAATTCTAATAGTTTCTAGTTTCCATTAGGCTTAGAAGACCTCACTAACCATTAGGACCACTTTGCAAATAAATAAATAAAATAGGATTGAGTCTTAGTTCCTTAGATTTTTCCTTTTCCAACTTGAGTATTTCTCTCTCTTCTCAAAAGAAAAGCAATAAAACACTTAATAAAAACCGAACAATCTTGTACGACACGAGACTTTGTTGCGGAGTGTTTATACGCGTCCTGTTTCGGGGCGAGGTGTAAATACTTCTCGCGATGGATAGGTCTTAGTACAAGACAGTTCACAAACAAATTCAAAACACTTCTCTTAAAAGCAAAAAAACAAATAACAAGCGACTATCCTGCGGGAACTTCTCATCTCATCTCATTCACTCACAACGCGAACTCGCGACGACTTGTCACACATGCAAGACGGTAAACGCACTCGTACCAGACGAGCCTGCAACACCTGAGCATAGACATACGCAGTTCCAGCTGTAAAAAACACAAACAAATAGTTCTCGCCTTAGTTAGGCGAACTACGTCGACTCTGATCCTCATTATCCCGATGAGGTACGTAGGCAGCGGGGTAGGGCCCGTTCGAGCACATTCTTTATTTTCCCTACATTTCCCCCTTTCTTTCCATTATCTTTTTCCAGTTCCTTTCTCATTTCTCATTATAGTTAGAGGTTTATTCAGCAGCAGTTATATTTTATCACCCTTTGAAACAAACAAGCAAGCGTGGATCCCGTCGGGTACGACGGACGGATTGGGGTGCTAATACCTTCCCAATTCGTAACCGACTCCCGAGCTCAGATCTTTGGTTCGTAGGACCTTGTCCTTTCCTTCTTCCTCAGGTTTGTGCAACATTACCTTTCCCATTCTTTGGGATAAAAATGTCTGGCTGGCGACTCTAACCTTTCCGCGCCACTTTCGCGTTTGTACTAGGATGAAAATCCCGGGAGCGACAGCTGGCGACTCTGCTGGGGACCAACCTGATTCTTCTGGTTTCCCTTGTAGAGTCAATCCTAGCGCCTATTTAGTTTTGTTTCTTTGGGTGTTTTTATGTTTGTCGCTGTGTGCTTTAGTTTAGCTTTACTGTTTTTATTTACAGTTCTTTACAGCTTTACTTTACCGCATTTATTTACCGCTTTCAGTATTTTATTTTCCATGCATCATATTATACTGGACTGTCTGGCTGTGCTGGTTTTCATTTTTTTCTGTGGGATGGGAGTTACTGTGAGATAAGCCAAATACCCGGCTTGAGTGCACCATAGGATTAGCGTGGACATGTTGTGCTCGCATGGTTACATGATGAGTGGTGATGTGTTTCACACCCAGGTTGCGACTGTCTTGGGACTATTCTGTGTGGGGGTTCTTCCCCACTTCAGGGTACAACCTTGATAGTTATGTGCAGCTGGGGACCGATCATTGAGAACCTTAATGGAAACAACCCTCTCCAGTGATGACAGTGGCAGACCACATTTGTTGGCAAACCCACTCGCATCCGAGGGTCCATTGGGAACTCGCATAGGATGGCCTGGTTCTCTCATAGGAATTCAGTTAAAGCGAACTGTTCGTATGACGATAGTATTGTACCCTTCGGGATGAATGTACTATTGTTTCTCGATTCAGTGCTTGAAGCTGGATACTTGTGAGGGATGCTTGTTTTTCCGGAATTCAGCTGAGGCCTCCCTGAGTATTACATAATGCCAAACCGATTCCCTGATTTGGTCATGAGCCATTTCTCGGAAATGGTGAAAGTATTATTGCTATTCGGCTTTGAGAGTCCGTGATGTTGACCCGTAGTAGCACACCCGTGAGATTTGGGAGGGGTTTACAGGTTTGCAGGAACCCTGATACCTTCAGCATACCCACTTTGCCTTTGGTTCAGTTTTGTGATCTGGATTTCTGTTCTTAAGTTATGGATCCCGGATCAGAGGGATGATTATTGTGATATCTGGATTTTGAGACCTGGCACCGACACCTGATTATATGATTGGCACATCACAGACACTTCACTGATCACATGCCTTGTCTTGCATAAACATCATATCATCATTAATCATTTGTGTTTCTTTTATTCTCAGGGTCTACATTTATTCCCGGTTCCTGGCCATATTATTGCTTCAGAATGGAAGACGTCAAAAAGAGAACTGTGCACTACAAATTCTTCGATACAAAGATGGACCTGATCAACCAATTGGTGTCTCTGATTACCCCGGGTCATTTGAGTTACTTCAAAGAAAAGTATGGTGATATTCTGGATCTGGTATTCAACTTGGATAATTCTCAGAGGAGCGCCATTCACACTTTGTTGCAGTATTATGATCCACGGCTTAGGTGTTTCACATTTCATGACTTTCAGTTGGGTCCTTTGTTGGAAGAATATGCTGAGATTATGGGAGTTTCAATCAAGGATCAGCTTCCTTTTAACTCGGAGATGACAAGACCAACTCACGATGATATTGCTAAGGCTCTTTATTTGAGCCCGTCAGAGGTGTCTTCTAATCTGGTTTCCACCAAAGCAGGAGTACTTGGTTTTCCCTTAGAGTTTCTGGTCAAGAGAGCTGAAGAACGTGTCGTGGAGAAGCAGTGGGATTCAGTTTGTGCTATCTTGGCGTTATCTGTGTATGGGATAGTTTTATTTGCTGACATGGACAAGTTTGTGGACATGAATGCCATTCATTTGTTTGTGTTGAAGAATCCGGTGCCCACTCTCTTGGGTGATCTGTATTATTCTGTGCATTACAAGAATGAGAAGAAGCGAGGAGGTCTTGTTAGATGTTGTGCTCCTTTATTCTACAAGTGGGTTATGAGACACTTGCCTACTACTGAGAGTTTTACGGATCCTAATTCTACTTGGGCTCAGAAACTGAGTATTTTGTCTGCTGGAAATATCAGGTGGTTTACTTTGAGGTTGAAAGGGAGGAATTTCATTACCAGTTGTGGTAATTATCCTAATGTGCCTTTGTTAGGAGTATCAGGATGTATTAACTACAATCCCATCCTCTTAAGAAGACAGTTAGGGTATGCGCTCAAGGAGGTTCCTGATGAGTCTGAATTATTCCAAACCTTCTATTTTCCGGTAAAAGACAATCTTCCTTTGGTTCAAAAAGCTGCAGGGTCCTGGAAGATGATCAAGAGGAAGGGTATAGCATGTCTGGGCAAGAGCAACAATCGAATGTTTCCTGAATTTGAAGCCTGGATAAAGAAGGAGGTTCAAGCGGCTCTAGTTCCTTTTTCTGTGCCAACTCCACCACCTGCTACGGTACCTTTGGAGGAATATCAGAAGTTAGAGGCTTTGGTTAAGCAACTGAGGGTTGAAAATCAAGAGGCTCTTAATTCTTGTCAAAAGCTGATGATCCAGAACCGTCAATTGAAAGATAGAGCTGAGCAAGCCGAGGAAATAGTCTGTCTCAAGCAGAAGGACTTTGAGGATAGAGAGCTCTACTTCCGAAAGAAAGGTTTAGCTGAGACTCATAAGACGGCCCAGCGCCGAAGAGAGAAGAAGGATCTTAGTGAAGCCAATGAAGCTGTTACGTTATGGCAGGAGAAATGGGACGAAAATCTGAAGAAACAAAAGGAGTTAGACGCCAAGCACAAGCAGGAAGTCAAAAGTCTTCAGGATTCTTTAGATGGGCAAAAAGAACTCCTCAGGAAGGCTTATTATCAAGAGGAGGATCGTATCCGGCGCGTAGCAGAAAGCCAGCAGACACTGAAGGAAGCTCAAAAGGAGATTGAAGACTTGAAGTTGAAAGCTGATGTGAAAAGGTCGAAGGCCGAGTCAAGTCAAAGCAAGGAGAATGAAGCAACATTTCTACAGCAGATCGAGGAGTTACACGCTTCTTCTGATATGAGGGACCTCCTCATTCAGAAGCTCATCCAGGAGCCCGGTCATCCAGATGTGGTTCAGATGTTCCAGAGCGTCCAACGCTTTAGCTGGAGATTGAAAGATATAGAGTTCCCTAGGGTTTAATTTCATGTTGTTGTACTTGGATTACCCACAGGCTTGTTGTGGGATTCCTTATATGTGATGTACTTTTGTTGTTATTTTGATTGGTACCCTTCAGGGACGTTGTATTTTCAAACTCCAGTTTATATGAGTGATTTGTTCTGGATTTCTTGTTTGTTATTTGCACCGACACGGGGTAATAAGCACCGATTCTCCACGGCAGTCACTATACTTGAATATTACTTGGGTCTTCTTCCCAATTCTTATTTTCTTAATGCCAGGACCGGACACAGTAAAATACTCGGGAATAAAAGGAACACATTGCATTGCATACACATCATTTGCATTTTGTCTTTGTCTTTGCAGGTTTTCTTCGGGATGTTTAATTTATCTGTGTTCAAACAGGCAAAGATTGCGAGGGCCGCCAAGACCCGATACCTTCGACAAGATATACCTCATCGGTACACGACCCGCAGTAATCAAAGAACAGCAATGGACGCCATGCAGACAGAACTCAATGAAGTCCTTACCAAGATGGCATAATTTATGACTCTGATGCAGGGGATGGCCCAGGGGCAGCAGGAGCTGAGAAATGAAATTCAAGGGTTAATTCCTCCTAACACTAATGCTCAGGCAACCACTTCCGGCGGACTAGGGGGTCCTCCTAACACTAACAACGGCTCAGGTGGACCTCATGTTCCAGATCCAGCTATGGCTACGTATGTTCCTGTGCACGACAGGCAGGAAGACCAATTCCAGTACTTCAATAACGATATGGGTTTCGGCGGTGATGGAAATCTCAATGAATTCTTGGTGCTTGCAGAGAAGGTCAAGGCCTTAGAGTGCAAAGACACTTTGGGGATTGACGTGTCAGATATGGGTTTAGTACCTGGGGTGGTCATTCCACATAAGTTCAGACCACCATCATTTGATAAATACAACGGCAGCTCTTGCCCGAAAACTCACCTACAGGCCTTCTACAGGAAGATTGCGGCTCACACGCGAGACGAGAAACTATGGATGTACTATTTCCAGGATAGCCTCTCAGGAGGGTCCTTGGAGTGGTACATGAAGTTGGAAATGAGCTCTATTAGAAGTTGGAAGGATTTGGGAGAGGCCTTCCTCAGACAATATCAATACAACATTGACATCACACCCAGCCGTACTCAGCTTCAAAGTTTGACACAGAGGAGTTCGGAGAGCTTCAAAGACTATGCACAAAGGTGGCGTGAGGTGGCCGCCCGAGTGCAACCACCTTTATTGGAAAGAGAGATGGTCGATCTTTTCCTGAATACCCTCCCAGGGCATTTCATGGAAAGGTTGGCTGGTTGTTCCTCAAGTGGTTTCTCGGACATTATCCTGACTGGAGAGAGAATTGAAAGCTGGCTCAAACAGGGGAAAATTCAGAATGGAAACGCTTCGGTTTCTGGTATCAAGAAGCCCTTTGTGAAAAGGAGGGAAGGAGAAACAGGTGCAGTATACGCACAGAGGGGAATGATGCACCAAGGATATTATCAGCAAGTGGCCCCCGTCACTATTTCAACTCCGCCCGTTCAACAACAGGTCCAGCCTCCACAGTCGCAACGCTCACAGGGGTATCAGCCAAGACCCCCTCGTCCGTACTACCCTCAGAGGATGAAGGATAGACATATTGAAGCTCCACCAATGTCTTACTCCCAACTTTTGAAGAATCTCCTGCAGCTTCAAATGATTCAGCTCCGGACCTTGCAGCCTCCGAAGCCAGGCCAGATTCCTGAGGGTTATGACTTAAATGCTAGGTGCGAGTTTCATTCTGGAGCTCCCGGCCATAGTACTGAGAATTGTAAAGCTTTGAAACATGTTGTTCAGGACTTGTTGGATTCTAAAACGATCAATTTCGCTCCCTCTCCTAATGTGCTGGAAAATACCATGCCTCCTCACAGGGGCACGGTTGGTGCAATTGGTGAAGGGGAGAAATTGAATTTGGTGGATGACGTAGATGACTTGCAGACTTCATTGGTTGCTATCAAGGTTTGCTTGTTGAAGAAAGGCATTTTCCCCGGATGCGAGGATGATTGTTCAGAATGTACAGAAGCTACCAACGGTTGTAAACGATTGAAGGCCGGAATTCAAGGTATGATTGATGAAGGAGTGCTGCAATTTGACAAGATTGTGAAAGAAAGTGAAGTATCTACAGTGACTATCTTTTATGATCCATCCCAAGTTCCTTCGCGTGCCAGAGCGGCGCCAATAACTATTACCACTGCTGGACCCATAATGTACCAAAGTGACAGAGCAGTTCCTTGGAATTATGGTGGCGAAGTGTATTGCAACGGCCAGAAGCAAGAGTTGGCCACGACTAGTATAACCCCAGCTCAAGTAGAAAATGTTGGAGTAGGGGGTTTTACTCGAAGTGGAAGATTGTTTGCACCGGAAACACTGAGAAGCAATGTGATACCACCCAGGGATACTGCCGAAGCCCAAGCTAGAGCCAGGGGGAAGCAACCAGTAGTTGCCAATGATCCAACTCCATCAACTGATCCAGATCTCACCTTTGATAAAGAAGCCGAAGAATTCCTGAGGATCATCAAGAAGAGTGACTATAAGATTGTAGACCATTTGCAGCAGACGCCGTCAAAGATCTCCATCTTATCATTACTCATGTGTTCGGACTCTCACAGGAAGGCCCTTTTAAATATTCTGAACAAGGCATACGTGCCTCAGGATATATCTGTAAACCAGTTAGAAACGGTGGTGTCCAGCGTTAATGCCAGTCATGGATTGGGTTTCACAGATTTGGACTTAACTTCTGATGGGCATGCTCACAATCGGGCATTGCATATCTCTCTGGAATGTAAGGGTGCAGTACTCTCCCATGTGCTGGTGGATACTGGATCATCTCTGAACGTCTTGCCTAAGAAGGCATTGATGAAGCTGGACTATGACGGAGTGGTGCTAAAGCCCAGTGATCTAGTAGTTCGGGCATTAGACGGGTCAAGGAGATCGGTATTTGGAGAGGTGGAATTACCCATCAAGGTAGGTCCACAGATCTTCAACACCACGTTTTACGTAATGGATATCCAACCGGCATATAGTTGTTTACTTGGAAGACCCTGGATACATTCGGCAGGAGCGGTATCTTCTACACTCCATCAGAAATTAAAGTTCGTCTGGGAAGGTCAAGTTGTGACGGTCAGCGGGGAAGAAGATATCTTCGTCAGTCATCTAGCCTCATTCAAATATGTGGAGATGGATGGCGAAATAGTCGAAACCCCATGTCAAGCTTTTGAGCCTTTGAAGTCCGAGCAAGCATCCGCCGTAGCAACTTCTCCTGAGGTGCCGAAGAAGGGGGTGTCTATAGCCTCTTATAAACAAGCGCTTGAACTAGTAGAATCTGGAGTGCAAGAAGGCTGGGGCAGCCCAGTCGAATTTCCAGAGAAGAAAGACATGTTCGGGATTGGCTATCACCCTGGAGGATTCTCGTCTGAACCAAGTGCAAAAGGTTGTCAGAGCCCGGTCACTTTCACAAGCGCAGGAGTGATAGACTACAGAAACATCAGTGCAGTACAGGATGACATTGTCGATAGTGATTGTGACTTAGATGAATGGATCAGGCCTGCCGCTCCAGGAACTCAGCTTAGCAACTGGACATCGGAAAGGCTCATCTCGGTCACCTCTTTCGAAGAGTAATGATGTTTTGTTTCTATTTTTCCTGTATTAAAGCATTATGTCTTGCCCGAGGCATAATGGCTCTTTGTAAGGGTTCATTTGTTCATTAACACAATAATAAATAAAATTGACGTTTCACATTCATTCATGTTGTTCTCTGTCTTTCGTTTTTACTTTTGTTTTTCAAAAAAGAAAGAAAAGTTTTTAAAATGGCAATGTTTCTCATTTTATCAAGTTGTTGCTAAAGCCTTGCATGAATCATCATTCATGCAGGTGCTTGTCACCGGATCTTATCAATGACGACCCTGTTATGGCTGAGTATAACTTCGACAATCCAATTTATCAAGCCGATGAGGAAGGTGAAGAGGATTGCGATTTACCCGAAGAGTTGGCCAGACTGCTTAAACAGGAGGAGAAGATGATTCAGCCGCATGAGGAAGATGTTGAAGTGATAAACCTGGGTACTGAAGAAGACAAGAAAGAAGTCAAGATCGGAGCTGCATTAGAAGAATCTGTCAAGACTCGTTTGGTGTCTATGCTTCGAGAATACGTTGACGTCTTCGCAAGGTTCTATCAAGATATGCCTGGTTTAGACACTGACATTGTGGTACACAAGCTACCTCTCAGAGAAGGTTGTCCTCCGGTAAAGCAGAAGTTGAGGCGCACGCGTCCAGACATGGCAATTAAAATAAAAGAAGAAGTGCAAAAACAGTTTGATGCTGGCTTCTTGGCCGTGACCAGTTATCCTCCGTGGGTTGCTAACATCGTGCCGGTTCCCAAAAAAGATGGCAAAGTCGGAATGTGTGTGGATTACAGGGATTTGAATAGGGCTAGCCCCAAAGATGACTTCCCTCTACCTCACATAGATGTACTTGTCGATAATACTGCTCAGTTTTCCGTGTTCTCCTTCATGGACGGATTCTCAGGCTATAATCAAATCAAGATGGCTCCCGAGGATATGGAAAAGACAACTTTCATCACTCCTTGGGGCACCTTTTGTTACAAGGTCTTGCCGTTTGGTTTAAAGAATGCAGGAGCTACCTACCAACGGGCAATGGTGACGTTGTTTCACGACATGATCCATCATGAAATTGAGGTTTATGTTGATGACATGATAGCAAAATCCCAGACAGAGGAAGAGCACTTGATTAACCTAGCAAAATTGTTTGACAGGCTTCGAAAGTTCAGACTGAGGTTAAATCCGAATAAATGCACCTTCGGGGTTCGTTCTGGCAAGTTGCTCGGCTTCATTGTTAGTGAACGAGGAATTGAGGTTGATCCGGCCAAAGTGAAAGAAATCCGGGAAATGCCTGAGCCAAAGACTGAAAAGCAAGTGCGTGGTTTCTTGGGGAGACTAAACTACATTGCACGGTTTATTTCTCACCTAACGGCCACGTGCGAGCCCATCTTTAAGCTTCTGAGGAAGAATCAGGCCATTAAATGGAACGAAGATTGTCAGCAAGCCTTTGACCGAATCAAAGAGTACCTGTTGGAACCACCAATTCTTATGCCTCCAGTGCCAGGGAGACCTCTGATTATGTATCTTACTGTGCTCGAAGGATCGATGGGATGTGTGCTGGGTCAGCAGGACGAGTCTGGTCGAAAAGAGCACGCCATTTATTACCTTAGCAAAAAGTTTACCGATTGTGAGACACGATACTCACTACTCGAGAAAACTTGTTGCGCTTTGGCATGGGCTGCTCGCCGACTAAGACAGTACATGCTGACACACACTACTCTCCTAATTTCCAAGATGGATCCTGTAAAATACATTTTTGAGAAGCCGGCTTTGACAGGAAGAGTGGCTCGTTGGCAAATGATACTCACGGAGTATGACATACAATACACTTCACAAAAAGCTATCAAGGGGAGTGTGTTGTCAGAATACTTGGCCCAGCAGCCGATTGATGATTATCAACCCATGAGGTTTGAGTTTCCGGATGAGGACATCATGTTCCTCAAGTCTAAGGACTACGAAGAACCACTTCCGGAGGAGGGGCCTGACCCCGAATCCAAATGGAGGTTGATGTTTGACGGAGCTGTAAACATGAATGGGAGTGGAGTAGGTGCTGTTATTATCTCACCAGAAGGAGTCCACACACCTCTCGCTGCTCGGTTGACCTTCGAGTGCACTAACAATGAGGCAGAGTATGAAGCTTGTATCATGGGGATCGAAGAGGCAATAGACTTGCGAGTCAAGAACCTTGAGATCTTCGGAGATTCTGCTTTGGTGGTAAATCAAGTCAATGGCAAATGGTTAGTTCATCAAGCTCGTTTGATTCCTTACCGAGATTACGTCAGGAGGCTGTTAACCTTCTTTACCAAAGTAAAGCTGAGCTATGTTCCCAGAGACGAAAACCAGTTCGCCGATGCTCTCGCAACTTTGTCATCCATGATTAAAGTTTGTCGAGATAATTTCGTGCCTCGAATTTCGATCTCCTGGCTTGAAAGACCCGCTTATGTCTTTGTCGTTGGTGATGAGGAAGATAACAAGCCTTGGTACCACGACATCAAACAATTCCTGAAGGCTCAAGAATACCCGGCTGGGGCATCCAGTAAAGATAAGAAAACTCTTAGAAGACTGGCAGGGGGTTTCTTCTTGAACCAAGATGGTGTGTTGTACAAACGGAATTTTGACATGGTGCTGCTCAGATGTGTGGACAGACACGAGGCAGACTTGTTAATGCAGGAGGTTCACGAAGGCACCTTTGGTACCCATGCTGGAGGACATGCCATGGCCAAGAAATTATTGAGATCGGGATACTATTGGATTACCATGGAATCTGATTGTTGTAAATACTCCCGTAAATGCCATAAGTGTCAAATTTATGCCGACAAGGTCCATGTGCCTCCGAATCCGTTGAGTGTCATGTCTTCACCGTGGCCATTCGCTATGTGGGGCATCGATATGATTGGAAAGATTGAGCCAACAGCTTCTAATGGGCATCGCTTCATCCTAGTTGCTATTGATTATTTCACGAAGTGGGTTGAAGCTGCTTCCTACACCAATGTCACTAAACAAGTGGTCGCTCGATTTATTAAGCGGGACATCATCTTCCGGTATGGAGTCCCTGAAAGGATCATTACTGATAATGGTTCTAATCTCAACAACAAGATGATGGCTGACTTGTGTCGAGATTTCAAAATAGAACACCACAACTCTTCTCCATATCGTCCGAAGATGAATGGCGCCGTCGAGGCGGCTAATAAAAACATCAAGAAGATTGTTCAGAAGATGGTGGTGACATACAAAGACTGGCACGAGATGTTACCCTTCGCGTTGCATGGATATAGAACATCAGTACGCACTTCAACTGGGGCAACTCCATTCTCATTAGTATATGGTATGGAAGCAGTCTTACCGATCGAAGTGGAAATCCCCTCCTTGAGGTTGATGATGGACATCAAGCTAGATAAAGCTGAATGGCTCCGATCCAGGTATAATCAATTGAGCCTCATTGAAGAGAAGCGTCTAGCAGATGTGTGCCATGGACAGTTGTATCAGCGACGAATGAAGCAAGCTTTTGACAAGAAGGTGCGACCACAGAGGTACACGCCAGGAGATTTAGTGCTGAAAAGGATTCTTCCTCCTCTCAACGATCACAGGGGCAAGTGGACACCCAACTATGAAGGACCGTTCGTGGTTAAAAAGGTTTTCTCAGGCGGAGCCTTGATGCTGACAACCATGGACGGAGAAGACTTCCCATCCCCTGTCAACGCAGACGCAGTAAGAAAATACTTCGTGTAAAAAGGACCCGCTGGATAAAAACAGAATAAAGATCCAGGCAAAAATGGGCATCCCGACGAGCCAAAAACAGAATAAAAGGCTCGGGCAAAAGTTAGGGAAATATTGAAAAAAATGTACACCCGCTGAGTTGAAAAGCCACATCGGACAACTCAGGCAAAAAAGGGTATCCCGGTGGATTGAAAACCTGAAAGGGCGATCCACGCAAAAGAGGGATTAACACGAACGACTGCGATCTGCGAGATCCATGACCTACCTACAGTTGAGGCTATTCTAAGGTTTGAAGATCAGTTCACTTACTTTTTCTCAAGAGGCAGAGCGAGCGGAGCGTCTTGAAGACATACGAGTCATAACTGGGTTGAAAATTGATGAGATTCACTTCTCACATTGCCAATAGGGTAGTTTATTTTCTTTTAGTTGTTCCCTCATTCCAGGGAACTGCTTCCTTTGTATTGCCTATTCAGGGCCACCTTTCAAAAATCAATAAAAATTCAACTTCAGTCAATTGACTGTTTTGCTTCTTTGTTTTTTCTTTTTCATCTAGCATTGATTGATTGTGAAAACGTCTAGCAAATGATAACTCGCATTATGTTATGAACATTTGAAACCCGTGCAGGAGAATAGAAACATTTAATACAACTCTGAAAGGGTGTAGAGATACCTATACAATGATTCATGCTATGAGCCTGGGGCAAGCAGGTCCCAAACTAATTCTCTATGTTGCAGGTACTATCGATTGTGTTCGTGCAGGTACAGGTACTGGTGTTGCTAACAGATCTAAAGATCATTATCCAGGATGGGCATTCCCTTTTGTTTGAGCAGAAACAAGTATCTCCTAGGGTGTTTCCAATCATCCCCAGCCATGTGCAAGTTTGAAATTTCACCCAGCAAGATAACAGAGAGTGGGTGTCGTCCCCAAGCAGAAGTCTCCTTTCAGACAGGGGCAATTCTTAACAGTATAAGGAGTGTTTTGCCTCCCCAGCAGTTGCTTCCTCAGCAGTGTCACGCCTTTGGTTCCCAGGAAGGCCTCGCTTCCCCATCAGAGTTCAAGAAGGGTTCGCCTCCAGCAGGGTCTTGGCGCTCCAATCTCAAAGTCCAATTTATTTTTGGCAGTGGCGGCTATTCAGAGCCAGTGAATTATTAACAGTTTTCCCCCGCAGAGTTGTTTCCTCCTCATCAGGATGAACCAGATCAATGCAGTGATCATCGTTTCTCCCCAGCCAAGTTATCTGGAATACCTGCAGTCTCTGTATCAGGAGATCTCCTTTGCATTGTCATTCGCATAATCATCATTGCATTTGCATCCTCCCAAAGCGTAGCATTTCCATCGTCATGGAACATTACGCCATAAACTCAAACATATGCATCCCAGCATGGGCCAGTTTTGAGGAATATTACATGAGACCTGTTACATCTCCAATCGGATTGAATTATTCCCCGCAGAATACAACTTCATCTTCCATGGTGGGTGTTTCCTCCAAGTATTGTTGCTATCCCCAGTTGAGTCTTGTTTCAGTACAACAGTCTCATTCTTTCGCGTCTCCGTTTCAGTACAACGGTCGCGTTTCAGGTTATCATTTAAGTACAATGATCCTGTTTGCTCGGGCTCTCGTTTAAGTACAACGATCCCGTTCCTTTCGAGTCCCCATTTAAGTAAAATGGTCTCGTCTGTGAGTATTGTTTCAGTACAACAATCTCATTTCCTCGTGTCTCCGTTTCAATACAACGGTCACATCTTGGGCTCTCGTTTAAGTACAACGATCCCATTCCTTTCGAGTCTCCATTTAAGTACAATGGTCTCGTCGTTGAGTATTGTTTCCGTATAACGATCTCATTTTCTCGTGTTTCCGTTTCAGTACAACGGTCACGTTTCGGGTTATCATTTAAGTACAATGATCCCGTTCCATCCTGTCCTATTTTCTTTTTGTGTTTGGTTATCAGTCGAGGCTGGTATACCTTTGCGTCTCCATTTGAGGATGGTGTCGTTTTTGATCTGAGGATCCCGTGTGAGTTGTCGTTCGAGGATGGCATTCTTCCTAGTATGTTTCACCTGGTCTTATGTTCCGCTACCTATTCAGAGGTCAAAATCAGAAAATACATAAATAAATAAATGGGCAGATGGCATTTCTGTTGCCCTCAGTGTGCAAATTTTCAGGTTTTATTCGAGTATTCAATCACTCCATACCTTGAACGTCTAAAAGCTGTTGCAATTATTCGTTCAGGTCTGCAGATGATTGAATAGGGGCAGCTGTAATACCTCAAAATTTGCCCTTGTATTTATTCCCTCTATTGGCTCATCATTTTGCATTCATCTGCCTTTCTCATTAGGTTAGGGCATTCAATCATGTATTGCATTGGCTCATAAGGCATGTGATCAATTCCATATGAAATTAGGGTTCATTCCCTTGATTAAATGGCCTGTGAGGATTGAACTGGTGGAGAATATTCATTAGTAAATCTGGCCCATTATCGAGGTGTCCAATCAAATTCGCTTTGAATAAGAGTGCTGGCTCTAGGTAACGTCTCAAGTTCTGTTCCTCATCATTGAATATCTCAAGGAGAATTTTGAGTTCTTGGTTACGATTTTTGTTTGAAGGGAATTTCACCAATGGAGGCCCATTGTATCAGAGATTGGTAACACCCTTCTACCCCAAAACATAATATTTAAATAATATCAGAGTACTCATCAAAAGGGTATTACATATCATCAAAAATCAACACAACAGTGTCCTGTCCCGTAACACGGGTTAATCAACATCAAAATACCATAAATCATTTCACAGCGGAATTTAACTTCATAATTCAAAACTTAATAAAAAATCATTTTTCACCATCCTGAATTTAACATCATAAAATGGAAAACATTATCCAGATAACAACATACTGAAAACAGTTTAATAAAAGAAACACATCCCAGTGTTACATGACACAGAGTAGGACACATAACCAAAACCACTCCTAAGGAACACTAAAGCATGCTCCGAGACTCATGAATTACTCCTATTGCACTGCAGGACTATTCTTTGACATCTGCAAGTTACCCACGAAAGAGGCAACATTTTCAAGCAGACAGGGTGAGTAATCATAATATATCATAAACGTACAAGAATATACAATCATAAATAAATTAGTACAAATATCATGACATCGTCAACTACAAAATTCAGCAACAACCACAACACTATCATGAAATCAATCAACACCAATACAGTCATGAAATTCATCCAGAATATGCAATCCTAACATTCTGATATGCAATATGCATGTGGTACCATTTTCATCGTGAGATGGATACATGACCATCAACCCTCCACAAAGGAGCACATCGTAAATCATCGAGACACTTCAATCCACACAATGGGATTGAAGCAAATAAATAGGTCGAAGCCCCATCGTGAATGTTATGAAAGGCAATGATGCGCTACATCGAAAAATTCATCAAAACAATTCGCATCATTCATTTCAATCAGCATAACAACCATCAAATAATCATATATATCATCATGACATTACACCCTGAACACTGGTTCTCTAACCACTCTGACACATCAAAGATTAACCCGTACCCGATAATTTATAAGGTTATTTCACAAATTCATCTATCAAAAACTATGTATTTCTTTCGTTTCTATTCATCAAAATAAGGTTCAGTTTGTGTTCTTTCTGACGCTTCAAACGGAATGCGAATCGGACTTACGGTTTGAAAGATATGAATTTTCAAAGAATTAAAATTTGTCATCCCAACAGTGTTAATCGCTTAACCCATAGCGTTAACCGGTTAACGCCGACGAAATTCCAGAATTTTCCAAAAATTATAATGGTTAACCGGTTAACCCATAGTGTTAACCGGTTAACGCACGTTTTCCAGCAGTTCTCTGCTATACAATTGCAGACTGTCCCAACACCAAAAACCCCCAAACCCCATTACGGATTTCACATCATAACACTCAAAAACCATTCAAAACATCAATTAAACCTCAACAACATCCAGACAACAATTATACAAACAAATATACATTTATAACTCATTCCAATCGCTCTAATTCATCAAGATTTCTCATAAAACTCAACCTAACTCAAAACCCTAAAAACCCCTAAAACTCATACCATCCTAATCCATTCATATTCCAATTCCTATACATTTATCATAGATTATAAAAATTCCCCATACCTTAGAGAATTTCTTCGCTTTACACTCTTCTCCACAACCTCCTGACTCTGAGTTTCTTCTTTCTCTCCCTTTTTCCTTCAGAGCACCTCTTTTCCCAAAACACGATAATGTTAGAAACTGATCGTATTCTCCTCTTTGGATATATTATCTCAGTTTAGTCTTTTCCCACCTTACCCTCATAATTTCACAAAAAGGACCATCTTACCCTTTTCTTTAATATATTTTGGTAAAATACCCAAAATAGTCCTTTAACTCCATCACTGGGTCCAATATGATCCCTTATCTCTAAAAAGTGACAAAAAGATCCTTTAATTTGTTAAATTGTACCAAATAGATCCTTTTCGTCCACCACCCCCAAACAGACTTTAACTTTTGTATAGGTGGCAGCTGACATGGCTTCATCTGTTGGATTTATTAATTCAGCGTCACCCTTAGGGATTCGATGGGCTTAACATCCCAACCCATGGTGCTTAATAGGCGCATCCCCTTGAAAGACTCTATACTATAAGGAAATAAAGTTGCGCCTTCACTAACAGCAATTGCTTTTAGTGCAGTGGTAAGCGCTTGATCCTACAAGTGGTATCAGAGCCCGGTCATGGGTTCGAATCCCCCCGGCTGACACTGGGGGGGAGATTGTTGGATTTATTAATTCAGCGTCACCCTTAGGGATTCGATGGGCTTAACATCCCAACCCATGGCGCTTAATAGGCGCAGCCCCTTGAAAGACTCTATACTATAAGGAAATAAAGTTGCGCCTTCACTAACAGCAATTGCTTTTAGTGCAGTGGTAAGCGCTTGATCCTACATCATCTTCCTCCTTTAAACTGAGAATCTTCATCTTCCTCCTTTTCTAGGGTTTATGCGAAAATTTCTCTTCATCCATCCCCAAATTGATTCAAGAAATAGTAAAATCATAGAGTCTCGAAGATGAAATCCAGTGGGTCGATGCCAACGCCAATGATGAAAGCAAAACACGGTTATGGTGGGTGTTCTTCGAAGGAAGAATCGAATGTTAACACAAGCACAAATTGGAAACCTATATGTCACTGTGGGGATTTAGCTGTTCTTCGTATGGCCACAACATTCAAGAACTATGGGAAACATTTTTGGGGATGTCCTAATTTTAAGGTATGTCATATGTATGTTTGTTTAAAATCTGTAGCTGTATTTGTGTTTTAAAATGGTTGATGTTGAAGATGGTATTTTGCAGGGATCAAGCAATGCTGGTTGTGGGTACTTTGGATGGTATTTTGAAGAGGTTGGAGATGAGAAGGAGCAATATTTGATGGATAGAATTGAGAAGCTCTCAAAGTCAGTGGCAAAGGCTCAAGTGACTATTGAAGAATATGGGAAACAAATAAGCAAAATGGAAAATGACATGAAGAAGCTCATGAAGTTGATAAAATTCTGGAAATTTATTTTGTTCATAGGCCTTGTTGTAGTTGTTTTTAGAATCCTTTAGGATGTTGTTGAATCAATTTGTTCTCACTGTTTTTAGAATGCTTTAGGAAATTGTTGTTGTTGAATTAATTTGTTGTCAAATTGTTGTTGTTGTTGTCAAATGTAATGGATTATTTATGATCAATGGTAGTTACTATTGTTATGTTGACAGTACCATAATGTTAGCATTTGTTATCAGCTAAACATAATTGACATAATTGCTAAACATAATTGAAATAATTGCTACAGAAATGTTACATTGATAGAACTAAACATAATTGACATAATTGCTTATCATAATTGACAAAACAGAATTCTAACATTGACAAAACCATATGTCTTACATAATTCTTACATAACATTGACAAAACAAAATTCTTACATAATTGCTTATCATAATTGACAAAACACTTAATATTGACATAATTGTCTTACTTAACATTGACAGAATTGTCTTAACATTGACAAAACACATATATCTTAACATTGACAGAATTCTTAACATTGACATATGTCCTAAGGTTTCCAAGTCTTGGTTGATCTCTTTGTTGGTGTACTTCTCCTTGTTGTTGGGCCTACAGCAGTCTTGGCTGCACTCATCCTGGTGGTTGGTGTAATACCTCAAAATTTGCCCTTGTATTTATTCCCTCTATTGGCTCATCATTTTGCATTCATATGCCTTTCTCATTAGGTTAGGGCATTCAATCATGTATTGCATTGGCTCATAAGGCATGTGATCAATTCCATATGAAATTAGGGTTCATTCCCTTGATTAAATGGCCTGTGAGGATTGAACTGGTGGAGAATATTCATTAGTAGATCTGGCCCATTATCGAGGTGTCCAATCAAATTCGCTTTGAATAAGAGTGTTGGCTCTAGGTAACGTCTCAAGTTCTGTTCCTCATCATTGAATATCTCAAGGAGAATTTGGAGTTCTTGGTTACGATTTTTGTTTGAAGGGAATTTCACCAATGGAGGCCCATTGTATCAGAGATTGGTTTAGACCCTCTTGTTTATGGGATGATGATTCGAGCTGGTGGGGATTTTAGTATGGCATCGAAGTTATTAAAGATGGATTGGGTTGAATTAAAGGAGAATGCGACTATTGGTTTATTTAGAGGCCATCGTACAAACATCAGTACATACCCGTACCATTTTTGTTTTGTTCACTTTGATGCTCACTAAACAATTCGTGTTCATGAATCACTATTTCACTTTTGGGTTCAATTCCATTTTCATTTTTTTATTTGACACCAATAAACTATCTAGTTCATTTTAAAACCATTTGCTAATTCACACATCAATTTTATTTATTTTTATTATCATTCGCAAACTCTTTCCAATTGGCATTCTATGTCTAGCTTTGATTCATTCCGTTTCCCAAGGGATTTTAATTAAAATGTCAGCCTTTATTCCATTTTGTCATCCAAGTTACTTCAAATGTCAAAATCGAAACTCAATCCATAAACCAGGCCCATTCTCACCATTTTCGTTAATCCATTAAGCATTTGTTGACTTGTTAATCTTCATTACAAAGAAGCTCTATTTGGCCTAATATTTCATCGTCTTATACCACATATCATTTTTTTTAGAGGCCCAAGAATCACTAAATCTTCATTTTTGTACACATTTATTTCAATCATTTTGAATCCATTGTCTTAACCCAAGAATCTTTTCATTTGTACTAATACCACATAACATCTTTTAAAGGCCAACCAATCATCGATAAAAGACTAACTTCATGGGCTAAGTCAAATTACTCAAACTTATTAATTTTCACTTCAAATTGTGATTGAGAAACAAATTTTACAAAGGGGGAACACATGGCAATAAAGTTCATCAACAAAGTTTATACAAAGCCAAGTTTTTCTACAATATGGAAAAAGTAAGAAAAGATGACAAAAAGAAAAGCAATGCAATCTAGCCAAAGAATCAGAAAGCTAGCTACAAGGAAATAAGCTAAAAAAAATCAGAAACGTTGCCCTTCACCAATCTTCAGTTATTGCATCAAACAACCATAACTGAAACTGTTTTTCTGTCTGCAACTCGGATCCAGGATTCTCTTGACTGTTTGCCCTTCACCTTCAATGACACCCTTCATCAACCGCGGATAGCCTTCATCAATTTCAACTTAGACTCATCTGCATAGATTTATAACAGAGCTTAATAGAAAAACAGAAACAGGAAAAACAAAAAAAGTAACTTAAGAGAAAAGCACTGCTGGATCTGTTCACCATCTTCAGCAATGGATTGCAGGGTTAACTCTTCATCAACTATTCATCAACAACTTTCTGTCTTCTCCGTTACCGTCACGACAGCACCTCTCTTCATCAATCTGTCAGCCTGCACCAATAACGATTCTCATCATTTAATTATTACATCAGGGTCTAGCCTGTGTATCAGTATGCCATAACGGGATTTGAAGGGAGTGAAAAGTAAAAGGAAAATAGGAAGAACAAGAGAAATATCATAAGCGAAAATCAGTTATAATGGAATTGCCAAATGAAAGTGAGAAAAGAAAATCATAACAGAAACTTAAAACAGAAAATCAAATTGGGCTAACTGATTTCATAACAAACTTACAACTGATTCCATCTAGAAGCTTCATTTGAGTCTTCACAAAATTGCATCTGGGATCACCTATAAATCAGTGTCAGCTTCTTCAAACCAAGGTTGAACATCACACAGTATTCTTCCCCCATTTTTTCCAAACACTTCACTATTCCTCCTCTTCTTCCATTCTTTTCACCACCTCTCTTTCGTCGACCCTGCTATCATTCACCTCCTCCCATAACTCCCTCAACCCTAATTCCAATTGGCTGCATCAGTTGCAAATGGCGATGGTGTTCTAACAGGTGAAACCATCAAACCCACACTGCAGCAATCCAATGCTCCATAAGTCCATAAGTGCGAGTAACAAGTTCAAACACAACAATCTGCAAGAAATTCAATAACAATCAGAACCATTCAGAATGATTCATAACCACACTTCAAGAACACGCAGACTCAACGCAAGATTTTGAAAGCAGAAGAAATAACAACGGCTTAACAAGAACTCGCAAAGATTCAAGAAAGAAGCAGAAGCACAAGAAGTATGAGAAACAGACTCACCTGAAGAAGTATAGTCTCGCTGGTCAACAGAGCTTTGTGCATCGTCGTGTTCGATTAACCAAGGTACGAGTTGCTTTGTTTTGTGTTCAAGCATTCTTGAGATATTAGCTTCGTTCTTCTACTGTTCTCGTCCTGGTTTTGAATCACGATAAGAGGCAAGATCCATTGGGATTAGCGGCTTGTGAATTCGAACATAGGAGGAATTGAGATGGTGGTGTTTCAGACGAAGAAGGGAGGTCCGGTTGGTGATGGTGGTGAGGGTTTTCGAAAGTGAAGAAGAAGATGAAGATAGGGTGAGGACGACGGCGGCGGAAGGGGAAAAGTTGAAAACCTAGGTTTTGCATTTTGTTTCCTCATTTAGTTCAGTTAGTGTAAGTTTTATTGTTTCATAATATAAATAAATTAATGGAATCTCAAAGAGATATTAGGAAATTAATGATAATAAAATGTTGTAAATCCCAATTAAATGCATCGTTTAAATATTTAATGGGATAAGATTAAGAGTTTAATCAAATTTTAAGTTAAGAGTTTACAGTGTTGTTAAAGTAATATTATCCTAAGATTAGAATTTAATCCATTTTTTTTATAAGATTAGAATTTAATCCTTTTTTTTTTATAAGATTAGAGTTCAATTCATTTTTAATAAGGTGAGAATTTAATTCATTTGTTATAAGTTAAGAGTTATTTCATTTCTAAGTTAAGGGTTTATAAAAAATATTATTATTAGATTAAAGGTTTAATTTATAAGATTAGTTAATTCATTAGTTTAAATCAAGATTTTTTGAAAAATATTAATTCATAAGATTATTAGAATTGAACCCATTTCCTAAGTTAAGAGTTTTATTAAAATATTATCATATGATTAAAATTTAATTCATTTTCCTAAGTTAAGGTTTTAGATTAAATTTCATAATAGGATTAGTTTAGTTTTTTTGTTTGAGTTAAGGTTCTAGATTAAATTTCATAATAGGATTAGTTTAATTCTTTTGCTTAAATTAAGATTTTAGAAATATTAGAATTTATTTCATTAATATTAGATTAAAGGTTTGATTCACAAGATTATTGGAATTTAATTAAGATTTTAGAAAATATTATCTTAAGATTAGTCCAATTCATTCTTTAAATTAATTAAAAGATATGTTTAATTCCTACACCTCCTCTCATAAGCCCATAGAAAATTACAGCACAAAAAAATTGATTTTTGCACCCCCTGGGCTCTTTTTTTACGAACTGGGCCTGGGATTTTTTTGATATCCGCACCCCTGTTTCCAGGACAATTAGAAACAAGCTGAAAATGTTGCTTGTTGTACCCCCCTCCCAAGGCTGCGAATTGGGCCTGTTTCTTTTTCCTATTAACACCCCATTTCTGAGCCCAGTTTATATGATAACTAGAAAAATATACTAAGGACACTCCCTGCATTATTTCTTTAAGATTTTTATTTTAAGTTAATATAATTTAGAAATAATTCTCAAAAAATAGGTAAATGCTTAAGAAAATTCCCAAAAAAATTAAGTAGCTAAATAAATCAATTTAGGAATTTGTGTTATTTTTATTTTCTGAAATTTGATTATTTTTGAATTAATTATGAATTTTTCTATTAATTAGCTCTATTGGATTTCTATTATTTATGCTGGATTTTGTTCATTTTATTTAAGTAGCTTCCAGCAACCTTTTTGAGCCATTCTTTTTTCTGTAATTAGAGGACTCATAATAGTTCTTAGGATATATTTTATGGAATTTTTAGGACCTTTTATCTTAGGTTTTAATGGGGTAATCCTTAGGAAATAGTAGTTAATTCTTAGCTGAAAATAATTAATTGTTAGGCATAGAAAAATAAGATTTTTTAGAATCCCTCTTAATACAACATTTTAGATAGTGTTAGGACCATATAGTTTAAGTTTCATAATTTTTCTAGAGGTTTTAATATTTTTTTAGAATATTAGTTTTAGGCCTAGTTACACATAGTTCCCATTAGTTTAGGCCATTAGAAAAAATAAAGTTCAATATAAAAAAAATAATAGTCTAGGTTAGATTTAGTCATAGAATTTAATTTAGATTTAGGCTAGTTAAATTTTGATTTTTTTTTATAAGTATTAGGTTTGAGTTAGATTTAGTACTTAGGTTTGAAATTTCATTTCCATGTAGAAGTAGAATAAATAAATAGTCCATTTTTTTAGTTCATGCCTCTAAGTGCATTTGTAGAATTTTATTCCTTGTGTTTAATTTCATTTTTTTGCTTTATCTTGATCTTATAACTTGTATAGGTTTCCCCATTATTCTTAGAATCAACTTAACTTCATTAAGAAGTAAGTTGAATTCTAATAGTTTCTAGTTTCCATTAGGCTTAGAAGACCTCACTAACCATTAGGACCACTTTGCAAATAAATAAATAAAATAGGATTGAGTCTTAGTTCCTTAGATTTTTCCTTTTCCAACTTGAGTATTTCTCTCTCTTCTCAAAAGAAAAGCAATAAAACACTTAATAAAAACCGAACAATCTTGTACGACACGAGACTTTGTTGCGGAGTGTTTATACGCGTCCTGTTTCGGGGCGAGGTGTAAATACTTCCCGCGATGGATAGGTCTTAGTACAAGACAGTTCACAAACAAATTCAAAACACTTCTCTTAAAAGCAAAAAAACAAATAACAAGCGACTATCCTGCGGGAACTTCTCATCTCATCTCATTCACTCACAACGCGAACTCGCGACGACTTGTCACACATGCAAGACGGTAAACGCACTCGTACCAGACAAGCCTGCAACACCTGAGCATAGACATACGCAGTTCCAGCTGTAAAAAACACAAACAAATAGTTCCCGCCTTAGTTAGGCGAACTACGTCGACTCTGATCCTCATTATCCCGATGAGGTACGTAGGCAGCGGGGTAGGGCCCGTTCGAGCACATTCTTTATTTTCCCTACATTTCCCCCTTTCTTTCCATTATCTTTTTCCAGTTCCTTTCTCATTTCTCATTCTAGTTAGCGGTTTATTCAGCAGCAGTTATATTTTATCACCCTTTGAAACAAACAAGCAAGCGTGGATCCCGTCGGGTACGACGGACGGATTGGGGTGCTAATACCTTCCCAATTCGTAACCGACTCCCGAGCTCAGATCTTTGGTTCGTAGGACCTTGTCCTTTCCTTCTTCCTCAGGTTTGTGCAACATTACCTTTCCCATTCTTTGGGATAAAAATGTATGGCTGGCGACTCTAACCTTTCCGCGCCACTTCCGCGTTTGTACTAGGATGAAAATCCCGGGAGCGACAGTTGGGCCTGGGGGCTTGAAAGGCTTAGTTGGCCTTCTGTAAGATAGCTTGTTTGGCCTTCCTTGATCTTGCTTGGTTTTCCTTGAATTATGTTGAGGTTGAACTTGAGATGGTTGCTGAGACTGTGATTGGTCCTGAGACTGTGATGGCTGCTGAGACTGTGATGGTTGCTGAGATTGTGATGGTTGCTGTGATGGCTGCTGAGATTGTGATGGTTGCTGAGGTTGCTGAACAGATGCTTCAGATGGCTAGCCTTGTGATACTTGCTGACTGGTGTGGTCCTTGCAGGTCAGTTTATTATGACCTGCTTTTTTGCACCTGCTACACCTAACATTAAACCCATTCCTTCTCATCTTCTTGTCTGAACCATCAATCTCACCTTGCTCTAAATTTCTTCTTTTCTTTGGCCTTCCAGGCATCTTCCTATACTTAGGAGGCTGCACATCTGGATATTCAGTTCTGGCCCACAAATTAGAACCATTAACTGGAAAAATCACAAAGTCATAGACCTCCATGTATCTCTCCTTTCTATAATATTCTGGAATGTAGTCAACAATGTTGTAGTTTCTACTCTTCATAGCTGATAAGGCATGCACACAAGGTAGCCCTGTCAGCTCCCATCTTCTACATGAACAACTTTGCTCCTTAAGGTCTATACTGAATTTATCTGCTTGGTTTTCTAGATGCCTCACCTCAAAAATATGTTCAGAAGCCATCCTATAAGCACAAAACAGAATTGAATTCACTAATAAGCAACTATAAGCACAAAACAGAATTGAATTCACTAATAAGCAACTATAAGCACAAAACAGAAATCAATTCATATACCAATTACTAATAATCTACTATAAGCAACAAAACAGAATTGATATACATGACAATCTACTATAAGCACAAAACAATTCATATACCTGACAATCCAAAGGTTGGTGTAAGAGCTTGTTTTTCCAACTTTCTTTCTTATGTTTGGTAGGACTTCCCCATCAGCCAGATTCTGATACCTCATCCTATTGTTTGCCCGTCTCTCCATCATATATATCCTTATTTCTTCCACCATAGTAATTAGTGGTTTAGCTCTTGCATCCAGAATAACACTATTGAATGCCTCAGACATATTGTTGAGGACTGCATCACATTTGTTATGAGTCTTGAAATATGATCTGCTCCAATATCTTGGTGGAGTGCTGATCATGTGCTTGTATGCTTCCACATTGATATCCTTCATCCCTTTCATCTCTCTTTCCCAAGCTTGGTAATATGTGGACTTTGCAGCTTTCCAGATAATTTCCTTGAGTTTCTTGCCTGGATATTTTTTTCTGAAATTATTATAAAGATGTCTGACATAAAATCTTTGCTCAACTCCAGGTAGCAACTCATCCATGGCAGGTAATAAACCCTTAGTGCAACAAAAATTCCATATGTTAGTACAAATAACATAAGGACCTATAAGTGAACATAACTTATAACATAATTACATAAGTACCATATAAGTGAACATAACTTATAACATAATTACATAAGTACCATATTTACCTTTTGTTAATCAGATATATAGGTGTATGTGAGACACTTTTCTCTCCCACCTAGATCATCAATAAGAAGCTCCAAGAACCAAGTCCAGCTATCTTTATTTTCACTTTCAACCACAGCAAATGCTATTGGTAGCATTTGATCATTTGGATCTCTACCAATTGCTGCCAAGATTTGCCCTCCACACAACCCTTTCAAAAAACAACCATCTAGCCCAATGAAATGTCTACATAATTTAAAACTCTCCTTACAAGCAGCCAAGCAAATGTACAACCTCTTAAAATATGGTCTCTGATCTGCAGAACCCTCTAGTACAGGATGCACATTGACTTTCACAGTAGAACCTGGGTTAGATCTCAAAAGTTCATGGCAATAGTCATAGATCCTTGTATAGTCCCCAAGAAAAGAACCATCTACCATGTCTCTAGCAGCAAATCTTGCTCTTATGGCCTTTTTCTTGCTAACACCTACATTCCATTTTTTTGTGCCTTTTCCTTTATGTCCCTAAGCTTCAATCTTGGATTGGATTTCAGTGAATTCTGTAGCCTCTTACTTAACCATTTTGTACTCATCAGCTTTACATTGTACTCTCTACTACAACTATGGTTGTCTATGATCTTCCTTAGTTGCCAAGAATCCTCATTAGATAACTTTGCACAGTAGGCTTCCCAATCACATCCTTCCTTGCATCTAACCCTCGCCTTTACCTTGTCATTCTTAATGTACCTAAGACCTCTGCCAGATTGCACAGCATATGATGTTATACCTTCTTTAAAATCAGCCTTGGTTGTGAAATACATCCCAATCTCCCATTTGAATTTTGACATGTCTTTCTGTAATTTAAAAATAGGCTACTTTTTCCTAACAACATCACTAGTATCATCACTTTCACACCCACTTTGTAAATCATCACTTTCATTATCACTAACTTTATCTTCACACTTTTCTTTACCCTTATTCATCTTCCCCTCTTGATCATTCACAGATTCCATCACATCACCCTCCTCATCATCAAACTCATCTGATTCATCATCAAAACCAACTTCCATTGCACTGTCATAATTGAAGTTTTCATCATCACTATCATCCTCACTAATATCAGTATTATCCCCTTCATTCTCAGCATTCGGATTCACAGGATCAGAACTATTCACCTCAGCATTCAGATTCACAGGATCAGTATCAGAATTATTCACAGGATCAATGTTATCCCCTTCATTCTGATTCAAAACTTCCTCTTCCATCCTTGGAGTTGTATCTTTCAAGGGATCAGTATTATTCACCTCAGCATTAACTTCCTCAAGCATTGCAGCAAGCACTTTTTCAGTGTCATCCTCTTCCATCACATCTGCTTCTACTTCATCAATTGGACCATCATAAAAATCAGGTTGTGACAATATGTGTGTGATGTATATGTCAACCCTAAGGTGAACCCTAAACAAATCAGCAATCTCTAGGGCTCCTTTGTCATCAACCAAGGTGCTCATCCCAAATTGTGGATCCTTATAGTAAATTTTTCCAATACAGGTGTAACCTAGATCCTTAAAACAACCTAGCAGTTCAAAATAGCTCCATCTATCAACATCTATTTTCAATTCTGCAATCTCTCCCCCTTCGTATACACTCAGCTCGTCATCCACAAATGCACCACTGTGGTGAATTGTAAGACTCAGGTACTCACTTATCTCTACTAACAAAAATCCCTAATCGAAGTCAAATAACCCTAAATCAGTAACTTTTACGAAAAACCCTAAAACATACAAACCCTAAATCATTAAAGTAACTGCAATCGAATAACATATCAAATTGTAAAATCGAATACCTGGTGGATTATGCTTCAGAAATGGATTATGCTTCAATGCTTCAAGCTTCAATGGCTGCGCTAGGGTTCCTCCTTTCTAATTTTCACCAACATTCGTACAACTAGTAATGAGACTCCTTAGTATACACTTTATGCAAACACATCCTACATGGTAGATGAGTCACCCAAGCTAAGCTCCACATGTGTATGCTAACTTGACTTTGACTAACGGTTGCTGACGGAAGGACAAACGTGGTACAATTTAACAAATTAAAGGATCTTTTTGTCACTTTTTAGAGATAAGGAACCATATTGGACCCAATGATGGAGTTAAGGGACCAATTTGGGTATTTAGCCTATATTTTTAATAATAAAAATAAAATAGTATAATAAAACACTATTTATCCTTATTATATAAAAATACTCATTTTCTCCAAAATTCTCTAATTAACCCAAACTCTCCAAATTTTCTAAATTAATTAAATAAATGATTAAATAATTAAATTTAGATTTTCGGGGCATTACAACTCTCCCCTACTTAAAGAATTTTTGTCCTCGAAAATTACCTGAAGTAAATAGAGTCGGATACGACTCCCTCATCTGATCTTCGCGCTCCCAAGTCCAACTTTTTCCAGCTTGTCCTCCCCACAATACCTTCACTAAAGCAATTTCCTTACCTCGAAGTTGCTTCAATTCTCTACCATTAATCCTCACTGGTAAAGCTTCAATCGTCAGATTATCTCTCACCTGAACATCATCTATCTGAATTACATGCGACGGGTCCGGAATGTACTTCCTCAACTGTGATACATGGAATACATCATGTAAATTCGCAAGAGAGGGAGGTAAAGCCACCCGATAGGCCACTTCCCCTATCCTCTGCATAATCTGATACGGACCGACGAATCGTGGAGTGAGTTTTCTAGACTTCAAAGCTCTTCCCACACCAGTCATAGGAGTAACTATTAAGAACACGTGATCTCCCTCTTGGAACTCAAGTGTTTTCCTTCTCTTATCGTGATAACTCTTTTGACGACTCTGCGACGTTTTCATCCTTTCCTGAATCATTTTAATCTTTTTAGTTGTTTCTTGGACAATCTCAGGCCCAAGTACTAAACTTTCTCCTGACTCATACCAACATAATGGAGTACGACAACGTCTACCATACAATGCCTCATATGGAGCCATCCCGATACTAGCATGAAAACTATTATTGTAAGTAAACTCGACCAACGACAAATGACTATCCCAAGATCCTCCTTTATCTAATACACAAGCTCTCAGCAAATCTTCTAAAGATTGGATTGTTCTTTCCGTCTGGCCATCCATTTGCGGGTGATAAGCAGAACTCATCCTCAACTTAGTACCCAAGGCATCCTGCAAACTCTTCCAAAACCTCGACGTAAACCGCGGATCTCTATCCGATACAATACTTGAAGGTACACCATGCAACTTCACAATTTCCTCAATATAAATCACAACTAACCTTTGCATGGAATGGTTAATTCTCATCGGCAAGAAATGTGCCGACTTAGTTAACCGATCAACAATTACCCAAATCGAATCATTACCTCTAGCAGTCTTAGGTAACCCAGTCACGAAATCCATGGAAATACTATCCCATTTCCACTCAGGAACATTCACTGGTTGCATCATACCTGAAGGTCTCTGATGTTCTATCTTTGACTTCTGACATGTCAAACAAGCATATACAAATTCAGCAATGTCTCTTTTCATACTCGGCCACCAAAACAACCTGCGTAAATCCTGATACATCTTCGTAGCACCAGGATGAATACTCAGTCGAATCTTGTGCCCCTCTTCTAAAATACTCTTTTTAATTCCTGCAATATCCGGAATACATACTCTATCTCGGAATCTTAAAACTCCATCTTCATCAACTCGAAAGTCACATGCATTACCTTGATCAACCAACATCAATTGATCAACTAATTTCAAATCGGATTTCTGACCCTTACGAAACTCTTCCAAAATCTCACTGGTCAACTTTAACATTCCCAATTTCACACTATCAGTAGTAGTTTCACACAATAAGCTCATGTCTCTGAATTGCTCGATCATTTCCAATTCTTTCACCATAAGCATTGAAATATGCAACGACTTCCTACTCAAAGCATCAGCCACAACATTTGCCTTACCCGAATGGTAATTCAAATCAAAATCAAAATCTTTCAATAATTCAAGCCACCGCCTCTGTGTCATATTTAACTCTTTCTGATCAAACAAGTACCTTAAACTTTTATGATCACTGAATACTTCAAATTTCGAACCAAACAAGTAGTGCCTCCAAATCTTAAGTACGAACACCACAACTGCTAACTCTAAGTCGTGAGTAGGATAGTTCCTCTCATGAACTCTTAACTGTCTAGAAGCGTAAGCAACCACCTTATTATCCTGCATCAAAACTCCACCAAGACCCATCTTGGAAGCATCACAATAAACTACAAAGGACTCATCTGGATTCGGTAAGACCAACACTGGCGCGGTCGTTAATCTTTTCTTCAGTTCTATGAAACTCTCTTCACAAGCAACATCCCACACATACGCTTGACCCTTCCTAGTCAATTGCGTCAACGGTAAAGCTATCTTAGAAAAACCTTCAATGAACTTACGATAGTAACCAGCCAACCCAAGAAAACTACAAATTTCTGTAGCTGACTTCGGAGTCTCCCACTGCAATACCGCATCAATCTTCGAAGGATCCACCGAAATTTCACCACTTGAAATTACATGGCCGAGGAAACTCACTTCCCTTAGCCAAAATTCATACTTAGATAATTTAGCAAACAATTTCTTTTCTCTCAACACTTGCAACACAATTCTCAAATGCTCGACATGTTCTTCTTCTGATTTAGAATATACCAAGATATCATCTATGAAAACCACCACGAAATTATCCAGATACTCATGAAAGATTCTATTCATATATTCCATAAACACATCAGGCGCATTAGAAACCCCAAACGGCATCACCGTATACTCATAATGCCCATATCTCATCCTGAAAGCTGTCTTCGGAATATCATCACCTTTAACTCGAATCTGATGACAATCAGACCTTAGATCAATTTTACTAAAGACGCAAGCACCTACTAGTTGATCCATCAAATCATTGATCCTTGGAAGTGGGTACTTATTCTTGATAGTCACTTTATTCAACTGTCGGTAATCGACACACAATCTCATACTACCATCCTTCTTCTTAACAAGCAACACCGGAGCACCCCAAGGAGAAACACTGGGTCTAATGAACCTCTTCTCTAACAATTCTTCTAATTTTTTCTTCAACTCATTCAACTCTGAAGCCGACATTCTATAAGGAGCCATCGAGACAGTACTTGTACCCGGTACTAAGTCCACAGAAAAATCAATCTCACGTTCCGGTGGTAAATCACTTATATCACCAGGAAACACATCTTGAAATTCACAAACCACAGGCAACTCTGCACTGATAGTCTTATCATCAACTTGCAATGAGGTAGACACTGCAAACATCAAAGTTTCATCTAAAACAAGTTCATCCACTTGCTTAGCAGATAAAAACATCAACTCACCATTCCCGCTCAAATCAGGGAACTGCACCGTCTTACTATAACAGTTAATACGAACACAATTGAATTCCAACCAGATCATACCAAGGATAACATCGATTTGGTGTAATGGTAGGCACACCAAATCCATCACAAAATTCTTCTCGAAAATTGTCAAAGGACATTTCAAATAGACAAGCATGGTAGTCACAGAACCATTAGCCGGAGTCTCTATTATCATATTACCGTTCATATTAGACAACTTTAAACCCAATCTATTAGCACACTCAAGAGAAATAAATGAATGTGTAGCTCCAGTGTCAATAATATCAATCAATTCAGTATTATTAATAAAACAAGTACCTCTGATCAAGTTGTCTTTCTTTGGAGCTTCTGAACCAGCTAATGCAAAAACTCTTCCAGCATTCTGAGCAGTAGCAGCATTCTTCTTTGGTTTTTGGCATTGGGCGCTGATATGCCCCTGTTCACCACAATTGTAACAGGTTGGGCCCTCATTAGTACAATCACTCATCTTATGCCCAAGCTTGCCACAACGGTAACATTTCATAACTCTGATGGTACACACATCGGCCTTATGACCTACCTCTCCACACTTGTAACACTTAACAGGTACATTGGCAGCTACCCTACTTTGCTTCTTCTCATCAGATGCCTTCTGCTTCCCTCTATCACCACTAGCTACACAAGGTTTTCCTCTATACTGACTCTTGCCTTTCTTCTCGCTCAGCTGTTTATAGTGAGCTGACCGAGCTCGGCTGTCCTCATCATAAATACGGCTCTTATCCACCAACTCTGCATACTTACGAATTTGTTGGCATCCAATTCCCTGCTTAATTTCAGGTCTCAGCCCACTCTCAAACTTAAGGCACTTGGAAATTTCAGCATCTACCCTGTTGTAGTGAGGACAAAACTTCACCAGCCTTTCAAATTTGGCAGCATACTCTGCCACAATCAAGTTTCCTTGCTTCAACTCAAGGAATTCTATCTCCAACTTACCACGAGCATCTTCCGGAAAATACTTCTTAAGGAACTCCGCCTTAAACACAGTCCAAGTCACCACAACAGCCTCATCCTCGAGACGCTGACGAGTATTATCCCACCAGTCTTCAGCTTCCTCAGACAACATATGAGTTCCGAATTGAACTTTTTGCGCGTCAGCACACGCCATCACTCTAAAAATCTTCTCAATTGCCTTGACCACTTCTGTGCGCTCGCCGGGTCATGAGTTCCTTCAAACACAGGTGGATTATTCCTCTGGAATTTCTCCAATGCACGAAACTCATCATGCGCATTGTTTCGAGCAGCAGTCTGAGCAAGAGCTGCAATAGCATCAACGAGAGCACGCGAGTTGTTTCCAGCCATTCTGCACAACACTTACCACATCAGAAGAGAATAATCGTTAAATAAATAACGACTTGACAACTGACTGACAACAACAAGACTTGGCCGGACAGACCGACCTGCTCTGATACCACTAATGTAACACCCTTCTACCCCAAAACATAATATTTAAATAATATCAGAGTAATCATCAAAAGGGTATTACATATCATCAAAAATCAACACAACAGTGTCCTGTCTCGTAACACGGGTTAATCAACATCAAAATACCATAAATCATTTCACAGCGGAATTTAACTTCATAATTCAAAACTTCATAAAAAATCATTTTTCACCATCCTGAATTTAACATCATAAAATGGAAAACATTATCCAGATAACAACATACTGAAAACAGTTTAACAAAAGAAACCCATCCCAGTGTTACATGACACAGAGCAGGACACATAACCAGAACCACTCCTAAGGAACACTAAAGCATGCTCCGAGACTCATGAATTACTCCTATTGCACTGCAGGACTATTCTTCGACATCTGCAAGTTACCCACGAAAGAGGCAACATTTCCAAGCAGGCAGGGTGAGTAATCATAATATATCATAAACGTACAAGAATATAGAATCATAAATAAATTAGTACACATATCATGACATTGTCAACTACAAAATTCAGCAACAACCACAACACTATCATGAAATCAATCAACACCAATACAATCATGAAATTCATCCAGAATATGCAATCCTAACATTCTGATATGCAATATGCATGTGGTACCATTTTCATCGTGAGATGGATACATGACCATCAACCCTCCACAAAGGAGCACATCGTAAATCATCGATACACTTCAATCCACACAATGGGATTGAAGCAAATAAATAGGTCGAAGCCCCATCGTGAATGTTATAAAATGCAATGATGCGCTACATCGAAATTCATCAAAACAATTCGCATCATTCATTTCAATCAGCATAACAACCATCAAATAATCATATATATCATCATGACATTACACCCTGAACATTGGTTCTCTAACCACTCTGACACATCAAAGATTAACCCGTACCCGGTAATTTATAAGGTAATTATAAGGTTATTTCACAAATTCATTTATCAAAAACTATGTATTTCTTTCGTTTCTATTCATCAAAATAAGGTTCAGTTTGTGTTCTTTCCGACGCTTCAAACGGAATGCGAATCGGACTTACGGTTTGAAAGATATGAATTTTCAAAGAATTAAAATTTATCATCCCAACAGTGTTAACCGGTTAACCTATAGCGTTAACCGGTTAACGCACGTTTTCCAGCAGTTCTCTGCTATACAATTGCAGACTGTCCCAACACCAAAAACCCCCAAACCCCATTACGGATTTCACATCATAACACTAAAAAACCATTCAAAAACATCAATTAAACCTCAACAACATCCAGACAACAATTATACAAACAAATATACATTTATAACTCATTCCAATCGCTCTAATTCATCAAGATTTCTCATAAAACTCAACCTAACTCAAAACCCCAAAAACCCCAAAAACTCATACCATCCTAATCCATTCATATTCCAATTCCTATACATTTATCATAGATTATAAAAACTCCCCATACCTTAGAGAATTTCTTCGCTTTACACTCTTCTCTGGGGTTCTCCACAGCCTCCTGACTCTGAGTTTCTTCTTTCTCTCCCTTTTTCCTTCAGAGCACCTCTTTTCCCAAAACACGATAATGTTAGAAACTGATCGTATTCTCCTCTTTGGATATAGTATCCCAGTTTAGTCTTTTCCCACCTTACCCTCATAATTTCACAAAAAGGACCATCTTACCCTTTTCTTTAATATATTTTTAATAATAAAAATAAAATAGTATAATAAAACACTATTTATCCTTTTTATATAAAAATACTCATTTTCTCCAAAATTCTCTAACTAACCCAAACTCTCCAAATTTTCTAAATTAATTAAATAAATGATTAAATAATTAAATTTAGATTTTCGGGGCGTTACAGAGGGTGTTAAACCCACACCCTCTGCATCAAAACCCTCAGGCTTCTCCACTGGGCCATGTGCGCCTGGTGTTAATTCAATGACTAAAATATATTATATATGAAACCTACAAAAAAGGAATGAAATATAAAAAAACATGAAAACCTGGGAATCGAACCCAGGCCATAGAGCTTCAACGCACGCTTCCCTGCCAACTGAGCCATTGCACCAATCTGAAATTATAATACAAACAATACATACTAAAATAAATAAGGTTTCAAATTCAAATTTTCGCGCCACACTTCTTCTTCTTCCTCCAGCCGTCCACTTATACCTTTACCTACGGATTTCCGTCACTAAAGGTTTTAGTGACGAATTTTGTGTTGTCACTACAACCCCTGCATATTCAAATAGTGCAAATAACATGGATAAATTTACTTTAACACTTCAAATCAGTTAATATGAAGCTTCTAAACAAGATTATAACATCGATTTCCTCAAAACTCATCCTAAACAAACGCCCCCAAATGAACCTTCCAAGAACCCTAATTTTTGGTTCTAACGCATACGACCATGATTCTTTTGATTGATTGCCCAGAAACGATCCTTGCAATGTCACAAACATAAATCAGTACTCAAATACAATTTATAATTCATTAATATAGGAAAACAAAATATTAGAAAACCATGGGACAATGAGAATTCAGTTTATGCATATAAGGGCAATTTTGATGATGTAAAGCATTAAGATAACATCAAGGATGATCAAAGATCATGTTTAGACCTTCAAATTGCTTTGAGATTGCCTCTAAGTGAAAATCTGAATGCCACTTTTTCTTGAAATTTTTGAGATTGCTCTTAGTGTTCTTGGCTGCAAATTTCGTGTCCAATGCTTGTGTTGAGTTCATGTACTTATAAGGATTGAATTTAGGTCAAGAAACTTATGGATTTGCGGGCTTATGAGATAACTTGATCATGAAGAAACCAATCACCATTAAAGTTTAAAAATCAAATGAATACTTGCTATTTTAGGTCCAATCTGTTTTTTAACTGATTTCCAATCATTCTAAATATGTCTTTAATGATTTTCAATCAAATATCCTGACCATTATTTGATTTTTCATATTTAATTTATATTTAAATTGAATTTTAATGAATAAAATCCAAATAAATAATAAATAAATAATAAAAATCAGAACTCTTTGGTTTTGGGTCGTGCTTGATGTCATCATAAATATTGGATTGCAAAATAATAGGCCCATTTGGAAAAATTTGGTTTAAGGCCTTATTTTCTTCATACACCCCTCAAAAATCTCCCAACTTTGACAAGGCACAAATCCTTCAATTTTAAGGCTATGAAGGTGTTCTTGGACATTTTGGAAATATTAAAGAGTCTTATAACAAACCTCTTTGGTCTCATATCCATATCTTTTACCATTTTCAAATTATGTCCTTTGGAAGATGTTGACTTTTTGTTGACTTTTGAAATGACCTGTAATGTTTTAGCTCATACCTTCCAAATGAAACATTTTTAGGCTTGCCTTGTGAGACACAAAGTTGTAGAGAATTAAATTTACTTCAAAATGAGCTTTTGATGGGAAATTTTTGATGAAGCATGTGAAAGTTATGGCTGGTCAAAGTTCAGTTGACTTTCCTTAAGGAAACCCTAATTTAGAAACTCTTGATTCTTGATGATCTGAAACTTTCTTGATGAATCATGATCAACCCTTGATCAAATGATGAATTTTACTTCATAAAATTGATGTTGGCAAAAAATCTTGAAGTTTGACTTTAATTTGCCACAATTGACCTCAGTTTGACTTTTTAACTACTTTGACTAATTTTTGCATATCTGATCATATGACTGGTCAAACTTATTGGGAAAGCCTTGAAACTTGACATGGGGATTCTTGAATACATGTGGGATGTTATGAATCTCACTTGAGGACTTAAAAATCATTTTAACCTGAGGAAACTCCAAACCCTAGTTTTGGACACTTTGCTTAGGAGGAGGCATTGTTTGGGGAAACTTCCACATTTCTTGATCAATTGGGAGTCTTGAGAACCTTATGATCATTTAGAAGTCTTAAGATATATTTTCTTGATTGTGGGAGGGAAAATTTTAGGGTACAACAGCTGCCCCTGTTCAATTTTCTGAAATTTGAGGAGTTAGATTGGTATGTAAGCCATTCATGACTTGAAGGTTGAAGAGGATTGAACACAAAAGCCCAAAAATTTGCACTCGCCGGTGCGCAAAATGATATTGCTGGTTGGTTGTGATGCTTGAATGTGCTTAAAGATGCCATTCGGATAAAAAGTCTTCAGATATGTTTCTTTGAGAGGGAATCAATCCCAAATATGAAGATAGCTTTTTGGGAAGAATAGATGACGGCCCAAAAATGAGATAACCTTCGGGAAGAATAAACGACGACCCGAGGTAACAAAATAACCTTTGGGAAGAATAAATGACGGCCCAAGGTATCAATATGGATTTTGGGAAGAATAAACGACGACCCAAGGTATCAATATGGATTTTGGGAAGAATAAACGACGGCCCAAAATGAGATAACCTTCGGGAAGAATAAACAACGTCCCGAGGTAACAAGATAACCTTTGGGGAGAATAAACAACAGCCCAAGGTATCAATATGGCTTTTGGGAAGAATAATCGACGGCCCAAAATGAGATAACCTTCAGGAAGAATAAACGACGGCCCGAGATAACAAGATAACCTTTGGGAAGAATAAATAACGACCCAAAGTATCAATATGGCTTTTGGGAAGAATAAACGACGACCCAAAATGAGATAACCTTCAGGAAGAATAAACGACGGCCCAAGGTAACAAGATAACCTTTGGGAAAAATAAACGACATTCCAAGGTATCAATATGGCTTTTGGGAAGAATAATCGACGACCCAAAATGAGATAACCTCCGAGAAGAATAAACGACAGCCCGAGGTAACAAGATAACATTTGGGAAGAATAAACGATGACCCAAAGTATCAATATGGCTTTTGGGAAGAATAAATGATGGCCCAAAATGAGATAACCTTCGGGAAGAATAAATGACGGCCCGAGGTAACAAGATAACCTTTGGGAAGAATAAACGATGGCCCAAGGTATCAATATGGCTTTTGGGAAGAATAATCGACGGCCCAAAATGAGATAACCTTCGGGAAGAATAAACGATGGCCCGAGGTAACAAGATAACCTTTGGGAAGAATAAACGACGGACCAAAGTATAAATATGGCTTTTGGGAAGAATAATCGACGACCCAAAATGAGATAACCTTAGGGAAGAATAAACGACGGCCCGAGGTAACAAGATAACCTTTGGGAAGAATAAACGACGACCCAAGGTAAGTTGTTGATGAAGTTTACCTGCTGGAGAATTAACCTAAAAAAACAAGGTTAGTTCGGTGCAAATATAATGATATATATATAACATTTTGCAAGATAATATTTTAGGAGAATGCGTATAATATGATATGATATGAGATGATGTATGTATGAATGAATTATGTAGCTGAAGCGTATAAGTAGCTTCGTAGAACAACTGCCGACTGGGGAAATAAATCCCGATTTGTTGCTGAAGAGTATGAAGACTTCGTTCCCGTATTGTTTTAAGAATATCATACTTAGGAACTCCCGTTTTTGTTCATCATTCTTCTTATTAAAGGATTAGGTTCCTGAATATCTTGACTGAGGATAAAAGAGATGGACACAGATCCAGGAGACCTATGTAGTTAAGTATCAATTCTTCGGAGGATATGACACTACATGGAGACTTTGTAAACCTGGAAATGTAAGATATTACTTGAGGTATTCCGTAAGGATATCCGTAAAGATTACTCTATGGGGATGAACCGGCGAAGCTTCGTTGAATTCCTACCTCTGTTCGTTCTTAGTAAATGCTATTATTGTATTTTATGCATTTCTGGTAAACATCAATCATATTCAAAGGCATATATACATTTAAACATAATCAATGGACGTTTTTCGCTTTAGTAAAAAAGGGAAAAGTAAAGCTGAATAAAGAGGGAAAAGTAAAGCTGAATAAAGAGGGAAAAGTAAAGCTGAATACGAAAAATGGAGTTTTATTTTAAAAATTGGCCTGTAAATAAGCAGGTTTTAACACAGAGACGGAAATCCTAGTAAGAGGAGTTCGTCAAAGGAATTTTTACAAGGAAAAATAGCTATGTGTAAATAATCCTATTGAGTTTCAACTTTGTTATTGCCATTATCTTCAATTATCTCATCTTCAGCTATCAGAGAAGAAACGATTGGATTGATCCGTATCTGTTGAACTTGACGTAGATAACACAACTAATAGAGGTTACATGGGTGATCCAACGAGACATAGTCATACGCTTTAATCCCTAACTTTTGCCTGGATTGCCCTTTCAGGTTTTCAATCCATCGGGATACTTTTTTTTGCCCAAGCCGCCTTTTATGGTTTTCGACTTGCCGGGTGTACATTATATATATATATATATATATATATATATATATATATATATATATATATATATATCCCTAATTTTTGCCCGAACCCTTTTGGTTCGCCGCGATTCCCTTATTTTTGCCTAGGACAGTCAACCTAGCGGGTCTCTTTTCATGCGTAGTATTTTTTAACTATGTCTGTGTTCACAGGTTGCGGGAAATCTTCACCATCCATAGTGGTAAGCATCATGGCACCTCCAGAAAATACCCTTTTGACAAAAAATTGCCCTTCATAGGTGGGAGTTCATTTGCCCCTGGGATCACCCTGTGGTAATATAATACGCTTAATTACCAAATCACCAGCCTGATACACTTGCTGTCTAACTTTCTTATTGAAGGCTTTGATCATCCGTTTCTGATACATCTGACTCTGACAAACAGCTGCTAATCTTTTCTCATCAATCAAGTTTATCTGGTCAAGTCGAGTCTGAATCCATTCATCTTCATCTAAGCCTGCATCCTTCATAATTCTCAAAGAAGGAATTTGAACTTCAATGGGTAAAACTGCTTCCATACCATAGACAAGGGAAAATGGGGTTGCCCTTGTTGAAGTACGTATGGTGGTACGATAACCATGAAGAGAAAATGGTAACATCTCATGTCAATCCTTATATGTAACTGTCATCTTTTGCAAGATCTTCTTAATGTTCTTGTTGGCAGCTTCCACTGTGCCATTCATCTTTGGACGATATGGAGAAGAATTGTGATGTTTAATCTTGAACTGCATGTAGATATCAGTAATCATAGTGTTGTTCAAATTAGTGCCATTGTCTGTGATAATCCTTTCAGGGATGTCATATCTGCATATAAGATTATACTTGATGAATCGAGCCACAACATTCTTGGTAACAGAAGCAAATGAAGCTGCCTCTACCCATTTTGTGAAGTAATCAATAGCCACAGGGATGAAACGATGTCCATTGGAGGCAGTAGGTTTGATCTCACCAATCATATCAATGCCCCACATGGCAAAAGGCCATAGAGCAGTTAGAACATTCAATGAAACTGGAGGCACATGAACCTTATCAGCATAAATCTGAAATTTGTGACACGTTTTGGAGTGTTGATGGTAGCCAGTTTCCATGGTAGACCAATAATAACCTGCTCTTAGAATCTTCTTAGCCATAGTATGCCCACTATAATGAGTACCAAAGATCCCATCATGCATGTCTTCCATAATCTCTACTGCTTCTTTCTTATCCACACAGCGAAGCAAAGTTGAATCGTGGTTTCGCTTGTACAAAATTCCATTACTTAAGAAGAATTTAGTAGAAAACCTCCTCAGAAACTTCTTATCATTGACAGATGCCCCTTCAGGGAACTCCTAAGCTTCAAGATACCTCTTCACTTCATGGAACTAAGGCTTTTCTTCTACTCCTTCAGTACCCACTTCATTGTAGTATGCAGGTTTATCAAATCGATCAATAGTAATTCTCAGACTTTCATCATCCCAACTGATTTCAAACATAGATGCCATGGTAGCTAATGCATCTGCCAACTGATTCTCTTCTCGTGGAATATGTCCAAAGGTAATCTCTTCAAAGTACGGGATCAAAGACAACACATTCTCTTTGTAAGGGATGAGATTAGAATGCCTGGTATCCCAATCTCCTTTAACTTGACTAACTACCAGGGCTGAATCTCCATATACATTCAAAAACTGGATCTTCATCTCAATAGCAACCTTGATACCCATGATGCATGCTTCATACTCATCCATATTGTTGGTACATTTAAAACAAAGCTTTGTGGTAACTGGTGTATAACAACCATTAGGAGAGATAATCACCACACCAACACCATTACCAAGTGCATTAGAAGCTCCATCAAAAACCATAGTCCATCGCGATCATTGTCCAGGTCCTTCATATTGTCTAGGTTCTTTAGTAACAATCATAATATTCTCATCTGGAAACTCAAAATTCATATATTGATAATCATCAACTGCTTGATGAGCCAAATGGTCAGCTACTACACTTCCTTTGATTGCTTTCTAAGTAGTATATTGTATGTCATATTCTGTCAATATCATTTGCCATCTTGCTATTCATCCGGAGATAACATGTTTCTCAAATATATACTTGATTGGATCCATTTTTGAAATAAATAAGGTGGTATGAGTCAACATATACTATCTTAGTCGGCGAGAAGCCCATGCCAAAGCGCAACAAGTTTTCTCGAGCAGTGAGTATCTTGTTTCACAGTCGGTAAATTTTTGCTAAGGTAATATATTGTCTGCTCTTTTCGACCAGACTCGTCATGTAGCCCCAACACACACCCCATTGAGTTATACAATATTGTCAAGTACATAATCAAGGGTCCTCCTTCAACTGGTGGCATCAATATAGGAGGTTCCTGTAGGTACCTTTTGATCTCATCAAAAGCTACCTGGCATTCGTCATTCCATTCCAATACTTGATCTTTCTTCAACAACTTGAAGATTGGTTCACAAGTAGCAGTCAACTGGAAAATAAATCTTACAATGTAATTTAGTCGTCCAAGGAAACCTCTAACTTCTTTCTCAGTACGAGGAGCAGACATCTCTTGTATAGCTTTTACTTTTGCAGGATCCACTTCAATACCTTTACCACTGACAATAAAACCCAGAAGTTTACTAGATCTAACTCCAAAAGTACACTTGTTTGGATTTAACCTTAACTTGTATTTCTTCAACCTCTCAAACAACTTGTGCAGGTGATCAATGTGTTCTTCTTCATTCTGAGATCTGGCTATCATATCATCCACATATACCTCTATCTCATGGTGAATCATATCATGGAATAAAGCTCCATAGCACGATGATATATTGTCCCAACATTCTTCAAACCAAATGACATTACCTTATAGAAGAAAGTGCCCCATTGTGTAACAAATGTAGTCTTCTCCATATCTTTAGGTGCCAACTTAATCTGATTATACCCAGAGAAACCATCCATAAAAGAGAATACCTTATGTTGAGCAGTGTTGTCTACCAGAACATCAATATGTGGAAGCAGAAAGTCATCTTTGGGGTTTGCTCTGTTCAAATCCCTGTAATCTACACACATGCATACTTTACCATCTTTCTTAGGCACCGGCACCACGTTTACAACCCACTGAGGATAAGAAGTAACAGCTAAAAACCCTGCATTGAATTGTTTCATCACCTCTGCCTTAATCTTTTCTGACATATCAGGACGCATACGACGAACTTTCTGTTTTATTGGACGACAATCTTCTTTCACTGGTAGACGGTGAACCACAATATCGGTATCCAGCCCCGACATATCTTCATAAGACCAAGCAAAAACTTCCACATAGTCATGTAACATCTGAATCAACCTGCTCTTGACACCATCTTCCAGCTCGGCACCTATCTTAACTTCTTTTCTGTTTTCCTCAGTTCCCAAGTTCACAACTTCGATTGGTTCCTCATGTGATTATATAGTTTTCTCTTCTTGTTGTAGTAATCTAGCCAACAATACGGGTACTTCACAATCTTCCTCCTTTCCATCCCCGACTTGATAGATCGGATTCTCGAAGTCATAATTGGCAATAGCACAATTGTTATCAATAGGACCCATAGTGGATGAAGATCTGCATTTTAGTGACGTGGGTGAGTGTAAGAACACATAGCTTTTTTTTTTTATAAAAGGAAAAAGTAAAAGAAAGACAAAAAGCGTAACATTTATGAAAGCGAGAAACATCCATTGATTTTATTGAATGAAAATATGCAAATGAAATGACAACCCTAACAAGCATACCATTGTGCCCCGGGCATGGCATAAGGTTTAAAAGTATTTAATTGTTCAAAATTACAAAAACTAAATTTAGAAAAATGAAATAGCATTTACTTCTGACTAGAGGAGATATGAATAACATCTTCAGTTTTCCAGTTGTTGAGTCCATCACCCATGGTAGGAAAGATCCAATCATCCAGGTTGTAACCTTCATCACATTCTTCCATAGCATTTACTTGGTCCTTTATGATCCCTTTATGAGTGATACGAGCAACACGAGCACGACGGACAACCTTCTGAGATTCTGCAGTAAAACCCAAACCAAACTTGTCAGACTTGTAAGGAATGTCAGGAAACTGACCCCAAATAGTACAACCACCTTTTTCAACCACAGATCTAGCATCCTTGAGGGAGGCCATTGTAGGAGGTACTATGGCAATTACAGGAACTCTTTTAACAACAGGGAGAGCTTCAGTAGCAGGAACGACTTAAGGAACCATTTCGAATATCTGGCAAGGAGTCTCAACAAATTCACCCTCCATCTCAACATATTTAAAAGTATTCACATGACTGACATGTACTCTTCTTCACCATAAACAGTGACAGTCTTCCCTTTCACCGGATATTTCAACTTCTGATGTAAAGTGGAAGTCACAGCACCTGCCCCATGGATCCAGGGGCGCCCAAGCAAATAGGAGTACACTGGACGAATATCCATCACATAGAAAGTGGAATCAAAAATTTGAGATCCTACTTTGATTGGAAGATCCACCTCTTCATGCATCATTCTTCTTGAACCATCAAAGGTCTTCTCCACCATATTACTTGGTCTTAAAACTACATCCTTCAAGTTGAGTTTGTCTAGAACCTCCTTAGGTAATACATTCAACGAAGAACCATTATCCACCAATACATGAGACAAAGTAGTGTCCCTACACTCAATGAAGACGTGCATAGCTCTATTATGGTTTCTTTTAGCAGGAGTCAGATCAGCATCAGTAAAACCCAAACCATTATCACTAGTTAGATGAGCAACACAATTTTCAAACTGGTCCACAGAGATTTCATGTGGCACATGAGCAGTCTTCAGGAATTTGATTAAAGCCTTGGCATGGGCCTCAGAACACAATAGCAGAGATAACATGGAGATTTTGGAGGGAGTATGCCCCAACTGGTCAACAACATCATAATCACTCTTGCGGATGATCTTCAGTACTTCTTCCATCTACTTAGAGAGATCTTCACTAACTGGTGCCTCAGCTTGAACAGGTTCAATCAATGGTCCTTTGCCCCGAGCCTCAGTACTTGGCCCAGAGTTAGAGATATGAACTGGAGTAGCAGTAATCTTTGAGGTGTCTTCTGGATAGAAAATTCTTCCACTCTGTAACACCCCAAATTTGCCCTCTCGTTTTCATAGCATTTAGCATGTCATTTTCATATTTCGCACCGCATCATTAGCATAGAAAGATGACGTATAAAATTCATTGTTGAAGCATAGCATAGGCTGGCATGGATTTCTTCCAGGTGTGGTTGTTCGATTGGTGATTCGATTCAGATGGACGTTTGACCTAATCATGGTCAAACCGTCATGAGATTTCTTCAAGTGCAAGTTACGTGTGTTAGTGTCTTATCTATCAAGTAATGAGCATTTCAATGTTGAGTTGTGTTGTGCAAAATTCATCAGTTTATCAGGAAGTGGTTCATGAGAAGGTAGGTTTAGAAAACCAGATATTCAGAAGATGCTTGATTCAGATATGTTGTTTTAATGACAAATTGTTCAATGATCGTCGTGTTATGTTTAATCAGTGATCCTTTATGGAAGCGGTTCAAGTTCGATTTCGAGTTAAAAAATTAAGATTTTGTGGTAGTGCTCATGTTGGTTTTTTGTCCAATTCCATTTTTTTTCATTTTTATTTCCAACTCTTTTTCCATCCATTTTAAAATTCAATCGTTTCTATTTGTCCGTAAAACATATTATTCATCCTCTTAAACCATTACAAATATTTTTATTCTTTTTCCTCCTCCAAGTTAAATCCTTTTCTTTTTTGTTAAGTCACATTTTTCTACACATTTTGTTATGTCCACCCTATTTTGTACGTGATCCAATGGGTGTGTGAGATTTGCTTTTTGTTTGTCATCTCATAAAGAAAAGAGAAAAGGAAATGGTACAAAAAGGATGATGCAAAAGCAGTGGTGTCTACATGTGATAATCAGTACATTTTTCCATCCATACATACGCCATTTTCTATTTTTTTACCATCACACTTTTTTCACTCTTGGCTACACAATTTTGGCATCGAAAAGAAAGGAAAGGAAAGGAGGTGATGACGTGGATCCATATTACAGGAGGTCTGTTTTTACACACAAGAAGGCACACCATACAGGCACAAGATTTTTTTCTTATTCACTTAAACTAAAAAAAAGGGGTGATAACAGAATTCAAAAGAAAAGAAGTCAAAAAGAAAAGAATAACAGAATTTGAAAGAGGGATTCGCAACTACCTTCATGAAAATCTCGTGACTTTTTCATTACACAAGAAGATCATAACAGAATGGAAAATGAAAAAAAGAATCAATAGCAAAATTGGGACCGCATTTGATAGAGATGAGTTTTTCTTTGAATCATCACGTCAAAACCGAATCCCCTGTATCAACTTAAGAAGGGCTCAAGCGAAAAATATGGAGGGAGGAATCTGAGTTCATCACCTTCTTCACTCCACTGTGTCAAGCAAAATTGGTAGCAACCTCGCTGGAAACATCACCAACATCTCCAATATTCTTCAGGTTTCGATCGATCACTCCATCAACTTCGGGACGGTATCCACATCGCGTCGTCAACGTCGTCGGCTTCAGCGTCATTTCATCACCAATTTTATGAACGCAAGCTTGCATTTCTCGTCGTTCATCCGCGAATTAAGCAAGCTGAGTCGACTTCATATCCTTCATCAACCTCACATCATCACAGTCCTGCATCATAACGAAACATAACCAATTCATCAATCATCATCACAACAAGAACAGAAGTATTCGCTCACTCTTCACCATACTCACCATTTTCTATTGATTCTCAGGCTTCTGCGATTATCAACAAGCTGATTCTTCATTCGTCATCATCACTGAGACTTTTCTTCTTCACCATTAATATCGAGATCGAGGCAATACCAACATATTTCCACTCATCCTCTTCATAATCGATCTCATCAATCATCAGCTCACGTCAATCAGAACCGCGTCAACCGTCTTCGTCGCACCTTCATCAACATCATCAATTTTGTCAACTCGGGTTCGCAGAAGAAGGAAGCAGGTTTCGAAGGCAATACGAGATTGAATCTTACCGAGAATTCTTTGTTCTTGACCTCGGTTGACAGGTGCACTCCTTCGAAATCTTCTTTGGTGTGATTACTGTTATTCGTTGAGTTTTGATGAATCATGCTTCTGTTTGCTTTGATTTAGCGGGTGACTTAGGTTTTACAAGGTTGATGGTGGATCTAGGGATAGAACGGGTTTAGTGAGGGTTGCGTGTTGGTACTTTATTCGAGTAGAGGGAGGCGGTTTAGCTAGGGTTGATGTTACGGCGGCGGTCTGGTGATTTCGCGGCTAGGTTAGGGTGAGGAGGAAGATGAGCAGGATGCCGAGAGGGAGAAGAGAGATTTTGTGTTTTGTGTTTTTGTTTGTGGCTTTTAATTTGTTAAGAAGAATAATGTATAAATTATTAAGAAGTAAAGAAGATTGAAAGAACCGATGAGATAAGGATAAAGCATTGGAGATTTTTGTTGTTGCTGTCCATACCGGCGGTGACACTTGTCACCGTCCGGTAGGACCTCCATTTTTGCCTTCATCTGTGCTATTCGCACCCTACCCTGCCTGGCCCAAACGAATTCAGCCTAAAGCCTTTGCTATGCACACCTCCTTCAACTTCTTTTATTTTTCTATTTCAATTTAATTTTTCCTTTTATTCAGTTTGCTTTTAATTCATTAAAAATAGCATAAATCATCCAAAAATTCTCAAATAAATCATGGATATTCCTTTGTGTTTCTAGTATTTTGTCACATTTTTATTTTATTTTTTTCATTGATTAGCGTGCCAGGAATAATTCACCAATGTGCATAGCTTCTTTTGCTTCTTTTCTTGACCAGTCTGTCTTGTCCATTTTCTATAGATTTCAATATTTGGATTTTTGATCCCATTCTTTTTACATTGTGTTCCTAAGATCTTGTAGTTTTCATGTGATTTTTCTCAGAATTTTTAGAAAATTATTTCTTGAATTTTGGTCTGGTATCTTGTGATGTAAGTTTTCTGCCCCAGCTTGTGTTTGTACCTCCATTTGACCTAGTTCCTTTCTGAATTTTTACAAATCCTTTTGGAAAGTTGATATAATGTGTTTTAAGATCATTTGGTTCCAGTTGTAGAATTTTTAGATGGCTGGTTGATTATTTGTGGATTTTTGTTCTTACCTTGTCCCATTTTGCTCCTTTTGGTTTATTAGATCTCTCATAGGCTTAGAAGGGCACTTGTGCCTGTCATACCCCAAATTTGTCCTACCCGCATTATTTTCATTTTTTTGTCTAATCATTATTTCAAAAAAATCCAAAAATATGTATCGTTTAGTTTTCTGTCTAATATTTGGAAAATACAAAAATATGTCATTTATTTTTCAAAGCAAAAAAATCAGTTTTTATTTTGTTATTTAAGCCTATTAGCTCGTTTGCCATTTGTATATATTTATATATATGATTACAAAAATTATTACCAAAAAGTCAAGAGGTGTGTATTTATTATTTGTTTTTTCGAAAATATCCCAATCATAGGTTTTATTTCTTATTATTTAGTTAATATCCAAAAAATACATATACAAAAAAAATCTTTTTAGTTTTATCATATTATTATTATTTGTTACTATTAAGTTCAATTTAAAAAAAAAAAAGGTATAAAATTTTTTTCTCATTTACATAGGTCCATTTGTCTACACAAAATACCAAAAATTTGCTTTCCATTTTATTATTATCCATTATTGATGTTATTACTTTTATTAGTCATTACCATTTTTCATTATTATTCTTTTGTTAAAATTTTTATTTTTATTATTATTATTATTATTATTATTATTATTATTATTATTATTTATTATTATTATTAGTATTATTATTTGTTAATATTATTATCTTGTCAACAAATATTTCCATTTCATAACATTTTCCAACCTCTTCCAAATTACCCAAAATACCATTCCACGTGTTCTAACAAAGGAGAACCACAAGAAGGCTCCTATACCATTTTCTTTTCAGCAAATTTCACTGGCAGCAAAACAAATTCTTCTTCAATGGACCCCACCTTTGCCCACAACAAAAGCAACGCACAAACTTCTCTTTCTGTTATCGCCATCCGCGTCCTCCCATTCCAGCTAGCACAACAACCAAATCACCAAGAGATTTTCTCTTAATCCAGCTATTTTTCCTCTCAAAGTTCCTCTAATACCCTTCACAATTCCTTCCTTATAAACTCAGTTTCACTGTAGAAAATAAACGAAGCTTCAAAAAAATATACTTCAAAAAAAAAATACAGCAAATACCTCAACCATAACATGTTTTTTTTCCTCCACCGAAATCACCTTCATACGACTCATCCTTTAGCTTCTTCATTAACCCTCACCACAATTTCATAACCAAAAATCACAAACAACCTTCATAACCAAAAATAACACCAGCCACCACCTTCTGGCTCTTCGTTAAACTTGCTGCAAAAACAGAAAATCCTCAAAAAAATCATCTTCATTCTCAGCATAAACACAGTCACCATCTACCTTCAAAACCATAAACAAATCCACAAAAACAGATAAATCCATACTAGTATCAAAAAGCTCAAAACGCATAAAGCCAAAACCTTTACTCGAACCAACGTAACTTTTGTTCAATCATCTCAAATGCCACCATTAACGCAAAAACTCAGCAAAACGCTTACACCGTTCACCACAAATCCATCCTCAGCTCATACAAACCGAGAAACTCAATAACCAGAACTTGAAAACAGCCGCCTTCTCTATTCGAATCTCAGAACTAATCGTCGCTCACCATTATCACCACCCCTTCATCGCGCGGAAGCCACAAACCGCAGCGGACTCTTCAAACCATCAACTGAAACCCCATCTCACCCAGCCGCGCACACTTCCGCCGTTCAAACACCATCGCCGCTCGAAATCAAAACGAACTCATCACCGCCGCCGCCGCGATTTGAACCGAAGCTGAGACGGAGAGACGAGAGAGACAGTTCGAAACCTCAGAAAGCCGCCCAGAGCGCCGCCGTCGAAGAACGGTGCGATTGAAGGAGTTTGAAGCGAGAATCTGAGAGCAGGGAGACTCGCGAGATTGTTGAGAAAATCTGGGTAGGTTTTTGTTTCCATTTGTTCTGGTTTGTGTGCATCTGAACCGTGTTTTTTCTTCTTCTATGTTTATATTTCTTATGTGTTTTTAATTATTTATTTTTTTGAAGAAATTGTTGGGCTTTGTAAACCTTTGGACTGAATACAGACCTTACACGCACCTGGCCTTCATGTTTTGGCTGAAGCATATACATTTTTGCTTTTATTATATTTTGTTCATTTTGTTTAAATTTTGTTTTTTATAAAATTAGTTTTATATATTGAGTTTAGTTCAAGTTTATTTTCAAAATATTCATTGCCATACATCACCACTAAAATCCAACCGAATGTCTATTAGCACCCCTTTTCTTTTATTGTTTTTATTTTTTTTATTCAGTTTTTGTTGCTGTTGTTGATAGGATATTCTAGATTCATCTTACACCTTAAACTTGCACTGACCCCTTCTTTATATATATGTTTTTATTATTGGTTGATAATGTTAGAGTTTTATTGTATTATATATATATATACAGTTTACCTATTTTATTTTAATTTTGTGACTAATAATCTTTTTGTCTTAAAAGTATTGTATATATATCTATATGTTTTTCTTGATTTTACTTTGGGCCAATGATATAATAAACGGCCGATTTTTCGCCCGATCTAAATCGGTGATCTTCGGTCAATATGAGGCCCCCTTGTATTTAATTTTTTATTTTATTATTTCGACAAACAACATGTAATTTAATTTAATTCATTTTATTCTTAATATTATTTATTTTATTTAATCATTTAATTCATTATTCTTTTTTCTAACAATTCAATTCATTTATTTATTCATTTATTTATTCGATTATTTTCGCATTGAAAAATTACGATTCGACTCCTCATAGAACGATTTCATTAAATCGGCTCTAAGGTAGTAAACGAACCAAATTTTGTCGCGTCCCAAAAAGGTCCAACGCCTCCGAATAGTTGCGCTCGAAAAAGGTCCAACGCCTCCGAATAGTTGCGTCCCGAATAAACAGGCTGAACGCCTTCGAATAGTTCAAACACACTGCACACACGCTTTCTCTTGGGATAATTACAACGAGACCTTTTTATTTCTCGCAATCCCCTGTATTTATTTTGTATCCCTCTCCCCTTAATTTGTACGCAATTTATTTTCCGTATTTATTTTTGAATCCTTGGTCCAACGCCAAGCGATTGCACTTGCACACTCGCACTTCATTATTCAGTTTTCGTTTATTAGGATCCTCACCTTTGCGAGCCGAGCGCTTCGTGCCTCGCTAACAAACCACAAAAACAACCTCCATTTGCATTTACCCTCTAACCTCAAAAAACCAAAATGTTCCGATTAGATCCAAACCCTTGATCCAACGTCAAGCGGCTTTAGGAAATAAACACACTTTAATAAATACGAGAAGATTTGTACGCCACGAGCCTTAAGCGGTAGAAAGGAGGATAACGAGCTTTCGTTACTCGCTCCGATTATTTCGACGCAAGACACTCGTCTTGTTGGGCGAGATAAACTATCCATAGTCTTTAGTGCATTTCAACTCCTAAACCCTTTCGTCAAAGAAAGATAATAAAATCAACATCCATTACCCTTAGTAGGCCGAACTACGAGGCTCTGACTTTCCCATTGCACACGGGAGTACGTAGGCACGAGGATCTCCATCCTTGCCGAGCACCTAGGTTCAATCTAACTTATAATTCAACTCATTTCCCTCTAGCAAGCAACTCGTTTAAGCATAGACATCCTTTCGCGCGCGTTAACTTAGATGGTTCCCATCGAGTACGATGGATGTAGGGGGTGCTAATACCTTCCCCCTGCATAACCGACTCCCGAACCCGGGCAATGGTTTCGTTGACCTTTGTCCTATCCTTTTCCTCCCGGGTTGTATCTATATCTTCCCTTTCCCTCTTCGGGAATAAATAGAATTAGGTGGCGACTCTTCAGTCCGTCCGGCGCGCGGCTCCGTCCATTTCGGATCGCGTAAGGTCGTATTTTTCGGGGTACGACAGCTGGCGACTCTGCTGGGTACTGGTTCACCCCTATGCGAGTCAAGCCTAGTCTAGGTTTTTGCGTTTGTTTGGATGTTTGCTTTTATGCCTTGCTTGTTTATTTTTATCGCTTTCTTTATCGCATTCCATTTTATATATCTTGTGGCTCCTTGGTGCTATAACTTGGATCGATACTTTGCAAAAGAAACTTGAGGGAAAAGCTCTATACCCGGGCTTGTGAGTATAAACATAAGTTAGCGAGGTTGTGTAGTATGGGCTCCCGAGAGAACCTCTCTCGTGGGTTGTCGATACGAAAACCTCACTCGGAGTAGATTTTAATGGAAATACTGACAACCGTCAAGCTCTTGGCGTGTGTGCTCAGTTGTTTTCATTAAAGTCGTCGACTCTGAGGACCTTTAGAACCTTTTGGTTAAAACATCGGTTGATGGTTGCGTAGTATTGGGCACCAGGGTTCGCCCTCGCGTGGCTCGATACGAAAACCTCACTTAGAATAGACTTACTCAATGGAGTTGATTGACTGTCAAGAATCTATGAAATTGACACGTGCATCAAACAGTTGAGAAAGTTCCATAACTCCAAGACTTTGTTTTAAACCTCGAGTCGACGATCACGTAGTATGGACTCCCGAGAAAACTTGCTCTCGTGGGTTGTCGATACGAAGATCTCACCCAAAACAGATTCATATGGCGGAGTCAATCAACCGTCATGCTTATGGCGCGTGTGATGAACAACCATATGAATTGATAACTTTGGGATCCCTAAAACTTTAGAATTTACCCAGTGAGTTCTTGATCTGAGTATCCTCCAGCTGTACCTTGGACTCATGAGACCCTGATCTTGTGATCCTGGATTCTGATATTGCATATCATCCCATTTGCATCATTTATTCATCTTGCATTTCATTCCAAAAGCCAAAAACTTATTTCATGCTCCTCCATCTTCAGTAAATCAAGCTGGTTTCCCGACGCCCGTATCGAGCTAGACGACCGTATTCAACTAGAGCCAACACTAGAAGACTAATGGACGTGATTCAGGAAGAACAAGCTGCCATGAGGGAAGAGATTGACTCGGTCAAGAGCAAGATTGACCAGATTTACGAGACACTGCAATCTTTGGCAAGAATGGAAGAACGTCGCGAAGCTGCTACTGCAATGAACAATGCTCAAATGCAAGGATCTACCTCACGAGCAATGCCTTCAGTTCCTGTTCCAAATCCTTTGGTATATGGTTTGCCTCCAGGCTTCACTCCTGCTGTTGAAGAGGTCACTTCCCAACCGATACCTGCTTCTGGTGTTACTGTTGGTGCTATTCCTCAAGCTCAACCTATTCCAAATCAAGTCCAGTTTCCTCAAACTGAAGAGAATCATCAAGTTGAGTATGAGATGCATACTGCTGTTCCAATCACCAATCCTCAGGCTGTTCAAGAGTCTGAAGCTATGAAAATGTGTCGTGAGTTAGCTGAAAAACTCCGAATCATGGAAGGACACAACTCAACCTCTCTGAGTGCCTCAGACATGTGCTTAGTTCCAGATGTTGTGATCCCTACTAAGTTCAAGCTTCCAGAATTCGAGAAATACAAAGGCCTTAGTTGTCCTGAACTTCATTTGAGGATGTACTGCAGGAAAATGGCCGCTCATGCCAAAGATGATAAGCTTATGATCCATTGCTTCCAAGACAGCCTGTCTGGAGCATCTCTAGAATGGTACATGCAACTTGAGCGCAACAATGTTCGTACTTGGCTTGATCTATCTGATGCATTCAAAAAGCAGTACAAGTACAACACTGACCTAGCTCCGAACCGCACTCAGCTTCAGAGCATGTCTCAAAAGGAAAGCGAATCCTTTAAGGAGTACGCCCAACGCTGGAGAGAGCTAGCCGCCAGAGTGCATCCTCCATTGGTTGACCGTGAATTGATCGACATCTTCATGGGTACCCTACAGGGGCAATACTATGAGAAGCTGATCAGCAGCGTATCATCTGGTTTCTCAGACATGGTAATGGTCGGAGAAAGAATCGAAGAAGGTCTGAAAAGTGGAAAGATCCAAGGAGGTTCTAGCAGCCAGAACAATGCCAAGAAACCTTTCAATGGATACAAAAAGGGCGAAACAAATTCCATTTCTGCTGCAAGCGGGAATTTCCAACAAAGTGCACCGGCACCGGTTCCCTACTATCAACATCCTTATGTTGCTGCTGCGCAATGTGCTCCTATGCCATATCAGCCAGTTCCTCCGATGCCTTATCAACAGGCCTTTCAAGCTTTATTTCCGCCTCAGATGGCTCATCAACCACGTCCACCTCCAATGGTTGCAGCTGCACAGTATGCACCCAATCCATACCAGCAACCGGCTTATCCACCACGGCCTGGTCAACAGCAACAGCGTGCTCCTCAACAGCGCCCACCATATCAACCAAGAAGGCCTGAAAGAACCTTTGATCCCTTGCCTATGACATATGGAGAAATCTTTAACGGACTGATGGCAAAGGGAACTCTTGTTTTAAGAGACTTGCCACCACAAACTGGTACTGCCCGAGACTATGATGCCAATGCCCGTTGTGAGTATCACAAGGGTGCTCCAGGTCACACGCTCGAGAACTGCAAATCGTTCAAGCACAAGATTCAAGATCTGATTGACTCTAAGGATCTCACCTTCACTCCGAGAAATCCAAATGTCCAGAACGATCCAATGCCGTCACACGGCGCCAACAAGTGAAGACATCTGAAGAGTTTGTTGAAGACCAAGCTGAGTAGTCACCAACTTTGAAGCATTTAAATCAAGAGAAGTTCAAATCCTCAAATCAAGGCAGCCAGTGCCATTTATTATTTCCGCATTCTTGTTGTTTTGTAATGTTTGTTTAAGTACTATTTGCTCTAAACATTGTTATTTGTTCTTGGTTATGTTAATGTTATGTTTATGCATGTTTTGAATCAATTTATTCGCATTCGCTCATCATTTATCATTTATCACAAAATCACAAAAAAATTTCTCTCACTTCACTTTAGCAAATATTTGAGGGAGGATGATGAAAAACGAAATACCCATAACTGTTGCGGTATGCTTTCGGATAAAACCTCGTCAATGATGTACAGGCATTCTTTCAAATCCCCAAACACTGGAGATACAAGGAGTTAATCCCTAGTCAACCACTTCGAGCCTAAAAGTAGGAGCTTCTTTCGGATACAACCCTTACATCTAACCCGGGGCAGGGTAGTTGTTCAGTTAACCTGACTACACCTTCAAATCGCAAGATGAGACATCCCGTCAGAGGACCATCAACAAATGACTTGACAGTCACAACATTCAAACAAAAAAATAGAAAAGAAAAAACACTAAGTTGAGCACCCGAAGGGAGACTTAGTAAAAAAAAAACAAATCAAAAGAGGAACTCAAATCCTCAGCAAAAACAAAACAAATATCAGTGACCACCAAATCAAAAAATCAAAGGGTCACCAACAGCAAAATGAGATGACTGCCATCCTCAAGCGAACCTTAAAGCTTAATTTTCACTCTTGCAAAGTCAAAACAAATACATGTGTAGAGTTAACTGAACGTAGGACTGGAGAACATTTCGAAGAAGGGATGGGTACAAATCAAACTTTGAGCCTTATATCCTTTGTTTCTCAAACCATTAACCAGACCACGTTACAACCCTCGAAAGTCCTAATTGAGGCGCGATTTATTCTGAAAGCATGCTACCAACAAGGTTGCGTAAATTGACTCCTATATATTTGCTAAATCTTCAATATCGATTGCACATTATTCTCGCTGCATCTTTCACGCAATTCCTAAATCAGCACCACGTTTGGACCAACGGTTCATTCGTCACACTATCACAATCATTCAAATAAATCGACTTTTTCAAAACATACATGAACTTTACATTAACACTACCATTTGTGTATGAACAATTTAATTGCAATTCAGTGCTTGACATCAGTACAATCCTAACAAGGGGAAATCAAAAGAAAATTTGAGCTTCCTTGATGCCAAAATGAATCAAGACTACCTCAACAGCCCAATCAGGGGCAAATTATCTCCAAACAGCCCAATTAGGGGCAAATTATCTTCAAACAGCTCAATCAGGGGCAAGCAAACAGGGAACAAATCTTCCTATCTCTCCTCCCCATCTGAACAAGCAGTCCTTGCTAGACGTTGGCAATCATTCAAAGCAAAATCAGTCTTCACGTGTCAATTAAGTCGCTTCGCTCATCAGCAGATAACCAAGCGTGGAGCATTCAGATCCATCTTCGGATCATACATCGTCAAAGATCGAGTGTCGGGGAATCAGTCCCTCCACCCACCCAAAGTCCAATCATTATTGGCAACTACCAGACCAAAAGTCCACCAAGCTGGCACCTTTCAATCACTCATATGCATCATTATGCATCATTAACGTCATAAAGCATCATTACATCAATCATTTACAGCATATGCATCATTTGCATATTCTCAATAAATCAGACCTTTTATTATCCCCAACATTATCGAATTTATATCTCAGTGCATAAGCATTTGCATCGTATCTCCATCATTATGGAATACCATTTCACAACAGTCAGCATAGTTGCATATTTCAGGATCCAAGATCAATCCAAGATTCCAGGCCTTTCCCCAGCGGAAGTTGTAACCCGGTGAACTGATTTTAAACAATGTTGCGGATAGCAAGAGTCGCCACCGACTTTTATTTTATCCATAAGGAAAGGTTATAAAAGAACAGGAAAGACCTTAGAGAATATTTTGGGTCCGGGGGGTAAGTTATGAAAAGGGAAGGTGTTAGCACCCTTTTCATCCATGGTTATCCATGGGCTCTTAGGTACTTAAGCTCACTTTTGAATTGTTTTGAAAGTGTAGTGTGTGAATAGCAAAAATTTCAGAATAGTTTAATAATAATCCGTGTATGGATGTGTAAGAAACTTGTTTGAAAATTTTGTTGAAAATTTGTTTAAGTGTGAAAAAAATTTTGAAATGAGCTTAAGTACTTAGGAGTAATCTACCCTAATGTTTAAGGTCTTTCTTATTCTTTATCCTTTCCTTAGTAAGACTATCCCTACTATAATGGAGTAGGTAGTCCTTACTTTGGATGTTAAGGGACATGTATGGGACAATTAGATTTTGAAGGCAATGGTGGGGTGTAATAAGCACATATAAGGGACCATCATCATTTTTCGAAAGGGACTCGATCCGTAAAGGCAACCATAAAGGGACTTTGATGATTTTATTTCGAGGGACTTGCTTTATACACCCCACTTAACCATTATTCGTAGGCAACGAGAGGGATATCCTTAGAAAGTGAGACGGCGATTAAAATCGACTTACGTGTGTGAAGTGTTTAATTTAATTATCTTTATTTAAAAGTGATCTAAATTTATTTTAATATTACATACATGTTGTTACACTCCCTAATTACTAACCACAACAATAATAATTAAATAATTACAATTTTACATCCAGGAACAATTACATAATAATTATAAAATAAATGGCAAATAAATAAATATAATAGCGAAATATAAATAATAAATAAATAAATAAACAAATTATAATCAGGGGTTAGTAGCAATAATAATAATAATAAGTTAGAAATAATAAACGAGGTTAGAAATATAAAAATAATAATAATATGGTTAGTAAATAAGAATAAAAGTAATTAGAGTAAACAAAATAAAAATATAATATAATAATACATAATAATTTAGTTAGTAACAATAAACAAAATTAATTAACAATTTTTAATATGAACAATTATACTTAGAAAACAGATATTAACGAACAATTATTTTTTAAGTTTTAAATTATTAAATTATTCTTTTAAATATAATATGACTACAAAATTTAATTATTATTAATATTATACATATCTTAAGAAAAAAGTAAATTTTTTTTAATATCATATATAAAATTAATCATGTTTATAAATTTTAATCCTATTAATTATTATACTTACAAATTTTTAAACCAAACATAAAAATATAACTATTATGAATTAAATTGTTTTTAAACATTAAAAGAAAAATAATTTGAATTATAAATATACTTACAAAATTTATAAGGATTATAATAAATATATATACATAATAATTATATTAAAAAAAAAGAATTTAATTTTATTTAGAAAAATATTTTAGGATTGGAAAACTAGGGTTTTATATTTTTTTAGGTTTTTTAGAAATAGGGTTTTATAAAATTAGGGTTTATCTAATTACCTATTTTATTTACAAACATATGTACAAAATTTTTTTTAATTAATAAAATAATGACATGTTAACAAATTATTATTTTTTAATAAAAGAAATAAATATAAGTTTAATCTAATGTAAATATATTATTTTTGAATTTTAGGGATTTTTCTTGAAATTAAAATATTAATTAAAGAATAATAAGAAAAAAGAAGAAAATAGAAAGAAAAAGAAAAGGGAACCTGCTGGGATCTGATCCCAAGACCTCAGGTTTGCAAACAACATCCAGAACCACTAAGCCATCCATACGCGGGTGAAAGTAGAATGAGAATGGTTGGTTTTGTTCTTTGTCTTTGATAAATCCAGAAAAATATGAAAAAAACAAAAGGCCTGGGGTGGTGTTGAACCCAGGACCTTATGGATATGCATACGCGCGTCTTACCGCCTGGCTGGGAGAGCCTTCCTGTCAACCTGTTGGCCTTGATTCATTATATTTTATGCCTTCCATGATCCTGAAAAATAAACAAAAAAATATGGCCCCAGCATGATTCGAGCCATGGACCTCTCACCAAATACATACGCCTCCTTTCCACTGGGCTACTACTGCCTTGATGATATCAACTTATGTTAATATAATAAAATTATTAAACAATTTTTCAAATATCAGAATGCGCGCCATAGGACTTCTTCTTCTCCAATTTACCTGCGATTTTTGCTATGAATTTACATATGAACTTTCCTGCGAGTTCTTCCTGTTCTTCAACCTGCGAAAACGAAACATGGACAAAACAGTTCCGATTTATGAAATTGATTAACATTTTATGATCCATACAGTCCACACAACATCTCTACGTTCTCCAAATCCATTTATATTTGGTGAATTGATGAACCCTAATTTGGAGGTTCAAACCCTAACCATGGCCGTTTCTGTTTCAAGCTCTCATCCTTCAATCAAACTATCCAGAATCATTCTAGGGATCAAAATAAACACAAATCAATCATCAAAAACAGTTCATAATACATATATTGATGGATTCGAAAAAAATTATTTTAAGACAAAGATGAGTTCGGGTTGATCAACAGGAGGCATATGTGATGCATATGATGGATGTTTCACCATTAGAGAAGTCTCATGAAGCTTGCTATGTACTTATTTTACCTTCAAATGCTTCAAATCCAAAAATCCGAATGTCCCTTATGGAGAGATTTTTTGTGTTTTTGTTCTTACCTCTTGGCTGCTCAAATTCGTGTCTCAGGCTAGGGTTTCACTTAGTATATATGTGTGATGGATTTAGGTTAAAAACATGGATAGGTTGTGTGGATATTTGATCCAAAAAAGATTCAAAAAGATCAAGTGTTAAAATTCAAATATTTGTGCATTATGACTTGCTATTCTTGGACAATTCACATGATTCTTTTCTCTTTAAGTTTCAATCACTTTTTAAGACTTTCTAGATTCAATCTTTCCACCCAAAAATAGATTTTTATATTTTTTATTTATTTAAAATGATTTTTATGATTTAAATCAATAATAAATAAATAAAAAATAATAAAAATGATGAATTTTATTCCATTGGGTCGTGCATAGTGTTTGTGTATGGATTGGATCATGAATTGGTCAGCCCATTTGGAAAGAAATACTTCTTAACCTCCATTTTCAACATAAACCATCACAAAATTGCCCAACTTTGCAAGGGCATATCTCCCTCAATTTTAAGGGTATGAGGGTGTTCTTGGACTTTTTGGAAAGCTTGAAGAGTCCTCTAAACAACCCCATTGGTTTCAGGTCCATATCATTTACCAATCTCAAGTTATGCCCTTTTGAAGCTGTTGACTTTTTGTTGACTTTTGAGATGACCTATAATGTCTTAGATCATATCTTTCAAATGAAGCATTTTTAGGCTTAACTTTCAACATCAAAGTTGTAAAGAATTCAATTTCCTTCAAAATGAGCTTTGGATGGAGACTTGGTGATGAAGTATGTGAAAGTTATGCCTGGTCAAAGTTCAGTTGACTTTTACTGAGGAAACCCTAATTTAGAAACTCCTGATTATTGATGATCTGGAATCTCCTTGATGAATCATGATCAACCCTTGATCAAATGATGAATTTCACTTCATATACTTGATGTTGGCAAAAAATCATGAAGTTTGACTTTGGTTAGACCACAGTTGACCTCAGTTTGACTTTTTAACTGCACTGACTAATTTTGACTTATCTGATCATCTGACTGAGCAAACTTTTGAGAAAAGTCTTGAAACTTGTCATGGGGGTTCTTACACACATATAAGATGTTATGAAACTCACTTGAGGTATTGGAAGTCCATTTAGCCTGATTAAAGTCAAAACCCTAGTTTTGGATGCATTGCTTAGGAGGTGTATTATCTGAGGGAATTGTCAACTTCTTTGACCAATTGTGAACTTTGTGAACCTTGTGAATCTTCATAAAGTGTCTTATGATACTCATGGGAGATATTGTGAAGCTTGTGAACCTTGTGAATCTTCATAAAGTGTCTTATGATACTCATGGGAGATATTGTGAAGCTTGTGAACCTTGTGAACCTCATGAAGTGGTTTTGTAGACCTCATGATCCCCAGGGAAGCTTTGTAATCATTGTGAAACTTGTGAACCTTATGAACCTTCAAGAAGTGACTTGTGGACTTCATGAACTTCATGAAAGGTCTTGTAAATGTTGAGAAGCTTGTGAACCTTGTGAACCTTCATAAAGTAACTTGTAGACTTTATGAACCTCATGAAAGGTTATGCAAGTGTTGGAGAACTTGTGAACCTTGTGAATCTTCTTAGAACACAAAGTCTTGTGTTGTGAGGGCAAATTTTGGGGTGCAACAGCTGCCCCTGTTCAATTTTCTGAAACCTGAGGGGTTAGATTGGTATATTTGCCAGTCGTAACCTGGAAGGTTGAAGGGGATTGAACACAAAAGCCCAAAAATTTGCACTCACCAGTGCATGGAGTGATATTGATGGTTGGTTGAACATGATTGAGTGGGCTTAAAGATGCCACTAAGGGAAAGTTCTTCAGTAGCATAATGAGAGCTGTCAGGAGTCTGGAGTAATATTGATGTAACAGTATGTCTTCATGAGGATAGAGCAATCAATAATGATAACCCTAAAGCAGTCTTGAAGAAATAATATGACTTCAGGAGGATAAAGCAATGAATAGCTCTAAAGCAGTCTTGAAGATATGATTTCAGGAGGATAGAGCAATGGATAGCTCTAAAGCAGTCTTGAAATAATAATGTAATTGTCTTCAGGAGGATAGAGCACTGGATAGCTCTAAAGCAGTCTTGAAGTAATAATGTAATTGTCTTCAGGAGGATAGAGCACGGGATAGCTCTAAAGCAGTCTTGAAGTCATGAGAAGTTATCAGGAGGATAAAGTAACCCTGAGGTTATAATAAAGCAGTCCCAAAGAAACTCATCAGGAGGATAAAGTAACCCTAAGGTTACAATAAAGCAGTCCCACAGTAATAAGAAGCTCAATAGGAGGATAAAGTAACCCTGAGGTTACAATAAAGCAGTCCTGGAGACCATAATTTTGTTTGTTGGATAATTAACCTGAAACAAGGTAGCATTCTGTATAATAATATTAGTTTATGCATTATGTATGCATGTATAATATGTTGCACTTAAGTAATATACTATATGTCTATGGATATATATGTTATGGTATGATGTAAATGATGTATGTATGATATGATACTGCCGGAAGCGTCTGGATATCTTCGTATAACAACCGCTGGCCAGGGAAAATAAATCCCGATTCGTTGTTGAAGAATATATAACCCTCCGTCTGCTGGGGATAACAAGGTATAGATAACTTCCCGTATGCTGGGGATAGTAAGGATAGATAACTTCCCGTATGCTGGGGATAGTAAGGATAGATAACTTCCCGTATGCTGGGGGATAGTAAGGTATATATAACCTTCGTCTTCGTTTGATGGTAGGGTAAATATAACATCCCGTCTTCGTTCGTCGTACCCTTATTGGAAAGTAATTTCCCGTATGTCCATATGAGGATAAAAGAGATGGATATAAATTCCAGGGGAGATGAAACTTTATGAAGATGGATTAGTCCTACTGAGGATTTGTAACTGTCTTGTAAGGTGAACCGGCGAAGCTTCATTGAAATCCTTCCCTCGTTCGTCCTTAGTAAATACTATTACTGTATTTTCATGCATTTCTGGTAAACATCAATCATATTAAAAGCATACATGCATTTCTGGTAAACATCAATCATATTAAAAGGCATACATACATTCAACACAACCAATGGACGTTTCGCTTATGTAAATAGGGTAAAAGTAAATCTGGATTAAAAAGATGGAATTTATTTATATCAAAAAGTGACCCATACACGGGTGAATTTGTACAAGGAGACATAAACCCTAGTAAGAGGATTTTGCCATAAAGTTTTACAAAAAGAATCAGCTATGTGGGAAATAATCCTATTGAGTTTCAATTCTACTATTGCCACTCAAGTATCTCATCTTCTTACTGTTGAGACGGAAACGATTTGAATTGAGCTTTATCTGTTCGAGCTTGAATAAGTAGTACAACTGGTTGCAGTTTCATGGGTGATCCAAACGAGACATAGTCATACGCTTTAATCCCTAACTTTTGCCTGGATTGCCCTTTCGGGTTTTCAATCCACCGGGATACCCTTTTTTGCCCAAGCCGCCTTTTCAGGTTTTCGACTTGCCGGGTGTACATCTTTTTATATATATCCCTAATTTTTGCCCAAACCCTTTTGGTTTGCCGGGATGCCCTTATTTTTGCCTAGGCCTATCAACCTAGCGGGTCTCTTTTTATGCGTAGTATTTTTTAACTATGTCTGCGTTTACAGGCTGTGGGAAGTCCTCACCATCCATTGTAGTCAGTATCATGGCACCTCCTGAGAATACTGTCTTGACTACAAATGGTCCTTCATATGTCGGAGTCCACTTGCCCCTAGGATCACCCTGTGGTAATATGATGCGCTTGATTACCAAGTCACCAGCCTGATATACCTTGGGCTTAACCTTCTTGTTAAAAGCTTTGATCATTCGCTTCTGGTACATCTGGCCATGACAAACTGCTGCTAACCTCTTCTCATCAATCAAATTTATCTGGTCAAGTCGAGTCTGAATCCACTCATCTTCATCCAAGCCTGCATCCTTCATAATTCTTAAGGAGGGGATCTGAACTTCAATGGGCAGAACTGCTTCCATACCATAGACTAAGGAGAATGGGGTTGCCCCTGTTGAAGTACGTATTGTAGTACGATAACCATGAAGAGCAAATGGTAACATCTCGTGCCAATCCTTGTAAGTAACAGTCATCTTCTGCACAATCTTCTTAATGTTCTTATTAGCAGCTTCAACTGCCCCATTCATCTTTGGACGATACGGAGAAGAGTTATGATGTTTAATCTTGAACTGCGTGCAAAGATCAGTAATCATAGTGTTGTTCAGATTAGAGCCATTGTCAGTGATAATCCTTTCGGGGATACCATACCTACATATGAGATTATTCTTAATGAATCGAGCCACAACATTCTTAGTCACAAATGCATATGAAGCTGCCTCTACCCACTTCGTGAAATAATCAATAGCAACTAGGATGAAACGATGCCCATTAGAAGCAGTAGGCTTGATCTCACCAATCATATCAATGCCCCACATGGCAAAGGGCCAAGGAGCAGTCAACACATTCAAAGGTGATGGAGGTACATGAACTTTATCAGCATAGATTTGACATTTGTGACAAGTTCTGGAGTGTTGATAACAATCAGCTTCCATGGTAGACCAATAGTAACCTGCTCTCAAAATCTTCTTTGCCATAGTATGACCACTAGAATGAGTGCCAAAGGTCCCATCATGCATCTCTTCCATAATCTCAGTTGCTTCCTTCTTATCCACACAACGAAGCATAGTTGAATCATGACTGCGCTTGTACAGAATCCCATTACTCAAAAAGAACTTAGCAGAAAACCTTCTCAGGAACTTCCTATCTTTGACGGATGCCCCTTCAGGGAATTCCTGAGCTTCAAGATATCTTTTTACTTCATAGAACCAAGGCTTCTCCTCTGCCCCTTCTGTGTCAATCTCATTGCAGTATGCAGGCTTCTCAAATCTATCAATGGTAATCTTAGGAGCTTCATCATCCCAGCTGATCTCAAACATAGATGCCATGGTGGCTAATGCATCTGCCAACTGATTCTCTCTTCGTGGAATATGTCCAAAGGTAATCTCTTTGAAATGTGGGATCAAAGACAACACATGTTCTCTGTAAGGAATGAGATTATCATGCTTGGTATCCCAATCTCCTTTAATCTGACTCACTACCAGGGCTGAATCTCCATACACATCAAGGAACTGAATCTTCATATCAATAGCAGCTTTCATACCCAGGATACATGCCTCATACTCAGCCATGTTATTGGTACAATGGAAACAAAGTCTGGCAGTAATCGGAGTATGACAACCTTCAGGGGAACTAATCACAACACCAACACCATTACCAAGTGCATTAGAGGCACCATCAAAAACCATAGTCCATCGGGATCCTTGTTCAGGTCCGTCATATTGTCCAGGTTCTTTGGTAACAGTCATAATGTCTTCATCAGGGAACTCAAAATTCATTGACTGGTAATCATCCACTGCTTGATGAGCCAAATGATCAGCAACAACACTTCCTTTAATGGCCTTCTGAGTAGTGTATTGTATGTCATATTCCGTCAAGATCATCTGCCATCTTGCAATTCTTCCGGAGAGAGCAGGTTTCTCAAATATGTACTTGATTGGATCCATCTTCGAGATCAATAAGGTAGTATGGGTCAACATATACTGTCTTAGTCGGCGAGCAGCCCATGCCAAAGCGCAGCAAGTTTTCTCGAGCAGTGAGTATCTTGTTTCACAGTCGGTAAACTTTTTGCTAAGGTAGTATATTGCCTGCTCTTTTCGACCAGACTCGTCATGTTGCCCCAACACACACCCCATTGAGTTGTCTAGAACTGTTAAGTACATAATCAAGGGTCTTCCGTCAACTGGTGGCATCAAAATTGGTGGTTCTAGCAAATATCTCTTGATTTCATCAAAGGCAGTCTGGCACTCATCATTCCATTCCATCACCTGATCTTTCTTCAACAACTTGAAAATTGGCTCGCAGATGGTAGTTAATTGGGAAATAAATCTTGCAATGTAGTTCAATCGTCCCAAGAAACCTCTAACCTCCTTCTCAGTACGGGGAGCTGGCATCTCTCGTATAGCTTTCACTTTTGCAGGATCCACTTCAATACCTTTTCCACTGACAATGAAACCCAGGAGCTTTCCAGATCTAACTCCAAAAGTACACTTGTTTGGATTCAACCTCAACTTGTATTTCTTCAACCTCTCAAACAACTTGTGCAGATGATCAAGATGTTGCTCTTCATTCTGAGATCTGGCTATCATATCATCCACATATACCTCTATCTCATGATGAATCATATCATGGAACAAAGCCACCATAGCACGCTGATATGTTGCCCCTGCATTCTTTAAACCAAATGGCATCACTTTATAACAAAAAGTGCCCCACTGTGTCACAAATGTTGTCTTCTCCATATCTTCAGGTGCCATCTTGATTTGATTATAACCAGAGAAACCATCCATAAAAGAGAATACCTTATGCTGAGCAGTGTTGTCTACCAGAATATCAATATGAGGAAGTGGAAAGTCATCTTTGGGGCTAGCCTTGTTCAAATCTCTGTAGTCCACACACATACGTACCTTACCATCTTTCTTAGGAACTGGCACCACATTTGCAACCCACTGAGGATAAGAAGTCACTGCTAAGAACCCTGCATTGAACTGTTTCATTACCTCTGCTTTGATCTTTTCTGACATTTCAGGACGCATACGACGAACCTTCTGCTTCTTTGGACGACAATCTTCTTTCACTGGCAAACGGTGAACCACAATGTCTGTATCCAACCCTGGCATATCTTCATAAGACCAAGCAAAGATCTCCACATAGTCACGTAACATCTGAATCAACCTGCTCTTGACACTGTCCTCTAAATCAGCCCCTACCTTGACCTCTTTTCTGTCTTCCTCAGTTCCCAGATTCACAACTTCGACTGGCTCTTCATGTGGCTGTATAGCTTTCTCTTCCTGTTGTAACAACCTAGCAAGCTCTACAGGTATTTCACAATCGTCCTCATTTCCGTCTTCAGTTTGATAGATCGGATTCTCGAAATTGTAATTGGCAATAGTAGAACTGTTATCAACAGGATCCAGAGTGGATGAGGATCTGCATTTAGTGATGTGGGTGTGTGTAAGAACACATAGCTGATAAAGCAAAAATAAAGAAAAGAAAGATAAGGAACACAATATTTACTAAAACGAAACGTCCACTGATTTTATTGAATGAAGTATGCAAATGAAATGACAGCCCGTAACAAACACACCATTGTGCCCCGGGTAAGGCACATGGCTTGAAAGTTTTATTGTTCAGAAATTACAAATTTAAAACATAACACAGTAATAGTATTTACTCCTGACTAAAGGAGATAGGGATAACATCTTCAGCTTTCCAATTATTGAGTCCAGCACCCACAGTAGGAAAAATCCATGCATCCAAGTTGTAGTCTTCATCTTGATCTCCCACAGCATTAATCACCCCTTGATTGGTGATACGAGCAACACGAGCACGACGAACAGCCTTCTGGGACTCTGCAGTGAAACCCAAACCAAACTTGTCAGACTTGTACGGAATATCAGGAAGCTGACCCCAAACAGTACAACCACCTTCATTCACCACAGCTCTAGCATCATTGAGGGAGACCATTGCCATTGTTGGAGGATTTCTGATGACCACAGGAACCTTCTTCACAGCAGGAGGAGCTACACCATCATTATCAACCCAGGGAATCACTTCAAATGACTGACACGGAGTCTCAATATATTCACCATCTACTTCCAGATACTTGAAAGTATTTACATGGCTGACAAAGTATTCTTCCTCTCCAAAGACAGTAACAACCTTTCCATTCACCGGATATCTCAACTTTTGGTGCAATGTAGAGGTCACAGCACCTGCCCCATGGATCCAGGGACGACCAAGCAGACATGAGTATGAAGGACGAATATCCATCACATAGAATGTAGCAGTAAACATCTGAGAGCCAACCTTGATTGGAAGATCAATTTCCCCATGCACCACTCTTCTAGAACCATCAAAAGCTTTTACCACAATATTACTGGGCTTCAACACAGTATCTTCAGGACTCAGCTTGTTCAGGACTTCCTTAGGCAACACATTCAAAGAGGAACCATTGTCTATCAGCACATGAGACAGGGTAGTGCCCCTGCATTCAATTGAAATATGCAAGGCCCTGTTATGATCCCTCTTGGCAGGGGTCAAGTCAGCATCAGAAAATCCTAACCCATTGTCATAAGTCAGGTGGGCAACACAGTTTTCAAATTGGTCCACAGAGATTGCACTGGGCACATGAGCAGACTTCAGAAACTTGATCAAGGACTTGGCATGAGCTTCAGAACACAGCAACAAAGACAACATAGAAATCTTTGAGGGAGTATGCCCCAACTGATCCACAATGTCATAATCACTCTTGCGAATGATTTTCAATACTTCTTCCATCTGCTTAGAGAGATCATCAGCAGCTGGCACATTAGTAGATACAGGCTCAATAACAGGACCTTTGCCCCGAGCATCAGTGGTGGAAGTAGCAGCAGGAGTAACTGCATTCTTGGAAGTATCTGGAGGAGAGAAGACTCTTCCACTACGAGTGATCTTGCTAGATCCAGCAATACTATCAATGTCAGCAGGTATATCCGGTAAAGGCTCTTGCTTGACACCATGGATGTAAACATCAGACCCATAGTGCCACGGCACAGCTTTGTCAGATGTATAAGGAATAGGACCAGGAGTGGTAATGATCAGAGGAGCCACTCTGGCTTCAGCAACAACTTTCACAGGACCTTCAGCAGTAATCTTGATTGGGCCCTGATGAGTGATTTTAATGGGACCCTTTGAAGTGATTCTTAGTGGTACTTTGTCAACCATGTCAACTTCTTCAATCTTCTTACCCTGAGTCAGATGATCTACCATACTTTCTACAGATGCTGGTCTTCTTTCAAACACTATAGTATACTTATCCATGAGACGCTGAATGCCATCTCTCAAAATGAAGCAACTATCCGGCTTATAGGTACAATACAAACAATCTTCACGACAACCTGGAAAGATCCCAGCTTGTACTAACCTCTTTTTGATAACAGACAATGGCGTGCTCAACTCCATAACTGAATAGACATGCAGATCTTCATCAATATCTTCATCAATGGCATTGACAGTCTTCTCGTGATTTGGCATTGGAGCTGTAATCACATTTGGAGTACCTGGTGGATCAAACTCAATTTCTCCAGCATCGATCATATCCTGAATTTTGTTCTTCAAGACCCAGCAGTTATTAGTATCATGTCCTGGACAGTTTGAATGATATGCACATCGTGCATTGGGATTGTACTTGGGAGAAGTAACATTGGGATTCTGAGGAGCCTCCCTCAAGGTAATAAGTTCAGCCTTCAACAAGTGTTGCAATGCCTGAGCCATTGACATGTTGATCTTCGTGAACTGTCTTCTAGCCCTCTGTTGGTTGCCTTGAGGCTGCCCTGTTGGTGCAGGAGTTGGATTTGAAATATGCACTGCACTGACAGACTGATGCCTTCTGTTACGATCAGGTTGACCATAAACAGCATTTGATTCTTTCTTCCCAGTGGGAGGCTTCTTTGCAGTACCTGATGAAGAAGTGCCCACTTGGATCTTACCACTCTTGATACCATTCTCTACCCGCTCTCCTGTCATAATCAACTCAGTGAAGCCAGATGATGAGCTTCCAATGAGATGACTGTAAAACGGACCATTCAGCGTACACATGAACATATCAACCAATTCCCTATCAGTCAAAGGGGGTTGAACTCTTCCAGCTAAGTCTCTCCATTTCTGGGCATACTCTTTAAAACTTTCTTTGGCACCCATAGACATGCTTTGAAGCTGCATGCGAGTGGGGGCTAAGTCAGCATTGTATTGATACTGCTTGTAGAAAGCTTCAGCAAGGTCATTCCAATCTCTGATGTTGACACTCTCCAACTGATAATACCACTCCAGCTGAGCTCCAGATAAGCTCTCTTGAAAGAAATGGATCCACAACTTCTTATCAGCAGTGTGGGGTTGAATTCTTCTAACATAAGACCTCAGATGCAATTTGGGACAAGAGACCCCATCATAGACAACAAATGTTGGAACCTTGAAACCAATGGGTATCACAACCCCAGATATCAAACTCAAATCCTCAAAATCCAGCCCAGATGATTTCTGTAATTCCATAGCATCCATCCTATCCACCAACATCTTGAATTTGTCTTCATTAGGCTCATGGTAGTAGTTAGCCTCAGAATCAGAGTCCCCCATTGTGTTATGGAGACTGCCTCTCTCTTGCTCAGATTCTTCAGATTCATAGTCTTCAACCTGTTCCTTGGTCTTGACAGGACCCTTGAACCTTCTTCCCATGTTGAGCAACCCAGCAGACCTTCTAGTCTTCTTAGTCTTCTTGGCCAGCAGTGCCTTCAAATCATCTTGCCCCTTGGATAGGTTCAAGATCAGCTCTTGGAACTGTGCATTCTGTGCCTGAAGATCCTTAACTGATTGTTCAAGTGCCATTGCTGAAATAAACAGCGAGAAGATGAGAAACCTGTGCACAATTATAAACCTGTGATGCAATGAAATGATATGGTAATGTATATGCAATGTTTTCAAGGACCGCAGGATTTAAATTTGCTTAAACAACCAAGAAAGTAACTTTTTATTAGTAATAACTTGTTTTGCCTTTTAGGCTTACAAAAATGGAAATGAAATAAGTACAAAAGATGGGGTTTTAAGTCTCCCATGGACGTTTCCTCTTTGTGTTGAGGTATGAATTGAGGTTTCGTTCCTCGTGAAGTTGCTTTGTTAGCTCTAGGATCCTTGCTTGGCTTGTTTTGTAATGAGCCTCGAAAGTATCCCTTTGCTCCTTCAGTTGAATCCATGATCTCTGCAAGTCTTCCATATCAGTAGGCATGTCTGGGTGAAGGATGGTATAAGCTGTGTCTCCTTCAGCAACAGGTTCCATGGTAACTGGTAGGATGGCAGGATATGGCATCATGAGTGTCTGAGCACGAGATCGTACCCATCTGAGATAAGCCTCCATAGGAATAGTGTACTTAGGCTCCAGTGTCTTGCTGTCAACCCTGTTTACTTTTCCCCAAGCTCGTATGAATCTCTGACGGTAACCTTGAAGATCGTTGTCGTAGTCAAACACAATGCCCTGGATTAACATGTCATGTGGACCATCACTCCGAGCGTAACCAAACTGTCGTAAAGCTAGTGAAGGGTTGTAGGTGATGCCTCCTCTTATGCCTAGAAGTGGCACATTAGGAAACTCCCCACAACGGTCAATGATAATGACATTCTCCATAGATCTGGAGCACCAATGAATATCTGAATGTGAAAGTGACATGATCCTCTTGGACCATCTGAATCCTTGCTCATTCTTCATTACCGAGCGAGGAAGGTGAGAAATAAACCACCTAGAAAGTAAAGGTATGCAGCACATCAAAGTTCCTCTTGCCCTTGTAGTACGGGTATGAAGAGAATGAAGGATGTCTCCCAGCAATGTAGGCACTGGATTGTGACTCAGGAAAATGTTGATGGCATGAACATCTATGAACTGATCTGGATTGGGGAACAATACTAAGCCGTATATCAGCAAGGCTAAGATCTCCTCAAAAGCATCATGACTCATGGCCTTCAAGAACATTTGAGCTTTATCCACTAATACCTTGGCAAGGATACCCTTAACTCCACTTCTCGTCTCTAGAACAATGTCAGACTTCTTCAGATGTAGGGCTGCAACAATAACCTCTGGTTTAAGTTCTTTCTCCAAACCTGTGAAGGGTCTTTGATCAAGAACAGGTATACCCAGAAGTTTGGAGAACTCCTCCATGGTTGGAACCAGCTGGTAGTCGGGGAATGTAAAGCAGTGGTGCTTAGGATCAAAGAACTGAAACAGGACACTCATCATGTCTTCATTGAACCCTGAAGTGACCAGATCCAATAAATGACCATGTCTCTTGTTGAACTGGGAATGATCGGGCACTTGGGGAACCAACTCTTTGAGTTTGGGAGGTATCCCTACAAAGTTGATCCTGATGGTGTTTCTACGAGCAGAAGCCATGACCTGCAACAAAGAACAAAAATAAATCCCTTGGTCCTTGAAATGGTTAGGGAAAATGATATGCTCATGATGCATGATGATGTCATGATGTTATGCTCAATCACAAACATGTGGCACACACAAGCAAGTCACACAATAGCCCTAGGTTTGAAGGCTTGCATGAGGTTTAAGGTAAGTACCCTCCCCTGAAGTTAGATGGCTCATCCTGTCCTACAAAAGTAACCGGGTTCTAAGGGATCTCAATATCATTGATCCTTCACAAGGGTGGCTGATCAGAAGGCAACTTACTTGCCAACCAAAACCCTCCAAGTTTAAGATCTCAATGAGCGTAGTATCGAGTGTCAACCAACTTCAGTCTGCACCAAAGCCGGTTACCTCACTACTTTCTAAAGGCCAAGATGAGTTAACTAGGGTTCTAAAAGTTAGTTAGTGCATTGACAACATATGGCAGCCTCATATTATCCTCAACTTAACTTAAGGAACATAAGCACCAACCAAGAAGTCGCACTAACTATGGCCACCAGATCAACCATATCGATATACGTCGTACAGTTTCCTTGGTCTATTGCCATTTACCTAAGGTACACTAGATCCGGGTTAGGACCTTTCACACATAAGAGCACCCCAACAATATAATAATAAAGCAAACAAATCAAACAATATTAAAGTGATCTTAATTCCTAAGGGTACCCCTCTTAAATTTAAATCCCCAGCAGAGTCGCCAGTTCTGTAACCCGGTGAACTGATTTTAAACAATGTTGCGGATAGCAAGAGTCGCCACCGACTTTTATTTTATCCATAAGGAAAGGTTATAAAAGAACAGGAAAGACCTTAGAGAATATTTTGGGTCCGGGGGGTAAGTTATGAAAAGGGAAGGTGTTAGCACCCTTTTCATCCATGGTTATCCATGGGCTCTTAGGTACTTAAGCTCACTTTTGAATTGTTTTGAAAGTGTAGTGTGTGAATAGCAAAAATTTCAGAATAGTTTAATAATAATCCGTGTATGGATGTGTAAGAAACTTGTTTGAAAATTTTGTTGAAAATTTGTTTAAGTGTGAAAAAAATTTTGAAATGAGCTTAAGTACTTAGGAGTAATCTACCCTAATGTTTAAGGTCTTTCTTATTCTTTATCCTTTCCTTAGTAAGACTATCCCTACTATAATGGAGTAGGTAGTCCTTACTTTGGATGTTAAGGGACATGTATGGGACAATTAGATTTTGAAGGCAATGGTGGGGTGTAATAAGCACATATAAGGGACCATCATCATTTTTCGAAAGGGACTCGATCCGTAAAGGCAACCATAAAGGGACTTTGATGATTTTATTTCGAGGGACTTGCTTTATACACCCCACTTAACCATTATTCGTAGGCAACGAGAGGGATATCCTTAGAAAGTGAGACGGCGATTAAAATCGACTTACGTGTGTGAAGTGTTTAATTTAATTATCTTTATTTAAAAGTGATCTAAATTTATTTTAATATTACATACATGTTGTTACACTCCCTAATTACTAACCACAACAATAATAATTAAATAATTACAATTTTACATCCAGGAACAATTACATAATAATTATAAAATAAATGACAAATAAATAAATATAATAGCGAAATATAAATAATAAATAAATAAATAAACAAATTATAATCAGGGGTTAGTAGCAATAATAATAATAATAAGTTAGAAATAATAAACGAGGTTAGAAATATAAAAATAATAATAATATGGTTAGTAAATAAGAATAAAAGTAATTAGAGTAAACAAAATAAAAATATAATATAATAATACATAATAATTTAGTTAGTAACAATAAACAAAATTAATTAACAATTTTTAATATGAACAATTATACTTAGAAAACAGATATTAACGAACAATTATTTTTTAAGTTTTAAATTATTAAATTATTCTTTTAAATATAATATGACTACAAAATTTAATTATTATTAATATTATACATATCTTAAGAAAAAAGTAAATTTTTTTTAATATCATATATAAAATTAATCATGTTTATAAATTTTAATCCTATTAATTATTATACTTACAAATTTTTAAACCAAACATAAAAATATAACTATTATGAATTAAATTGTTTTTAAACATTAAAAGAAAAATAATTTGAATTATAAATATACTTACAAAATTTATAAGGATTATAATAAATATATATACATAATAATTATATTAAAAAAAAAGAATTTAATTTTATTTAGAAAAATATTTTAGGATTGGAAAACTAGGGTTTTATATTTTTTTAGGTTTTTTAGAAATAGGGTTTTATAAAATTAGGGTTTATCTAATTACCTATTTTATTTACAAACATATGTACAAAATTTTTTTTAATTAATAAAATAATGACATGTTAACAAATTATTATTTTTTAATAAAAGAAATAAATATAAGTTTAATCTAATGTAAATATATTATTTTTGAATTTTAGGGATTTTTCTTGAAATTAAAATATTAATTAAAGAATAATAAGAAAAAAGAAGAAAATAGAAAGAAAAAGAAAAGGGAACCTGCTGGGATCTGATCCCAAGACCTCAGGTTTGCAAACAACATCCAGAACCACTAAGCCATCCATACGCGGGTGAAAGTAGAATGAGAATGGTTGGTTTTGTTCTTTGTCTTTGATAAATCCAGAAAAATATGAAAAAAACAAAAGGCCTGGGGTGGTGTTGAACCCAGGACCTTATGGATATGCATACGCGCGTCTTACCGCCTGGCTGGGAGAGCCTTCCTGTCAACCTGTTGGCCTTGATTCATTATATTTTATGCCTTCCATGATCCTGAAAAATAAACAAAAAAATATGGCCCCAGCATGATTCGAGCCATGGACCTCTCACCAAATACATACGCCTCCTTTCCACTGGGCTACTACTGCCTTGATGATATCAACTTATGTTAATATAATAAAATTATTAAACAATTTTTCAAATATCAGAATGCGCGCCATAGGACTTCTTCTTCTCCAATTTACCTGCGATTTTTGCTATGAATTTACATATGAACTTTCCTGCGAGTTCTTCCTGTTCTTCAACCTGCGAAAACGAAACATGGACAAAACAGTTCCGATTTATGAAATTGATTAACATTTTATGATCCATACAGTCCACACAACATCTCTACGTTCTCCAAATCCATTTATATTTGGTGAATTGATGAACCCTAATTTGGAGGTTCAAACCCTAACCATGGCCGTTTCTGTTTCAAGCTCTCATCCTTCAATCAAACTATCCAGAATCATTCTAGGGATCAAAATAAACACAAATCAATCATCAAAAACAGTTCATAATACATATATTGATGGATTCGAAAAAAATTATTTTAAGACAAAGATGAGTTCGGGTTGATCAACAGGAGGCATATGTGATGCATATGATGGATGTTTCACCATTAGAGAAGTCTCATGAAGCTTGCTATGTACTTATTTTACCTTCAAATGCTTCAAATCCAAAAATCCGAATGTCCCTTATGGAGAGATTTTTTGTGTTTTTGTTCTTACCTCTTGGCTGCTCAAATTCGTGTCTCAGGCTAGGGTTTCACTTAGTATATATGTGTGATGGATTTAGGTTAAAAACATGGATAGGTTGTGTGGATATTTGATCCAAAAAAGATTCAAAAAGATCAAGTGTTAAAATTCAAATATTTGTGCATTATGACTTGCTATTCTTGGACAATTCACATGATTCTTTTCTCTTTAAGTTTCAATCACTTTTTAAGACTTTCTAGATTCAATCTTTCCACCCAAAAATAGATTTTTATATTTTTTATTTATTTAAAATGATTTTTATGATTTAAATCAATAATAAATAAATAAAAAATAATAAAAATGATGAATTTTATTCCATTGGGTCGTGCATAGTGTTTGTGTATGGATTGGATCATGAATTGGTCAGCCCATTTGGAAAGAAATACTTCTTAACCTCCATTTTCAACATAAACCATCACAAAATTGCCCAACTTTGCAAGGGCATATCTCCCTCAATTTTAAGGGTATGAGGGTGTTCTTGGACTTTTTGGAAAGCTTGAAGAGTCCTCTAAACAACCCCATTGGTTTCAGGTCCATATCATTTACCAATCTCAAGTTATGCCCTTTTGAAGCTGTTGACTTTTTGTTGACTTTTGAGATGACCTATAATGTCTTAGATCATATCTTTCAAATGAAGCATTTTTAGGCTTAACTTTCAACATCAAAGTTGTAAAGAATTCAATTTCCTTCAAAATGAGCTTTGGATGGAGACTTGGTGATGAAGTATGTGAAAGTTATGCCTGGTCAAAGTTCAGTTGACTTTTACTAAGGAAACCCTAATTTAGAAACTCCTGATTATTGATGATCTGGAATCTCCTTGATGAATCATGATCAACCCTTGATCAAATGATGAATTTCACTTCATATACTTGATGTTGGCAAAAAATCATGAAGTTTGACTTTGGTTAGACCACAGTTGACCTCAGTTTGACTTTTTAACTGCACTGACTAATTTTGACTTATCTGATCATCTGACTGAGCAAACTTTTGAGAAAAGTCTTGAAACTTGTCATGGGGGTTCTTACACACATATAAGATGTTATGAAACTCACTTGAGGTATTGGAAGTCCATTTAGCCTGATTAAAGTCAAAACCCTAGTTTTGGATGCATTGCTTAGGAGGTGTATTATCTGAGGGAATTGTCAACTTCTTTGACCAATTGTGAACTTTGTGAACCTTGTGAATCTTCATAAAGTGTCTTATGATACTCATGGGAGATATTGTGAAGCTTGTGAACCTTGTGAATCTTCATAAAGTGTCTTATGATACTCATGGGAGATATTGTGAAGCTTGTGAACCTTGTGAACCTCATGAAGTGGTTTTGTAGACCTCATGATCCCCAGGGAAGCTTTGTAATCATTGTGAAACTTGTGAACCTTATGAACCTTCAAGAAGTGACTTGTGGACTTCATGAACTTCATGAAAGGTCTTGTAAATGTTGAGAAGCTTGTGAACCTTGTGAACCTTCATAAAGTAACTTGTAGACTTTATGAACCTCATGAAAGGTTATGCAAGTGTTGGAGAACTTGTGAACCTTGTGAATCTTCTTAGAACACAAAGTCTTGTGTTGTGAGGGCAAATTTTGGGGTGCAACAGAAGTCAGGATCCAGGGTCGATCGAAGTTTCTCCTAGGTGTTTTCAGTGGACGTCCCCAGTGGATATTTCTCTTCCAGATTATTTAATTTTCTGTTACTCGTCATCCTTTTGGTGTCGGGGTCGCCTTATCATCCTTTTGGTGATAGCGATTATTTATTTTTCTGTTACTCGTCATCCTTTTGGTGTCGGAGTCTCCTTATCATCCTTTTGGTGATAGTGATTATTTAATTTTCTGTTACTCGTCATCCTTTTGGTGTCGGGGTCGCCTTATCATCCTTTTGGTGATAACGATTATTTAATTTTCTGTTACTCAGCATCCTTTTGATGTTGGGGTCGCTTTATCATCCTTTTGGTGATAACGATTATTTAATTTTCTGTTACTCAACATCCTTTTGATGTTGGGGTCGCTTTATCATCCTTTTGGTGATAACGATTATTTAATTTTCTGTTACTCAACATCCTTTTGGTGCCGGGGTCGCCTTATCATCCTTTTGGTGATAGCGATTATTTAATTTTCTGTTACTTGTCATCCTTTTGATGTCGGGGTCGCCTTATCATCCTTTTGGTGATAGCGATTGTTTAATTTTCTGTTCTCAGCATCCTTTTGGTGTCGGGGTCGCCTTATCATCCTTTTGGTGATAGCAACTTTATTTTCGGGGTTGCCTTATCATCCTTTTGGTGATAGCAACTTTATTTTCGGGGTTGCCTTATCATCCTTTTGGTGATAGCAACTTTATTTTCGGGGTTGCCTTATCATCCTTTTGGTGACAGCAACTTTATTTTCAGTCAGTTGCCTTATCATCCTTTTGGTGATAGCAATTTTGTTCAGTCATTTGCCTTATCATCCTTTTGTTGATAGCGATTGTTTAATTTTCTGTTTCTCAGCATCCTTTTGGTGTTGGGGTCGCCTTATCATCCTTTTGGTGATAACGATTATTTAATTTTTTTTGTTACTCAGCATCCTTTTGGTGTTAGGGTCGCCTTATCATCCTTTTGGTGATAGCAACTTTATTTTCGGGGTTGCCTTATCATCCTTTTGGTGATAGCAACTTTATTTTCGGGGTTGCCTTATCATCCTTTTGGTGATAGCAACTTTATTTTCGGGGTTGCCTTATCATCCTTTTGGTGACAACAACTTTATTTTCAGTCAGTTGCCTTATCATCCTTTTGGTGATAGCAATTTTGTTCAGTCATTTGCCTTATCATCCTCTGATGATAAGTGATTTATTTTGTCAATTTGTTTCTTGCTGTGTCACCCATCTTTTCCAATTTACTTCATTTACAATTTTCACAAATTCTTTCTTTGTTGGACAAATTTGGAGTCTGTTAATATCTAATTATCTTATACCTTGAAAGACTGAACGCGAGCCAGTTCATCTTACTCGGTCTAAGCCAATTCGATAGGGGCATCTGTCATACCCCAAATTTGTCCTACCCGCATTATTTTCATTTTTCTGTCTAATCATTATTTCAAAAAAATCCAAAAATATGTATCGTTTAGTTTTCTGTCTAATATTTGGAAAATACAAAAATATGTCATTTATTTTTCAAAGCAAAAAAATCAGTTTTTATTTTGTTATTTAAGCCTATTAGCTCGTTTGCCATTTGTATATATTTATATATATGATTACAAAAATTATTACCAAAAAGTCAAGAGGTGTGTATTTATTATTTGTTTTTTCGAAAATATCCCAATCATAGGTTTTATTTCTTATTATTTAGTTAATATCCAAAAAATACATATACAAAAAAAATCTTTTTAGTTTTATCATATTATTATTATTTGTTACTATTAAGTTCAATTTTAAAAAAAAAAAAAGGTATAAAATTTTTTTCTCATTTACATAGGTCCATTTGTCTACACAAAATACCAAAAATTTGCTTTCCATTTTATTATTATCCATTATTGATGTTATTACTTTTATTAGTCATTACCATTTTTCATTATTATTCTTTTGTTAAAATTTTTATTTTTATTATTATTATTATTATTATTATTATTATTATTATTATTATTTATTATTATTAGTATTATTATTTGTTAATATTATTATCTTGTCAACAAATATTTCCATTTCATAACATTTTCCAACCTCTTCCAAATTACCCAAAATACCATTCCACGTGTTCTAACAAAGGAGAACCACAAGAAGGCTCCTATACCATTTTCTTTTCAGCAAATTTCACTGGCAGCAAAACAAATTCTTCTTCAATGGACCCCACCTTTGCCCACAACAAAAGCAACGCACAAACTTCTCTTTCTGTTATCGCCATCCGCGTCCTCCCATTCCAGCTAGCACAACAACCAAATCACCAAGAGATTTTCTCTTAATCCAGCTATTTTTCCTCTCAAAGTTCCTCTAATACCCTTCACAATTCCTTCCTTATAAACTCAGTTTCACTGTAGAAAATAAACGAAGCTTCAAAAAAATATACTTCAAAAAAAAAAATACAGCAAATACCTCAACCATAACATGTTTTTTTTCCTCCACCGAAATCACCTTCATACGACTCATCCTTTAGCTTCTTCATTAACCCTCACCACAATTTCATAACCAAAAATCACAAACAACCTTCATAACCAAAAATAACACCAGCCACCACCTTCTGGCTCTTCGTTAAACTTGCTGCAAAAACAGAAAATCCTCAAAAAAATCATCTTCATTCTCAGCATAAACACAGTCACCATCTACCTTCAAAACCATAAACAAATCCACAAAAACAGATAAATCCATACTAGTATCAAAAAGCTCAAAACGCATAAAGCCAAAACCTTTACTCGAACCAACGTAACTTTTGTTCAATCATCTCAAATGCCACCATTAACGCAAAAACTCAGCAAAACGCTTACACCGTTCACCACAAATCCATCCTCAGCTCATACAAACCGAGAAACTCAATAACCAGAACTTGAAAACAGCCGCCTTCTCTATTCGAATCTCAGAACTAATCGTCGCTCACCATTATCACCACCCCTTCATCGCGCGGAAGCCACAAACCGCAGCGGACTCTTCAAACCATCAACTGAAACCCCATCTCACCCAGCCGCGCACACTTCCGCCGTTCAAACACCATCGCCGCTCGAAATCAAAACGAACTCATCACCGCCGCCGCCGCGATTTGAACCGAAGCTGAGACGGAGAGACGAGAGAGACAGTTCGAAACCTCAGAAAGCCGCCCAGAGCGCCGCCGTCGAAGAACGGTGCGATTGAAGGAGTTTGAAGCGAGAATCTGAGAGCAGGGAGACTCGCGAGATTGTTGAGAAAATCTGGGTAGGTTTTTGTTTCCATTTGTTCTGGTTTGTGTGCATCTGAACCGTGTTTTTTCTTCTTCTATGTTTATATTTCTTCTGTGTTTTTAATTATTTATTTTTTTGAAGAAATTGTTGGGCTTTGTAAACCTTTGGACTGAATACAGACCTTACACGCACCTGGCCTTCATGTTTTGGCTGAAGCATATACATTTTTGCTTTTATTATATTTTGTTCATTTTGTTTAAATTTTGTTTTTTATAAAATTAGTTTTATATATTGAGTTTAGTTCAAGTTTATTTTCAAAATATTCATTGCCATACATCACCACTAAAATCCAACCGAATGTCTATTAGCACCCCTTTTCTTTTATTGTTTTTATTTTTTTTATTCAGTTTTTGTTGCTGTTGTTGATAGGATATTCTAGATTCATCTTACACCTTAAACTTGCACTGACCCCTTCTTTATATATATGTTTTTATTATTGGTTGATAATGTTAGAGTTTTATTGTATTATATATATATATACAGTTTACCTATTTTATTTTAATTTTGTGACTAATAATCTTTTTGTCTTAAAAGTATTGTATATATATCTATATGTTTTTCTTGATTTTACTTTGGGCCAATGATATAATAAACGGCCGATTTTTCGCCCGATCTAAATCGGTGATCTTCGGTCAATATGAGGCCCCCTTGTATTTAATTTTTTATTTTATTATTTCGACAAACAACATGTAATTTAATTTAATTCATTTTATTCTTAATATTATTTATTTTATTTAATCATTTAATTCATTATTCTTTTTTCTAACAATTCAATTCATTTATTTATTCATTTATTTATTCGATTATTTTCGCATTGAAAAATTACGATTCGACTCCTCATAGAACGATTTCATTAAATCGGCTCTAAGGTAGTAAACGAACCAAATTTTGTCGCGTCCCAAAAAGGTCCAACGCCTCCGAATAGTTGCGCTCGAAAAAGGTCCAACGCCTCCGAATAGTTGCGTCCCGAATAAACAGGCTGAACGCCTTCGAATAGTTCAAACACACTGCACACACGCTTTCTCTTGGGATAATTACAACGAGACCTTTTTATTTCTCGCAATCCCCTGTATTTATTTTGTATCCCTCTCCCCTTAATTTGTACGCAATTTATTTTCCGTATTTATTTTTGAATCCTTGGTCCAACGCCAAGCGATTGCACTTGCACACTCGCACTTCATTATTCAGTTTTCGTTTATTAGGATCCTCACCTTTGCGAGCCGAGCGCTTCGTGCCTCGCAAACAAACCACAAAAACAACCTCCATTTGCATTTACCCTCTAACCTCAAAAAACCAAAATGTTCCGATTAGATCCAAACCCTTGATCCAACGTCAAGCGGCTTTAGGAAATAAACACACTTTAATAAATACGAGAAGATTTGTACGCCACGAGCCTTAAGCGGTAGAAAGGAGGATAACGAGCTTTCGTTACTCGCTCCGATTATTTCGACGCAAGACACTCGTCTTGTTGGGCGAGATAAACTATCCATAGTCTTTAGTGCATTTCAACTCCTAAACCCTTTCGTCAAAGAAAGATAATAAAATCAACATCCATTACCCTTAGTAGGCCGAACTACGAGGCTCTGACTTTCCCATTGCACACGGGAGTACGTAGGCACGAGGATCTCCATCCTTGCCGAGCACCTAGGTTCAATCTAACTTATAATTCAACTCATTTCCCTCTAGCAAGCAACTCGTTTAAGCATAGACATCCTTTCGCGCGCGTTAACTTAGATGGTTCCCATCGAGTACGATGGATGTAGGGGGTGCTAATACCTTCCCCCTGCATAACCGACTCCCGAACCCGGGCAATGGTTTCGTTGACCTTTGTCCTATCCTTTTCCTCCCGGGTTGTATCTATATCTTCCCTTTCCCTCTTCGGGAATAAATAGAATTAGGTGGCGACTCTTCAGTCCGTCCGGCGCGCGGCTCCGTCCATTTCGGATCGCGTAAGGTCGTATTTTTCGGGGTACGACAGTGCCAACTTCTTCTTCTCATTTGGGGTTTCCTTTGGGGTAGGGATACCTTCTTGGTCCTAGGATAGGTCTTGGTTCTTCTAAATTTTTGAGTTTGCTTCATATTCAAGTCATTTGTTTCCTTAAGTGTTTAAATTCCATATTTTGGTTCCATGGCTTCTATTTTGATATTGTTTGGTATTGTGTGACTTCTCTCTTCATCTTTCTGGTCTCTTAGGCCATTCTTCATATCATTTTGATTCTGGTTTTGAACTTTGTGTTTGTATTGTGTGTTTTGTATTACATCTTTCATAAGTGTGCACTTGTTTCCACGTGTATTCATGTTGCCTCATTTTAAGTCATAAGTCTTTTATTTTCATTTCTTTGAGTTGAATTAGCATTAAACATTTGTTTACTTCATTTCATTTCTGATTTTTGGATGATGTTATGTTAATTTGTTCATTTTTGTTCACTTGTGCATGCTAACCTTGCAGGGGCTATGGTAAGTGTGAGATGTGGGAATTGAGTTCCACATCTCTAATTCTTATCTCTTCCTTTTACGTTTATGTGAACTAACCTTCTTTTTTTGGGCCTAGGCCTTTCTCATCCCTTCTTCTATCTTCTTCTTCCTTCTTCATTAGGATAGAAACCTCACTAACCTTTAGGATATCCATGCATGTGAATACTTAGGATTATTTCAGTCCCCTTTAGAATTTTTCCTTTGAGATCCTTTGGTGTTCTCTCTTCTCATCTTCAAACTTAATTCTAATTCATTTAATAAAGGTTGAGTACTTTCATGTGACATGAGACTTTGCTATGAGATGCTCACATGCGTTCCATTTCGGGGCGAGGTGTGAGTCATCACTCGTGGTGGATAGGTCTTAGCATGAGTACCTCACAAAGAAAAGTTAAAAAAACACTTCTTAACCAAAGAACCACAAAAACACTTAATAATGGCAATAGGCCAGTGTGCTTAAGCCTTCAATTGTGGGACTAGCTTTGGGGATTTCCTCCATAGATAGGTGTGCCTCTTGCGCATTCCATTTCGGGATGATGTGAGATGTACACATCCCATTGAGTAAGACTTAGGTACACTTACCTATGCAAACCTTCACAAATAAAAGCTTCATAAAAATCTCAAACAAACAATAAGCGTCTTTCCTTCGGGAATTCTTTTCTCACCTCATTCGCTCTGTACGCGAACTTGCTCCTACTTGTCATTTTGCAAGACGGTAACGCACTCGTCGTCCGAGCCTGCAACACCTGAGCAATGGCATAGGCAGTTCAAGCCCTAATTCACAGACAACTTTCTTTTCCACCCCTAGTTAGGGGAACTACGGCGTCTCTGATCCTCATTATCCTGATGAGGTACGTAGGCAGCGGGGTAGGGCCCGTTCGAGGACATTCTTTATTTTCCCTACATTTCCCCCTTTCTTTCCATTTTCTTTTCCGATTCCCCTTCTCATTTTCATTCCAGTTCCCAGTTCGCGGTTCATTTGTTCAGCAGCATTATTATTTCTCACCCTTTGAAACAAACAAGCAAGCGTGGATCCCGTCGGGTACGACGGACAGATTGGGGTGCTAATACCTTCTCAATTCGTAACCGACTCCCGAATTCAGATCTTTGGTTCGCAAGGCCTTGTCCTTTCCTTCTTCCTCAGGTTTGTGCAACATTACCTTTCCAATTCTTTCGGGATAAAAATGTCTGGCTGGCGACTCTACCTTTCCGCGCCACTTTCGCGTTTGTACTAGGATGAAAATCCCGGGAGCGACACACTCCTGGTAACCTTACTGGATCCAACAATATTGTCCACATCAAGATTAACATCAGTAACAGGTGCATCAGTCAAAGGTTCTTGTTTGACACCATGGATATAAACATTAAAACCATAATTCCAGGGTATAGCCTTGTCAGAAGTATATGGGATAGGACCAGGAGTAGTAATAATCATTGGATCCACCTTTGGCTCAATAGTAATCTTCATAGGACCCTTAGAAGTGATCCTCACTGGACCATTGGAAGTAATCTTCACAGGAATCTTGTTAACCATAGCCACATCTTCAACTTTCAAGTCTTGAGCCAAACCTCCACACAAACTCTCTATAGAAGGGGTCCTCTCAAATAGTATAGTATAGTTATCTATCAGGCGTTGAATACCTGACCTCAACCTTCAACAACAATCAGGTTTATAAGCACAGTAAAAACAATCTTCCCTGCAACCCGGAAATAAACCGGCTTGCACAAGTTTCTTCTTGACAATAGCTAGAGGAATAATTATTTCAGCCACAGTACAAACATAAACAACCTCATCAACAACATTAACAGTCTTATCATGTTTAGGCATAGGAGCAGTAATCACATTAGGAGTTTCCGGAGGGTCAAACTCAATTTCTCCATTCTCAATCATATCCTGGATTTTGTTCTTCAATGACCAGTAACTGTTAGTATCATGGCCAGGGCTATTAGAATGATATGCACACCTTGCATTATGATTGTAACGAGAAGAGGAAGTATTGATATTCTATGGTGGGTCCTTCAAAGTAATCAATTCTCCTTTCAACATATGCTGCAAAGCCCGAGCCAATGACATATTGAGCTTGGTAAATTGCCTCCTAGGCTTGGGATGACTATTTTTTTGATGCTCTTGTGGTGCAGGTGTAGGATTAGAAATCAAAACAGCTCCCACAGATTGGTTACGATCATTACGACCATGCTGGCCATACACAACATTTGATTCCTTCTTCCCATGAGGGGGCTTCTTGGTGATACTTGAAGAAGCAACTATCTGAATCTTTCCACTTCGTATCCCACTTTCCACACGTTCTCCAATCATTATCAACTCAGTGAAGCCAGATGATGACCTTCCAATGAGATGACTATAGAAAGGATCAGTCAACGTACTCATGAACATATCAACTAATTCCCTGTCAGTCAAAGGAGGTTGAACTCTACTTGCCAGATCTATCCATTTCTAAGCATACTCCTTGAAGCTTTCTTTGGTATCCATGGACATGCTTTGGAGCTGCATGCGAGTTTGCGCTAAATCAGAATTGTATTGGTACTGCTTATAGAAAGCCTCGGCAAGATCATTCCAGTTGCGAATATTGGTACTCTCTAGTTGATAATACCATTCTAGTTGGGATCCAGACAAACTTTCTTGAAAGAAATGTATCCATAACTTCTTATGAGGAGCATGGGGTTGAATTCTTCTGACATAAGACCTTAAATGCAATTTTGGGCAAAACACACCACCATACACCACAAAAGTAGGAACCTTGAAACCCATAGGGATGGAGACTCCAGAAATCAAACTTAAATCTTCAAAGTCAAACCCAGAATTCTTTTGTAGTTCCATAGCATTCATTCTGTCCACCAGCATCTTATACTTCTCTTCACTAGTAGGATCATGATAATAGTTCTCCTCAGAATCAGAATCTTCCACGGTATCATGGAGACTGCCTCCTTCTCTCTCAGAATCTTAAGACTCAAGATTCTCAACCTCTTCCTCTGTCTTGACAGAACCTCTTAATCTTCTACCCAGGTTGATGAAGCCCACTGATTTTCTAGTCTTCTTCTTTTTCTTGGTCAAAAGTGTCTTCAGCTCATCTTGTCCCCTGGACAAGTTCAGAATCATTTCTTGAAATTGTGCATTATGAGTCTGGAGATCCTTAACAGTTTGTTCGAGAGCCATTTCTGCTGAAATAAACAGCGAGAAGATAAGATACATGTTCATAAGAAACCTGTGATGTAATGATATGGTATGTATATGTTTATGCAATGTTTTCAAGGACCGCATGATTTAAATTTGTTTAAAGAAAACAAAAAAAACAAAATTTTATTAGTAAATACTTTAATATAAGTTTTGCCCCTTGGGCTTACAAAGAAATAACAATAAAGTACAAAAGATAAATATATGGGGTTTTAAGTCTCCCATAGACGCTTCCTCTTTGTGTGGAGGTACTTGTTGAGGTTTTGCTCCTCATGAAGTTGCCTTGTTAGCTCCAAAATTCTTTCTTGACCAGCTTTGAAATGAGTCTCAAAAGTATCCCTTTGCTCCTTCAACTGAATCCATGACTTCTGCAATTCTTCCAAATCAGTAGGCATGTCTGGATGAAGGATGGTATAAGGAACATCTCCTTCAGTAACATGCTCCATAATGACTGGTAGAACAACAGGATATGGCATCATAAGAGTCTGAGCACGAGATCGAACCCATCTGAGATAAGGCTCCATATGAATAGAATACTTTGGCTCCAAAGTGTTGTTGTCAATCATGTTCATCTTGTTCCAAGCTTGTACAAACCTTTGACGGTAACCATGGGGATCGTTGTCGTAGTCGAACATAATACCCTGAATAAGCATGTCATGAGGACCATTACTCCGAGCATAACCAAGCTGACGTAGTGCTAAAGAAGGGTTGTAGGTAATGCCCCCTCTTATGCCAAGGAGTGGCACATTAGAGAATTCCCCACAACGGTCAATGATAGTAACATTCCCCATAGATCGAGAGCACCAATGAATGTCTGAATGAGAAAGTGACATGATCCTCTTAGACCACCTCAACCCTTGTTCATTCTTCATCATTGATTGAGGAAGGAGAGAAATAAACCACCTAGACAATAAAGGTATGCAACACATTAGAGTCCCTTTCGCCTTCGTAGTACGAGTGTGAAGAGAATGCAAGATGTCTCCAAGTAATGTAGGCACTGGATTGCGAGTCAGAAATATGTTGATAGCATGTACGTCTATGAACTGGTCTGGATTAGGGAACAAAACTAAGCCATAGATCAATAGGGCTAGGATATCCTCAAAAGCATCATAACTCATAGCCTTCAAGAACACTTGAGCTTTCTCCATCAATACCTTAGCAAGAATACCCTTAATTCAGCTTCTCGTTTCTAGGACAATGTTTGATTTCTTCAAATATAGGGCTGCAACAATGACTTCAGGTTTAAGCTCCTTCTCTAATCCTGTGAAGGGTATCTGATCAAGGATAGGTATACCCAGTAGTTTGGAGAACTCTTCCATTGTAGGAACCAACTGATAGTCGGGGAATGTGAAGCAATGATGTTTAGGATCAAAGAACTGAAATAACACACTCATCATGTCTTCATTGAACCCTGAAGTGACTAGATCCAGTAGGTGACCATGCCTCTTAATGAATTGGGAGTTTTCAGAAACCCGAGAGACCAATTCCTTAAGCTTAGAAGGTATCCCTACAAAGTTGATCCGGATAGTATTCCTACGAGCAGAAGCCATGACCTGCAACAAAGAACAAAGATAAATCCTTTGGTCCTTGAAATGGTTAGTGAAAATGCTATGCTTATGATGTCATGATGTCATGATGTTATGATCAATCACAAACATGTGGCACACATAAACAAGTCACACAATAGCCATAGGTTTGAAGGCTTGCATGAGGTTTAAAGGTAAGTACCCTCCCTTGAAGTTTAGTTGGTTCATCCTGTCCTACAAAAGTAATCAGGTTCTAAGGGATCTCAATATCACTGATCCTTACCAAGGGTGGTTGTTCAGTAGGCAACTTACTTGCCAACCAAAACCCTTCAAGTTTAGGATCTCAATGAGCGTAGTATCGAGTATCAACCAACTTCAGTCTTCACCAAAGCCGGCTATCTCACTACTTTCTAAAGGCCAAGATTGGATAACTAGGATTCTAAAAGTCAGTTAGTGTATTGACAACATATGGCAGCCCCATATTATCCTTAACTTACTTAAGGAACATAAGCACCAACCAAGAAGTCACACTAACTATGGCCACCAGATCAACCATATCGGTATACGCCGTACAGTTTCCTTGGTCTATTACCATTTACCTAGGGTACACTAGATCCAGGTTAGGATCTTTCACACATAAGCCCAACATATATATATAAAGCAAACAAGACAAACAATTTAATTGATCTAATTCCTAAGGGTACCCCTCTTTTACTTAGTAACTCCCCAGCAGAGTCGCCTGTTCTATAACACGGTGGGAGAACTGACTTTTAGTCATGTTGCGGATAGCAAGAGTCGCCACCGACTTTTATTTTATCCATAAGGAAGGGACATAAAAGAACAGGAAATACCGTTTTTTTGAAAAGACTTGGGTTCGGGTGGTAGGTTATATAAAGGGAAGATGTTAGCACCCTTTATATCCATGGTTATCCATGGGCTCTTAGTTACTTAGCTCGCTTAAATTGTTTTTGAAGAGTGTAGTGTGTGATTAGAAATTTTTCTAAGTACTTTGTAATGATCCTCGTATGGATGTATATAAAGCCTTGTTTTGAAAAATGTTTAAGAAAATGAGGTGTAAAAAGTAATTTTAAGAAGTGAGCAAGTAACTAAGAGGTACCTACCCTAGACTAAGTCATTCATGTTCTTATATGTTCTTTCAAGGGTAAGACTATCCATATTATTAAGGAATAGGTAGTCATTACCTTGGATTTTTTAGGGACGGGCGTATAGTCATCGTATGGTCATAGAAGGCAACAGTTTGGGGTGTCTTTAGCAATTTGTAGGGACTATCATCATTTATTCGAATGGACAAGATCATTATCATAGGCAACCTCGAAGGGACTTGATCTTTTAAATCTGTAGGGACTTGATGATTTTATAAGTGATGGGACTTTGCTTAAGACACCCTTATATTCGAGGGACTTGACCATATTCAAAGGCAACCAAGAGGAATACCCTAGGAAGTGCAAGATGGCGATCAAAGATCGACTTACGTGTGTGAGTGTATATTTTAAATATTTATCTTTTTAAATTAATTATCTAAGTTATTTTTAATTACAAATAGGTTTTCACACCCTATTTACTAACCACGCAGTTAATATTTATAAAGAAAATAAAGACGGGAAAATAAATCTACAAATTATTACAAGACTTTGGCAGATACATAATAATTGGATAAAAATAAATAATAATAGACGTAATAAAATAAATAAATAAACAATAATAATAACAATAATAATAAAATATTATGAAGCAATGATAATAATAAAGAAAAGAAAATAATTTAGGTTAATTATAATTTTTAGAAATTAATTTAGTAATAGCATAAATTTAAAATAATTTAGTGATAATAATAATAAAGAATAATATGTTAAAAATTTATACAAATTAAAAAAAGTTATTATAAAAAATATTTATTTAGAGTTTTAAATAAAAAAAGTCTTTTTTAAGAAAATTAAGATTTATTTAGAAAAATATTACTAATTAATTTACATAATAGAATTACTAACATTTTTTAATCAAATATTCTTTTATAAAATAATTAATGAGATTTTTTAGAAAAAAAAAGATTATTAAGAACTTATTAAATCATTAAACTAATTGGTTAATTAATTGATTAAGACAATAATTAGTCATAATATAATAAAATAATAAAATAAAACAAAGAAAAAGGAAAAGAAACCAAACCAGGTTTTATGAAAAATGCTGGGGGAGGGTGTTAAACCCACGTCCTCTGCATCAAAACCCTCAAGCTTCTCCACTGGGCCATGCGCGCCTGGTGTTAATTCAATGACTAAAATATATTATATACGAAACCTGCAAAAAAGGAATGAAATATAAAAAAACATGAAAACCTGGGAATCGAACCCAGGCCAAAAAGCTTCAACGCACGCTTCCCTGCCAACTGAGCCATTGCACCAATATGAAATTATAATACAAACAATACATACTAAAATAAATAAGGTTTCAAATTCAAATTTTCGCGCCACACTTCTTCTTCTTCCTCCAGCCGTCCACTTAGACCTTTACCTACGGATTTCCATCACTAAAGGTTTTAGTGACGGATTTTGTGTTGTCACTACAACCCCTGCACATTCAAACATTGCAAATAACATGGATAAATTTACTTTAACACTTCAAATCAGTTAATATGAAGCTTCTAAACAAGATTATAACATCAATTTCCTCAAAAATCATCCTAAACAAACGCCCCCAAATGAACCTTCCAAGAACCCTAATTTTTGGTTCTAACGCATACGGTCATGATTCTTTCGATTGATTGCCCAGAAACGATCCTTGCAATGTCATAAACATAAATCAGTACTCAAATACAATTTATAATTCATTAATATAGGAAAACAAAATATTAGAAAACCATGAGAGAATGAGAATTCAGTTTATGCATATAAGGGCAATTTTGATGATGTAAAGCATTGAGATAGCATCAAGGATGATCAAAGATCATGTCTAGACCTTCAAATTGCTTTGAGATTGCCTCTAAGTGAAAATTTGATTGCCATTTTTTCTTGAAATTTTTGAGATTGCTCTTAGTGTTCTTGGCTGCAAATTTCGTATCCAATGCTTGTGTTGAGTTCATGTACTTATAAGGATTGAATTTAGGTCAAGAAACTTATGGATTTGCGGGATTATGAGATAACTTGATCATGAAGAAACCAATCACCATTAAAGTTAAAAAATCAAATGAATACTTGCTATTTTAGGTCCAATCTGTTTTTTAACTGATTTCCAATCATTCTAAATATGTCTTCAATGATTTTCAATCAAATATCTTGACCATTATTTGATTTTTCATATTTAATTTATATTTAAATTGAATTTTAATGAATAAAATCCAAATAAATAATAAATAAATAATAAAAATCAGAACTCTTTGGTTTTGGGTCGTGCTTGATGTCATCATAAAGATTGGATTGCAAAATAATAGGCCCATTTGGAAAAATTTGGTTTTAAGGCCTTATTTTCTTCATATACCCCTAAAAAATCTCCCAACTTTGACAAGACACAAATCCTTCAATTTTAAGGCTATTAAGGTGTTCTTAGACATTTTTGAAAGCTTAAAGAGTCCTCTAAAAAAACTCTTTGGTCTCATATCCATATCTTTTACCATTTTCAAATTATGTCCTTTGGAAGATGTTGACTTTTTGTTGACTTTTGAAATGACCTGTAATGTTTTAGCTCATACCTTCCAAATGAAGCATTTTTAGGCTTGGATTGTGAGACACAAAGTTTTAGAGAATTCAATTTCCTTCAAAATGAGCTTTGGATGGGAAATTTTTGATGAAGCATGTGAAAGTTATGGCTGGTCAAAGTTTAGTTGACTTTGCTTAAGGAAACCCTAATTTAGAAACTCTTGATTCTTGATGATCTGAAACTTTCTTGATGAATCATGATCAAAACTTTATCAAATGATGAATTTTACTTCATAAAATTGATGTTGGCAAAAACTCTTGAAGTTTGACTTTAATTTGACCACAGTTGACCTCAGTTTGACTTTTTAACTACTTTGACTAATTTTTTCATATCTGATCATCTAACTGGTCAAACTTATTGGGAAAGCCTTGAAACTTGACATGGGGATTCTTGAATACATGTGGGATGTTATGAATCTCACTTGAGGCCTTGAAAATCATTTTAACTTGAGGAAACTCCAAACCCTAGTTTTGGACACTTTGCTTAGGAGGAGGCATTGTCTGGGGAAACTTCCACATTTCTTGATCAATTGGGAGTCTTGAGAACCTTATGATCATTTATAAGTCTTGAGATATACTATATTGATTTTGGAAGGGCAAATTTTGGGGTACAACAGACTCCATACAAAATATAAGAGTATGTCGAAGTTGGGTTGATACATGGTGAGAAAAATATATTGATTTATAAGTCTAAGTGTGTGATTCTTAATCTACTTTACCACCTTGTAAATGTAAATGTGATAATAACTGTAATTATTATTATTGAAACCATAAAGAGAATTCAGATGGTCAAGATAATCATTAAGTATAGACCGTAGTTAATGACTGCCTAATGCATGGATTTGAATAGGAATTTGAATAGGCAAATAACACATTATTGAAGTAAGATAAGAAACATATAATTTTTTTTAAAATTATATTGGACCATACCATACTACTATAATATTTTCCATCATCGTCTTGGAATAAATCCATTTCAAATATGCACTTAGAATCCTTGCACATCTTTCCATCCCACCCAATTTCCACACGCATTCAAGACAAATAAAATAATTTAGTAGCCAAAGGTGTTAGTGTTGCTTTAATTGAAATATGACAGGGCTTAACAAACTTATATCCAACTTAAACAATTTATCCCCAACTGTAGGTAGAATTGTACTACTGACAATTTCTCCAATTTCACCACTCTGAAGCTTTAACATATTTTCAACATGCATGACAATCTCATACAAGCAACATTAGAGTCAAACAAAATTGAGGGAGAAAATTTTTGTTACAAGAAGTTGCATCAACCTTTTCACTGAAAATCTAAATTGAACTTACTTGTTATGTAACATTGTATCGTTTCGGTATATTCTGGACAACCATTGGTGTTTACTGCATAGGAGCAAGGGGCACTTTCAGAGCAGCATGAACCCGAGACAGAACCTTATTCTTCTTGTTAACTCCATTTTCATTTTCAGAAAATCAATAACATGTTTAGGAGCAGTAAAATGTCTCACAAGCCTCTCCCTTCGAAGCAGCCCAGAAAAAAACATTACATATCAATCAAACTTCAACAAATTTCGAAATATCTATTACTGCAAAGATATCAAGGATCTACATGGTTAATGTCAAGAGTAAGTATGCTTCAGATTTTGCAACCAAACCTCTTGCTCGCTGCACATTAAAAGCAAAGAACCTGAAGTGCTAGCATCATAACCAAAATTGAGCCAATGACATCAATAGATAACCTGAAGAAAATGGTTAGAAAGAGTTGCTTCCGACAAGACTTCATCTATCAGAAGTACATCATTCCAAATAACTCCTATAAATATCATTTAAAGATATCATAGTCAGGCCGCATATATAACACATAATATACAAGATACATATTTAATAGCGAAAGATGGGGTTAATGATTGTATTTTTTTGTCCTAATAAATCACCATAGACACATAGTTAAACAAACATTGCATTACAATAAAGACGTCCAGAAAGACAACAAAACCAAATGGATGCATATGATCCAGGAGAAAATGGTGGTGCATTCATGGAAAGTACATGCCACATTCAAATTATTAAGGGAACACTTGTGTTTAAGGAGTATTACATGCACTAAGTAAGCAGTATCAATGCTTTGATAGATTTTCTCATTTAAGACTTACATATGAAGAAGAGGGAGTATTATAAAACCACCATTAGTTAAGGGTTGACAGTGTGCAACAGTAGAACCATCATTAGCTGAGGGTTGACAATGTGCAGATCTTTTACTCACTTATCTTGCTGCTTTGTATACGTTTCCTCTCGAAAGGAATATGAATGAAACGTGAACCACATATAACCCATGTCATTAACAAAATATTGTGCAACTCAATTTTTAACTAATAAAGCTTAAATCTCAAATCCAATTAATCAAATAATTATGAAATTGATTGAAACCAGGTTATGCACATGTGTTTCGATAAAATCATCACTGAAATACTAATATAAATAGTAATCACATAAATGGTAATTACATGTATTTGAATGAAATTGATCACATACTTGACAACCAAATAAGAAGGATTATGTTGTAATGGCTTAGGATATGTCTGCATGATCAGTCTGAAGTAAAAAAAAATCATTAACATATGCATCCATTCAATCAACAAAAATTTATGAGAATTAAATCAAACATGGTAATAATCAATGATATAAAGGAGCATGAGTTATAACATATACATGAAGATAACAGATCCCACAATTGTTCCAAACAACATTGATGACCGAAATCCAGATTCAAAAGTTAAAAAGCATAATAAAATCAGGTTGTAAGAGTCCCAGAATACGTTCAACAATAGGACCAGATTTCTGATTCTCATTAAACAAAGCACAAATAAAAGTCTCAAACCGCCTATTTGGCATAAATGGAGTCCAAATTGAAATAATAGTAATACATGTACCCCATGTAAAAGGGGTTGAAGGTGAGGCAAATAAGAGTGTTGAAACTGCTCCTAATGGTGGAACTGTGATTAAGAGTCCTTTTGGTGTCAATAACTGATCTATTTTTCCCAATATGGCCACCACTACAAATGCCCCTGATGATTTTTAAAGAACACACAAAAAATGGAGTTGAATGAAGCCAGTAATAACAAATATTGCAAGTGCAAGTAATAACAAATGAGAACGTAAAACTTAATACCCTTTTTCTTCCGGTAATAGGACGAAACTCTTCAGGCTCAAAATTTCCTATAAATAGAGTTTGGATAAAAAAAATGTAGCAGAGTGAAAGATACAAATCAATGCAAACACAATGAAACCCTAACCAAAAGAAGAGAAAGCTTAAAACAAAATCGTTACTGATATAAGGTCAAAGCAAATTATTCAGTTACCTCTGTTTTTCACGTTGAGCAAAAACCATGGAAACCACCATGTCGAAAACCCTGAAAACCATCAAAACACCATGAAAATCCTGAAATTTACGAAAAGAAATATAGAGTCAGTAATCACAAAACATAATAAAGTTGATCCCAATTGATGAATTTATTATTAAGCTTAATTTATACAATAGTTAGAAACATTGACACCGACTATACAACAAACAATTATTGGAAAATGAGGAAAATAAACATTCACATATATTTATATATCCACTATAACGATAATTAGAAAACTCAGCTACAACAGAAACCCAGTCTTCATAACAACTAATAGTAGAACCATGGTGCTATTGTGGAAGCCGAGAATTTGAGACCGACGCCCCTAAAAGCATAAAATCGATCATGCTATAAAAAATTCATTATTTTCCTTCTCAATTTCTTTCCTCTTTTACATTAAACACCATTATTGCATGCATAATCAAACGGGAGACAAACTAACCTCAACTGAAGAACCATTTGGATCAGTCAACACAACTTGAGAATCCATCTTTATCTTGAAACACATTCAAAGGAAATTTTACCGGAAAATCTATTTATTGTTATAACCTGAACACTCTGTAGTCACTCACAAACGACTTCATTTTCACTCTTCTCTGATCTATAAACTACAACCAAGCAAAAAAAACCAAAAAATGAATATGTGCAGAAAGTAAGCCATACAAACTTTTCAAGGAGCAAGTATTTAAGCAAATACATCTATAATGAAATTGTAAAAAAGGATAGAGAAAGGTAATTTTTAAAAAATGATAATAAAACTATTAAAAGAAAACACTCCACAGATGTAGGTATTATTTTAAGGGACAAACCTTTGGTGATTTACATCATTGTCTCCAACAACCAAATGTGTTATCATTGTAATCCTTTGACATTCTTTGCCCCTCCTCCCAAACTTTGGAAATAGATGTCCACCAGGATGGGTCTGGAAGCATAAATAGACAGTTATCATACACTTAAAATGATTTACTTAGTGTCATCCAAATATATCATAAAGTTATTTATTTCTTTATGATATATCTGTTGCATGATATTATGGAAGCATAATGAGTGTTCAGTGATATCAACACCTTTAACTATAATGAGCTGCAATGCCCCTCCCGGCTATCAAATCCATTTCTTCTGTTTTAATCTACAAAAAATCCCTAATAAATTAAAGAGGATAAACTCATTAGAAAACTTTGAAGTGAACTTCATTCAGATCAGCTAGGGCAGTAGGGAAAACTCCTTTATGTAAATGGAAAATTTTAAAATAAAATTTTGAAAAAACCAAATACATACTACCTGGATTTCAAGCATGAACGTACTCTCATACAAAATCAGAATCACGGTGCTATGAAGACTCTTGTAGTAACCATGGCATATATAAACAACATATCATTTATATGATAAATGAGTATAACAAATCCATTAACAGATCCATGAAAATAACATATCTATTGTCCAATAGTTAGGTCTCTTACAACTTTTAGGTATCAACTTCCTTCTTCTATAAACTTGTTCAACTGCAAAAAAAATACATATTCATTTTCATTACAAAATCAAAACTAATGAAAACCCTAAACATGTAATTTCTACAATCACAAAAATAATGAAAATCGAAAACATGTAATTGCTCTGAGTCCCCATTTCAAACGGTGTCACCATCTCAAAAGGGTGTCGTTACCATCGTTGATATCTTTAAACATTTCAAAAGGTCCAACCATGTTTGGTGGTTGACGTCCACCGAAGTAGAGAGAGTTTTGAACATTGGTTTCAAACCAAAGGAGATTTTAAAAAAAAATGGTTGTGAAAAGCATATAACACATCAAAAGCTTGGAAAAGGAAACGAAAAGAACGAAGAAGAGGAAGAATGAAGAAGACGAGAGACAGAATGAAGGAAGAATAAGAGAGAGGGAGAGTTGGGGTTTCGATGTTGGTGTGAGAGAAGATCATTTAAAAAATAATGGAGGTGAGATTAGGGAGAAAGAGATTGTAGACATGTGATTTCTCGGCAATAACGGGTTCAAATCCCCAATTTCGATTACCGACAAATAATTAGTCTGGTTTTAAATGTTTCATTAGAGTGACTATTTGTTCATAAATAGGTATAATTAATGCAATTAGTATAGTTAGGGTGCAAATAACCCATCATTTGGTTGAAAATAATTGATATTAGACACTAAATACCCCTAATTTGGTGAGGTGGCATGATTAAGGCAAAGGTTAATTTTTTATTTTCCACAACTATCTAAGTTGTTATATTATAGATTTATTGGACACTTATTTTTATAACAAAAAACTCAAATTTATTAAATTATAATATAATCAAATTTTTTGAATCATAAGTCTATGAAAAGATGAAGTAAGAAAATTAAGTAACAAATGAATCAAATAAATATATTATTATAATAATTAAAATAAAAAACTATATCAATTGAAAATATAGGCCATTTATAAATAAAAAACATGTTGATAAAAACTATTTTTTATATATATCAATTAAAAGGGTAATAAATCTACCAGTTAATTAAAGGAATAATTACTCTACTAATCAATTAAAAGAGTAACACAAATGTATCTTCAAAATAAGCTGAAACAATTGCAAGAGACTTTTTCCATCTTATACGCTTCATCATTCTTTTTTTGTCTTACAACCTGAAGAAAAATTGCATGCATCATAAATAAAAGGATCCAACCATGACCAACACAAAAACGTTGATTACTGTTAACGATGAAGATGGTCGGACCGAAAGAATAAGGTAAAAGTTCCTCCTTTTATTATCGTTCAAAACTGAGATAGTAACTTTAGGTTTAGATTGATTTCTTGTTGTCCATACGCTTATTTGTGTTTTATATATGAATGTTAACATATTTGTTTGAAAGGCATGGAAATTGAATGAATATTAACATGAAATTTTGTTACGACTTTTAAAAAACAAATATAGATTTTTAGGGTTTGTAAAATGCCCCAAAGATGAACAAATTTGTTTTTTATGGATTGTATTGTGAAAATTAGTTCAGCTACACATTAATAACAATGTTTATATAACTTTTTAAGCTCCGAGTCTGCAATGGAAGTAATAAAGGAAATGGTAATTGAGGTTAATGGTCATTCTTCCGGTAACAGAGTTGCAAAACAACTCAAAAATATGGCTAAATCAAAGAAAAGAGATGATGATAAGAAAGTTAACAAACCAACTGAAGCCCCCATAAATTATGTTATTCTTAAAGAAGAAGATGACATTACTGAAATATGTCGAGATGAATTTCATTAGGTAATGAAGGCAAAGAATTAAGTGGTATAAAAACTTTTCTGAATTTTATGTTATTACAATTCTCTCTTAACTAATATTGTTAAACCTATTAAATTATTTGTTTGTTATGAATTACACAGAAAGTGGCTAAAGGGAAAAAGAAGAATGTTGCAATTAAAGCCAAGGAGAAAATGGTTGCAACTAAAGGTAAGGAGAAGTTGGTTTAAGGTAAAGGTAAGGTGAAAATGCATTATGTTAAAGGTGCAGAGAAGATAGATGTCTCTAAAGTAAATGAGAAAGTGGATGGGAGTGAGGGTAAGAAGAAGAAGCTTATTAGAAATAATTATGTTAATGTAATGTGGCCCGAAGGGAGAGAACAAGGTAATCCGAGACAAATTCATTTGAATAGAGTATATGAAGAAATGGAAAATGGAAACAAAGTATATATACTTGAATAAGTACTTAATCGAAGTACTTTGATTACACCACTCCATATTGATGTGAGCCTCAAAATTTTTCAACAAATATGAATTATAAGGAACAATATATTTGTTATTGAGAACAACATTCTTCTTCATCATTGTATTTCCAGTTTCCCTTCTTTTGTACAAATGATAACCTTCCTGATAAATTATGGTTTGAGGCTGGAATTTTTTGGGAAAGAAATTTGAGTATTTCCCATTTTTAATGCAAGGTGAAGACCTATTTGATACACCACATGGCCCATGAATCATATGTGTCTTGACCAAATGATATACTTGTCTATTGTCGTGGTCGGCTTAAAAATTAAGAGTCAATATCTTATTTTTAAGGAAAAATAGTGATAAACCAAGAATAAAAGTAACCGAATAAGACATCGGTTAAGTGAAAGGAAGGTGTTAGACACCCCTTACTTCTATTGTATCCAATAGGATCCTCCATAAGTTCATAGGGTATACTTTATTTGTTTGAATTCCACTTAACAATTCCAAATTTCTTAATTATCCCAAAACCCTAATTTAATCCTAATTTTACTCGCTAGGGTTTTACAACCCTATGCCTACGTACCTTTGATTAGATGAATTAGAGCATCGTAGTTCAACTCCCTCTACCCCCTAAACCCTAATCCCAATCCTTTATTTTCGCTCACGAATATTAGAGCATTATCTCATTACTACCCCTTAAAATAACTTCTTAAACCCTAAAATAAAACCCCTTATGCCTTTATTATAAAACCCCTAAAATATTTTATAAGACCTCATTTATCCCTTAAATGAAATCCCTAAAATTCTTTATAAAACTCCAAGTGTCATTAAAATCCCAAATCCATAAAACCCTAAGAAAGAGTGAAACCCCCAGGTTTTAAATTCAAAAATAGAGTAACCCCCCTTTTTGAAATCCCATAACAATATTTAACCCCAAAAATAATTTAAATCCCAAGAAAAATAGAAATTTCAAAAAAAAAAAAATTCAATCCCTCAAATTAAATTTGAATTTCATTTAAATAGAAAAACTCAAAAAAACAAGTTTTAAAAATAACTAAATAATAAAGTTATAAATTTTTTAAAATTTCCTAAAATGTATTTATCCCCCAAAATTCTAGAATATAATTAAAAAAATATTTTTATTTAAATAGAATAAACCAAAAATAAATTTAATCAAAAGAAATTAAATAGTCCTTAAATAAACCTTAAATAAACCCAAGAGAAATCATTTTAATTTTTATATACCTAAAAAAATTAATTTCCCAAATTACTTAATCTTAATCTTAATTATTCTTCCTAATTAAACCATAACCCATAATTAAATTACTAAATCAAAGATTTAATTTAATTTATTTAATTAAACCACAAGGGTGTAGTTTATGTTGAATGAGTAATGAGCCTAAAACAAAAGGGTGCGAATAGTAATTTGGGCGCAAGGCCCATCAGCTAACCCAAGCCCTAGAAAGAAAGCTCACCAAGGAGAGAGTCAATGATTGACTCTGTAACACCCCAATTTAATTAATTAATTAAATTTAATTATTTTGAGTAGATTTGTTGTTATTTGTGATGTGTGGTGTTTGTTATGAAGATGATTATTTGATTTAAGTTGTTCTAAGTTGATTTAGCAGATAGACTTATTTTGGGGAGTTCCAATAGTAACATTGAAAGGTGTATATAGAGGTTCATTAGTGGATTAATTAAATGAATTTTAGTAATAATAGTAATAATAGTATTATTTTATGACATTTTAATTAAAATAAGAAAAATATGATCTTTTTTAAAAAACTTTTCTTCAAAAATTCTTTTAATAATATTCTAATAATATTATTAAAATCAATAGCATTTAACCTTTTTAAAAAAAAACAAATAAAAAAAAGAAAAGAAATAACCGAAGGGGGGGGGGGGACACAGATTTGGTGTGGTAATAGAAAATAGATCTAATGCCTTTTTGAAGGCCCAAACTCACATTAAAAAACAATTAACCAACAAGATTATATAAAATAAAGAAAAAAAAACAAAAACAAAGTTCATTATCTTCTTCACATAAACAACAGCGGCGGAAAAAACAGGGTAAACATCACACTTTCACGGCGGCCTTCCTCACCTTCAAAAAAAGCTCACGCCGACAACTTCTTTCACTCCCTCTCACAATTCGCGATTTCTTCTTCTTCTCAAACCGCGTTTTCCTCTTCTTCTAAACTCTTCCCGATTCGGATTTGTGGCTAACCTTGGTGTTGGTTTGAAATTGAAAACAAAATTGTTGTGAGGTGAATCGATTTTACGGATTGAAGAAGATTTGGTGTGATTGAATCTTTGAAGGTTTATTGAAATTGAAGCTTCGATTTAATTGTTGGGGGAATATTGAAGAGAGATTTGGACAGGGTAGTGAGAGGCTATTTAAGCTTGAGATTTGAAGGTGAGAAACATTGAATTTATAGAAGAATGAGTGTTCAATTGTGATGCCGTTTTGCGATTTTTGAAGCGTTTTGAATCATGGCATCCGCGTGCTCAAATTGATTTTTCTGCGTTTTTATAAGTTGGTTTTCGTAAGCGCGTTGCTGTTGCGTTTTGTGCTCCAGCCAGTTGCATTTTGGCTCATGCTTGGCTTGTGTGTGATGTTGCTTTTCGTAAGCTTTGTTTTGAGTTCATGAAGCGTGCGGATGGATGTTAGCGGCTTGCGTTTTGTTCGCTTCAGGCTGCGTTTTGTGCAGCTTCTGTTTTTGGTGTTGCTGCCTTTTGATATGTGATAAGCGTGATATACGTTGGAGCTTGCGTGATGATACTGCTGCGTTTTAAGTTCAGTTTATTGTCGTTTTGTTTCAGCTGTTGTTTTGTTCGTGTGGCTGTGCGGCTTGGAATGCTCACGTGCACTGATGACGAAAATGGCTTGCTGATGGCTTTGTGTTTGATGAGTCATGTGATGATGGGCAGGAAAAAAAACTGTGTGTGGCTGGCTGGGATTATTGGTGTTGTTTAGAGTGTAGTGTGAACAACTTAGAGAAAATCTAAAGTTGGCTTCACATACAAAAAAAAAACAATATTGGGGCCAAAGAAAAATTAAATGGGCTTAATGAATTTTGTAATAAAATTGGATAAAAAGAAAAATGAATACTAGAGAAATAAATTGGGTTAAAAAAATTGAAAATGGACTAAGAATTGTAATGGGATTCTTTTAATTGTAAATAGTAAAAATTAGATGGGTTAAAAAATTAAATGGATTATTTTTCTAATGGGAATGAGTTTCATGACAAAAATTGGGAACTAAGAAAATCCTATGAAATAAAAAAAAATGAAATTTAATTGGATATTGAATATAAAAATGGTAATAAAATTTCTAAAAAAATAATAATGGAGATATTAGAAAATGAATAGAAAAGAATAAATGGATATAAAAAAATGATTGTTTAATCGAAAAATAGGTGATGGATGAAGTAATGGTGTTTTTAAGGCCCACGACCAACTCCTGATTTTCCTCACAAGCCACTTGATTATAATGAAAACAACCATTATTGAACCACTGAACAACTTGCCAATTCAACCACAGTCACTGATATTGTTTGAAAACTACCATGATAATTCAAATCCATGCCGAGGAAGATAAATCCTCAAATGAATCAATGATGAACTGGTGAACTGATGAATACCGAAGATTCAGACCAAACTTTATACGCAACATTGCTCGATAAAACTGATGATTTTCGCATGCAATACAACTTGAACTTTTGAACATGCACTGTCTGAGGAATAAACCACTGGTACACACATCTTGCTGTCGAAACAATTTTTGATAGTTTGACCAATATTAGGTCAAACGTCCATCTCGATCGAATTGTAACTGAATGAACGCATCTGAATTGAAATCACTGTCTTATCTTTGAAATCCTGCAACACAGAGAAGAAGAAGCAAACTTCGACATATTTTTGGTATTTTGGTTAGAAATTAGTAAATATAAACAAATAAAAGTAAGTAAGAGCATAATGATCCCCTGCGAAATGTAAATCCTGCATCTGAGAAGAAACTGAGAAAACAGTGCGATCTTGTTTGTAAGCAAGATGCAGATGAAATGCGAAGAAATCTTAGGGCAAAAATTAGGGTGTTACAGATAGCACGTGCTACCGTCCTTTTCAGATTAACATTTGTTTGAATAGGGGCAGCTGTAACACCTCAAATTTTCCCTCTTCTTTTTAAGCATCATCATCATACCATTATCATCATAAGCATATCATATCCTTGACATTTTTGCATGGAAGGATGAGGCATAACATTCTCATGACCCAGCATTAGGCATATGATTATCTGTGGAGGGTTTTGAAGCATTACAAGCTATAATAAGAGGCCCAATGGATTTTCCCAAGTCCTATGAGGTATCTACATTGCATTCACAAGCTCAAGATCATTCACAAAAGCTCAGGAGGTTGGAGGATCATCAGGGAATTCAAGCTAGGGCAAGCTCCTACACAATGGTCCCAAATTAGGGTTTGAGTTTCAGGCATGAAAACTTTGTGACTTTGGAAATTTCATATGGGAAAAGTCTTTCATCTATTAAGAGGATCCTAGGGATTAAATTTGGTGAGAAAACTCCTTGTGGAAGTCAGGTATTTCATCAGTTGCTTGTAAAAGAAGAAATTGGTCAAATGTGCATTCTAGAAGTCAACTGTGAGATTTCAAAGGGTCCAACCCTATTTTTCAAGTTAAGGGGTGTTCTTATAACCTTAGAAAAGGTTTGGCAAGGTCAAATATCAAGAATCAAAAGGTTTTGAGGAGTTTTCCATTTTTGGCATGTGGTTGGTCATGGAATTTGCCATTTTTAGCAACTTTTTGCCCTAATTTTCAAAGACACATAACTTGGTGAAAAAAGCTTCAAATGAATTGCCATCAAACATGAAAGTTGAAGATTAAGTTCTCCCATTTTTAAAAAGTACAAGTACTTTTTCATATCCCTTATGGATTGGGAGATAGGCCCTTCGAAAGCTACTTGATTTTTAGGGCATGACATGAATTTCAAGCTTCATCCAAATGCAAGAACTTGTGAAACTCATTTTCAAGTTATTTCATGGACCAAATAAGATCATACTCTTACAAAGCATTGTATAAGGTTTGTTTTGCTCCAAAAATACCATCAATTTCGTGCATGGGATGTGGTGTATTTCACAAGAGGTAAAAATGCATAATCATTCAAAAAGCATGTTACACTCATAACCAAAGGCCAAGATTGATTCAAAACAAATCAAGGGATGAATTGAAGTCAGAATGCTCACTTGAAGGAGGGTTTGCACGGGTGAATGAGGCAGTCACACTTTTCATGCAATTTGGCCAATACACCTCAATCACACTCTTCATGCCACTCTTGGTTCAAAAACCCTAGCCAGATGAAAATACAAAGGATATAAAAGCAAAGCATGCCCTAAATTTGTGTAGAGGCTCTCTCATTTCTCAGATTCACTTTCTCTTGCTCACTTGCATTTCTCTTCGAATTTCTCTCCTCAAGCACTCTCTTCACAATCTCTTCACACATTCTGCTTCCTTGAACCTTAAGGATCATTTTGCTCGTACTCATTCAAGCTGAAAGTGAAGAATCATAGAAGTGCCATTCAAGAGCAAGAGCTTTCGGATTCCAAGATCCAGCTTCCCTCAAGCTCCATCTTGCATTTATTTTGCAATAGGAGGTCATAGTGAGCAGATTTGCAGCTGTAGGAGCATTATCTTGGTGATTTGAAGGAGTTGTAAGTTCAGGTATGCTCTGAAATTCGTGGATCTAAACTTGAAATTAAATGTATGCATTGTGATCTGTTGGTTGTGCTGATGATTATGTGCTAATTTGTTTGAAAAATGGATGAGTATTAAGTGTTTTATAGTGATTTGAAATCTGATGATCAGAGTTGTTTTTCTTCGATCCAGCTTATTCTTTGATCCATTGTGAATTTGGTTGCTATATTTGGATTCAGCATGATTTGTTTGTTTGATCTGGACATTTTGAGTCATTTATGTGATGTTTTGTTCTTAATTTGAATTTTCCGGTGCCGGAGCCCTAGCTCCGGTCACCGGATTCTGGAGATGGACCACCTGAGTTTGCAAGGAAGAAGATGAGCATGAACCGTAGCATGCACGATCTGGACGATTCACACACTGCCAGCACATTAAAAGTGCACCCTCCCTATCACGTGATTTTATGTTTTCATTTTTAAATTGAATAATACGTTTTGCTTCGCACCACGCCATAATAGCATGTACTCTCACTGCTGGCCAATGAATGTGATGACCTGGATTAATGTTTGACTGGATCTCATGCGTATACTTGATCCATTGGTTCTCATTTTTTTCCTGATTTTTGTGAATATCCATAGCAATTGTTGTGGGCCTGCGCAGACTAGATGGGCCTCCCTTGCTATTCACCCCCTGCATTGAGGCCCATTCAGAATGAACTGTTTTGTTTGCTGATTGCACCCCAGTTTCATTAATTTCTATTATTTTATTTTATTTTATTTTCAGTTTGCTTTTTAATTTTTTAAAAATAGAAATAGGTCTTCAAAAATTACAAAATAATTCAGGAATGATTCTTTTAGTTTTCTCTAATTTTTGGCATTTTTATTTTTCATTTATTTTTAAATTGTCACGTGGAAATTAATTGTTTCTTTTAATTAATTGTTTTTATTTCATTTTGAAGCATGTTGTCTTGTTCATTTTCTATCTTGATCATTACTTTGAATTTTGAGATGATTCTTTTTGCTCTGGATTCATGATGAGATGTAGTTTGTTGATGATTTTATTTCTGATTTTTAGAAGTTTGCTTAAGTGATTTTGGTCTTTAACTTGTGCATGAAGCCTTTTAACCCTAATCCATGTTTGAGCCCTCATTTGAATGGATAAACTTCTGATTTTGATCCCCTCCTTTTGGCATGTTGATATTGTATGATTGAAGATCATTTGTGCAAGTTTGTGGAATGTTTGGATGTATGCTTGAATTAATTTGAATTTTTGTTCCTTACTTGTTCCCTTTTGCTTCCTTTGGGTCATATGGTCACTCCTTAGGTTAGAAGGGCACTTGTGCCAACTTCTTTAGCTTGTTTAGAGCCTTTTAAGATGTTGGTACCCCTCTGGTCTTGATTTTGTGTTTGTACCTTGGGAAATTTTGTGATTGTTTGCTTTTGAAATTCATTCACTCTTATGTATGCTCACTTCACTTCTTTTGTTTCTTTACTTCTCATGATGTAACCACTTGACTTTGTGTGCTTTTTCTCTTCATCTTACATGATCCTTAGGCAAATTTCTAACATGTTAGGGTTCTGGTCTTTCACTTTGTGATATTTCTTTGTCTATTTTGCTTTGTATCTTCTCATGTTTACTTTGTTTTGTCATGGTGATTCATAATGCTTCATGTTGAGTTGTGTGGTTCTCATCTCATTCTTATGTTTTGAGTTTGCATTTGACATTTGTGTTTATGACTTCACTTCTGATTGTGGGTCTTTGGTTTGACATTATGTTCATTTTATGTTGCATTTATTCTTGTGTCACTAACCATTTCAGGGACTTTGGTAAGTGAGAGGTGTGGATGTGATTCCCACATCTCCAAGTCTTATCTCTTATCGTTTCTTCATTGATACTTTTCTTGTGATTGTTGGGGGGCTTAGGCCTTACTTCCTCTTCTATTCTTCTTTCTTCTCTTTCTTTTCCTATCTTCTCTTCCTTTAGGGTAGTAAACCTCACTAACTTAGGATTACCATTGCATGATAACTTTAGGATTCATTAGCCCCATTAGACTTTTACCTTTGTGATCCTTTTGTTTCTCTTCTCTTCTCATCTCAAAACCCTAAAAAGACATTTAATAAGGATTGAAGTGATATCTTGAGCAATAACCTTATTCCATGAGACACTTGTAGTCTTCCCATCTTGGGATAGTACAAGCTTGTCTTGTGATGCACAAGTCTGATCAAGATATTATTTTCACCAAGAAAATCATAAAACACACTTCTTCATTGTAAATGCAAAAAACACTTAATAAGTTAATCAGTTAGTGAGCTTAAGCCATAATCTCTGGATTCAAGTTTTGGGGATCTTCTCATTACTTGAGTGTGCTTGTTCTATTATTCCATCTTGGAATGTAGTGACAAGTGCACATTCCGTGGAAAAGAGCTTGAGTTCACTTCCTTGTGACACACTCATAAAAGCCTCTATAAAACACAAACAAACATTAATCTTCTTTCCTTCGGGAATTCTTTTCTCATCTCCTTCGCTCCGTCCGCGAACTTGCTCCTACTTGTCATTTTGCAAGACGGTTATGCATTCGTCGTCCGAGCCTGCAACACCTGAGCATTGACATAGGCAGTTCAAGCCTTAAGACACAAGCAATCTTTTCCACCCCTAGTTAGGGGAACTACGGCGACTCTGATCCTCATTGTCCAGATGAGGTACGTAGGCAGCGGGTTAGGGCCCGTTCGAGCACACTCTTTTATTTTCCCTACATTTTCCCCTTTTCTTTTCTTTTCTTTTCCAGTTCCAGTCTCATTTTTGCAGCAACTTTCATTTCTTCACCCTTTGAAACAGTTTCTTTGCAAGCGTGGATCCCGTCGGGTACGGCGGACGATCTGGGGTGCTAATACCTTCCCAGGTCGTTACCGACTCCCGAAACCAGTCTCTTTGGTTCGCAGGACCTTTGTCCTTTCTTTTCTTTCTTCGGTTTGTGCAACATTACCTTTCCCGTTCCTTCGGGATAAAAATGCCTGACTGACGACTCTACCTTTTCTGCGCCACTTTCGCGTTTGTACCAGGATGGAAATCCAGGGAGCGACACCAATTAAATTATACATATATATATATATATATATATATATATATATATATAATTGGAATGCACTGACAGTGTAAAGCAGTTTTACACCGTATTTTAAAAACCGGACCGGTCATCAAACTAGTGAGGGTACTGAGTCACTGGTTCATTGGTTGAACCATTGGGTCACTGGTCGAACCGCATGACCAAACCGGATTAAACCGGATAACTCGGTTAAATAGACCAGTCTTTATAAGAAAACTATACAGGTATAAAACTGGTCGAACCGGATGATTCAATCTCTACAAAATATAAATAACACTTAAATTTTTTAAAAATATCATATCATAAATTCACAAGTTCATAATCTAAATTCAAATTTTAAATAAATGTATCACACATAACAAAATAGTACAAAATTACAAGGTCAAAACAAAGTCTAATTGCAATATAATTTAATTAAATAGTTTATAACAAAATAACTCAAATGTGTATGAAATTTAGTTTAAAGGAGGGAAAATTGTTTTAATATTGAGATCTCCTTTAATATTAAAATAATTTGCAAAAAAATCAACCGCATCCGCAATAATTTTCTCGTCAATAATATATTACTATGTTTTATTTTTTATTTCATTTATTTCATTTTATATTTTATTTTTATTTTTTATTTTTATTTCATTTTTTATTTTAATTTTTTAATTAAAATAATAATAAAAATTTAATTTTTTAAAAAAATTGCAATTAAACCGCCGGTTTTTCCGATTTTCCCAGTTCACACCGGTTTTTACCGGTTCGCACCAATTCAATGACATAAACGATTCAACATTTGAACTAGACCGGTTACCTGGCCGGTTCCCGATTCGACCGATCCGACCGACCGGTCCGATCCTGTTTTTAAAACACTCATTTTTTACTTTGCAATCTATAAAACGAATTATATGACAATAATGAAATTTTCCTATAAAAAGTGATTTACATCTTTCATAATTTTTCTTAAATCTTAAACAGATCCCTCAATTTACTTCTTTTTAGTATTAACTATGTATATAATTATTATTTATAATGACATTTTTTTAGAATAGTTTACAATATATATATATATATATATATATATATATATATATATATATATATATATATATATATATATATATATATATATATATATATATATATATGAACTTTCTCTCGTGCGAACACACAAGTCTTTTTATATATATATATATATATATATATATATATATATATATATATATATATATATATATATATATATATATATATATATATATATATATATATATGAACTTTCTCTCGTGCGAACACACAAGTCTTTTGTAAATGGCTTGCTTCGATACTAACTACCGAGTAAAAAGTGTCGGCTCTCAAACAACTACAAACAAATTCTATTAGTAACATTTAAATCATAAAAATTATAATTGTATTTTTTATATGTTTCTTTTAAAACTTTGCATTACGCATTATATTTGTGATGAAAATATATATCATAAAATAATATCAAATATACGTCACTATAAAGATGTTTATAGACTTATATATAATTTTTGTCTATGCTTTGATCCTTCGTTGTCTAAATTTTTCATTAACTTTAATTCCATTTAAATAAATTATTTAAAATATAAAAGCTTTTACTTATGAAATAAAATTATAGTACGGGATACTATCAATTAGAAATTCAGGTAAAAAACTAACATAAGTTTTTTTTATCGTTGTCCACTTTGTTGATGTAATGGAATTATGATACAAGACACTATGGATTATATAAAATCTAAACAAATAATAAAAATATGTATTTAAAATTAACTAACTAATAACACCTAGTAACGCGCATCCATGCGAACGCGCACGGATCATCTACTGGTTTTCCCTATAAAAAAAAAGTGGATTAGATAGCAAAGTCGACATGTAGTTCTAATCCATTTATATTTCCTATTTTAAAATATATATATTCTCTAAATAGAAAAAAGCCAAGAACATAAATTCAAGCATGTCAGGCAAAATCCAACGTTCATATTTAAACAAAATCATTGAATTGAAACCCCATCCTACGGTTATGTACAATCATCACTACTTCATTGTTAAGTCAATAAACATTAGATGAAGTTAGATAGACACTACAGAAATATCAACAACAATTTATAGCTGCAATCACCCTTAACCAATCACATTCTCTCACCGTCTCAGCAGTAATTACAAAAGTCTCACTTTCGTCGACATCAATTCATAGGGAAACGTTCCCACGTACCAGACCAAGATAGGTGACCCAAGATAAAAATGTTTTAAGATTTTCTGACCTAAATCTCAGCGGTTATGAAACTTGAAGAGTCGGTCTCCAAAATAGGTCCCACCATACTTGCGTAAAAAGCGTATACTCTTTTTCTTCATGTCTATAAATTTCCACACTCTTTCATCACAAAGACAGATAAAGATAACTGCATTACATTACACCATAACAAACATGGCTCCTCTTACGTTCTTTTTCTTGTTGCTTTCACTATCTTTTTCATCTTCAGGTAACCAAGAAGAAACATAGTATCTCTTTCTATTTTGTTCTTTATCAAACACTGACATGTTTTTTTTTGTGTTTTTTTCAGAAGCAGGAACTATCGGAATAAACTACGGAAGAATAGCGAATGATTTACCAACACCGTCGAAGGTTGTTGAGCTTTTGAAAACACAAGGTATCACCCGCGTGAAACTCTACGACACTGAATCCACAGTCCTCACCGCGCTTTCAAACTCCGGCATCAAAGTTGTCGTCGCCATGCCAAACGAGCTTCTCTCCAACGCCGCCGCGGATCAATCCTTCACCGACACATGGATCCAAACGAACATCGTTAAATACTACCCCGCAACTCAAATAGAAGCCATTGCTGTCGGAAACGAAGTGTTTGTAGACCCGAAAAACACGACAAACTACCTCGTACCCGCTATGAAAAACGTTCAAGCTTCCCTTGTCAAAAAGAATCTCGACAAAGAAATTAAAATCTCCTCCCCGATAGCACTCTCCGCTTTACAATCTTCTTATCCAACCTCATCCGGTTCGTTCAAATCCGAACTAATCGAACCGGTTATTAAACCGTTGTTACAGTTTCTTCGTCAAACCGGTTCTTCCTTAATGGTTAACGCGTATCCTTTCTTCGCTTACGCTGCTAACTCAGACACAATTTCATTAGATTACGCTTTGTTTAAACAAAACCCTGGTGTAGTTGATTCTGGTAACAGTTTAAAGTATAGTAACCTTCTTGACGCTCAAATCGACGCGGTTTATGCTGCCATGTCAGCACTTCAATACGACGACGTTGAAATAACCGTTTCTGAAACTGGTTGGCCTTCTTTAGGTGATTCTAACGAGATTGGAGCTGGAGAAGATAATGCGGCGTCGTATAATGGAAATTTAGTGAGGAGAGTTTTGAATGGAAGTGGGACCCCTTTGAGACCAAATGGAACGTTAGATGTTTTTCTGTTTGCTCTTTTTAATGAGAATCAGAAAACGGGTCCTACGTCGGAGAAAAACTATGGGTTGTTTTATCCGAGTGAGGAAAAGGTTTATGATATTCCGTTGACGGTGGCGGGTGTTAATAATAATAATAAAACTTCGTCGGCGTTGGCGCCATCGTCGGCGGGAGGGGGTGTTGGGAGGAGTGTGGTTCCGGTAAAAGGTGACGTGTCGGCGGTAGCGAATCGTGGTGAGACGTGGTGTGTGGCGAATGGTGGTTATTCTGAGGAGAAACTGCAAGACGCGCTTGATTACGCGTGTGGGGAAGGTGGGGCAGATTGTGGTCCGATTCAACCGGGTGCCACGTGTTATAATCCGAATACGTTGGAGGCGCATGCTTCGTATGCTTTCAATAGTTTTTATCAGAAGAAGTCACGTGGGAGTGGCACGTGCGATTTTGGTGGTGCTGGTTATGTTGTTACTCAACCTCCTAGTAAGTTTTTGAAATATTGTTTCTTTACTTATGACAATTTCTCTCAATTTTTTTGGTATAAAATCTTCACTTGAATGTTTTTTAATTGTGTTTTATGAATCTGTGTTTGCAGGGTATGGAACATGCAATTTTCCTACAGGATATTGAAAGGACAGAAAATGAGTGGGGTTAGGTTATAGATTTTGGGTAGTTTTCTGTTTGTATTATTAGTATTAATATTTGTTGAGATTATTGATTTAGGCTTTCTTATTTTTTGTTTTTACATTGATAGTAATCGTTTAGGGGCTGAGATACATGTGTGAACGTTTATTTTTATATCATAATAAATGATTATTTATTGGTAGTAGTTAGGAGGACTATTGATTTCTTTCCTTTGAAGTATTTGTTTGTAATTATGTCTATTCCTTTTAAAACATACAGTTGTTTGAAGATAATGTTCTAGTACCAAATTACGCCAGCATCCTTTGAAATATAGTGATATCAATGCAGTTTTTGGAAATCATTTATTGATTATGAATATAGTCGTTTACCGTCCAAATCAAATTAAAAACTTCGACTTCTATGCATAATTATAAGGATAGGCAGCAGTTTGACAATAGTACAACTCCTTCATTGTTTCGTTGAGTCAAAATTTATTCCTAAGAATTATTTATCCGGAAAAATAAAGATAGAAAATTTATTCTAAGGAATTTTTGGGAAATTTAAGATTTTAATTAATTTTTTAAAATAAATTTATAAAATTTCATGGGAATATATATTCTTATTTTTTTCATTTGGAAATGATTTCATAGGAATATGAGAAGTTATGAGAAATTATTTTTTTCTTTGGAATCTTTATATGTAGGAATAATTATTTTTAATTGTAACAAATATAGATATATTCATTTATAATCTTTATATTCTTATATTCCCAAAAGAATCTAATTTCTAAATTTGAAACAAACACCCCCTAAAAAATATAACACTTTCATGGAAACGAAGAAAACTAAAGATTTTAAATCCCCCTAAAAAATATAAACACTTTCATGGAAACGAAGAAAACTAAAGATTTTAAATCAAACAAGATTTTTTTTTGGTATTGTTCAAATTCCATGAAAATTGAATGATGTTTAAGCGTGTTAATAGTTTTTTTTATTATGTTGATTCCAAAGAAGGAATTTGGATGAAAATCTCATATCACATGCCAATTTTGTTTATAAGGTGCATCTAGAAGGTGATTTCTAAAGTTCTTGTTAATAGATTAAAAAAGTGATAGGTCTAGTTATATCAGAGTATAGGCAAATTTTTTATGGATGTTAATTGCAATTCAAATTGTGGATGATGTTAGGGGAGAGGAAAAAGAAATGTTATTATTTAAGAGGATTTTTTTAATATGTCCTTGAATTATTTAGCCACCGCACAAAATTATTTTATCTTTTAATTATTTAGTTACTGCGTAAAATTATTTTTTTATCTCTTATTTTCGGATGTGCACATTTGAACGCACCACTTACGTTGTCATGTTCCGAATATGTATATCCGGAAAACTTCTGGATGTGCACATTCAGAAGTATTTTTTATAACTCTTCGCGCCAGACCCTCCCCCCTCACTTTTCACATTCTCATTTCTAAAATTCTCAAACTCTCAAAATATCATTCCCACAAATCCCGATTTTTTTCACTCGAGTTCGGCGCAGAGCAACTTCTACCACGATCAAGACACTACACAACCTTTGTATGTTTAATCGGTTAGTTTTCGAATTTTAGAGTTTCAGAATTATTTACGAGTAATCGATTTAAAGTTGAAATTTATGTGTAGAAATTGTTAGGTTTGTACGAAAAACATAGTTTAGAGGCAATGTAGTTATTATTTGCTGCTTCAAACGGACGATCGGGACATTAAAATGTCTTTCTCCATGGGACAACAACCATGGCTGCGTTTTTGAAAATGAAAATACGTACCAGATGTGCAGATCTAGAAGTTTTCAACGTTGGTTGATTCCGGATGTGCACATCTGGATGTTTCCAACGTTTAAAATTCTGCAGTACTTTTGGATGTGCACATTTGGAAGAAACTTGTGTTTTTTTCCCCTTAATTTTTGGTTTTTTATTTTTTTATTTATTTCTTTATACACTTCTAATTTATTTATTATGCTTTACAAATTACATGGCTGGTAGAAGAGGATTGTTTGATACATGGCTGACCAGCGCAGCGTGTCTCCGTAAGACGTGAGAATACGCGCATGCTAGAGCCGAGACATCAGGCGCGGCCGAGACATCAGGCGCAGAGGATGTCCCAGTACAACCTACCACATCACAGGTCACGACTGAGGGACATCCTACACCACAACCTTTCACGACGCATGCCACTGCCACCACAACCGCTTCTTCATCTCGGAGGTGCATGGTTAGTACTAATTCATCATCTGGGACCCCGCCCACACGCAAGCGCCGCCCTACACCTGTTTCATCAGCCACACCTCAGGAGGTTGTTCGTGATGCACCCACTGAGGCAGCTCCTGTGGATGATCACCCAACATATGAGGGTGAGGACAATTTCGATGAGCTAGAGGTCTTTCTATGATCGGGTATTCCTAGATCAACTACGATATGTTGATGGCCTTTGTTGAGAGATGGCACCCTGAGACATACTCATTATATCTAGCGTACGATCAGCTCACGATCACACTAGACGACGTCTCTTGTCTTTTACATCTACTGATCACGGGCACCCTACTCCGTCACGGTAGGCCATTGCAGCCGGTCACCTCCCCAAGGACTCTGGTGGTAGACTTGCCATGGACATGATCTTTGAGATTGCTCGTGGGGAACTTCAGTATCGCCTTCATTGAGCCAGGATGAGTGGTCGGGGCATAGGAGCAGGGGAGCCAAGAGAGATCCTTTGGACGACTGATATGGGCAGAGGAGCATGGGAGTCAGGACAGATCCATAAGCATACGCAGTAGTTTTGTTTGATGTATTCTACTTTTCTTTTTACATTTTTGTACCGTATTTTATATCATTTTATTCTATACATTTTTGTATGATTATCTTTATATCATTTTATTTTACATATTATTGTTTTCGAATGAATATTGAGTAACTGATTCAAAAATAAATAAAGTTTTTTTTTCGGGTCTGCAGATCCGGTGGAGTCTTCTAGATATGCACATCCAGAACAAAAAAAAGGTGTGTCCAGATGTGCACATCCGGAATCTGGGAGCATAAAAGGAAATTTGCAAGGTGCCATAGAAACCCGAGGGGTGTATTAAGAAATTCTCTTATTATCAAGGAGTGTATTAAGAAATTCTCTTATTTAAAGTTGACTGCAAGAAGGCCTATTGTAACACCCTAATTTTTGCCCTAAGATTTCTTCGCATTTTATCTGCATTTTGCATACAAACAAGATCGCACTGGTTTCTCGTTTATCCTTCTCGGGTGAGGGTCTTGTGTAAGAAAAATCAAGAATTTGTTGAGAGCTTAAGACCAGTTTTTTATTCATCATCCATTTTTTTTCCAACTAAACCATTTTTATTTTTATTTTTTCTATTATTCACTTTATTCAATACTTCCATTTTTTTTCTCGATTATCCGATTCATACACCTCTATCCAAATTACCATTTCCAACCATCTTTTTTTTTTTTTTTACCATTTTATATTAATTACCACTTGCTAATTTTCCATATTTCTAGTCATTTTTTTTACCAAATTATCACCATAAGTCCATATGCAATTTTTTTTCTCCATGGCCCAAAACATATTTTGTGGTCCATTATTATTATAAAAATAAGAGAGCTGCCAAAGCCATTTATAATCATGTTTTTTTATATATACAAAAAAAAGGACATCTAAAGAAGGAAAAGGCCCATCAGGCCCATGTCAGCACTTGCAACTTTTCCTCAGTTTCACTTCAAGTCAACACGCCATACGCAAGCCTCATTCACACATTTTCAACACTTTTCCACAAGCCAAAACAGTCCCAGCCAGTTGAACGAAAATGCAGCTAGCCGAATTCTTGCCACGCCACATCACCAGCCAAGCCATTTCAACATGAAACATGTGCTGCACATCAGCAAATGATTCACAAGCTGCAGCAACAAAAGCCTTTAGCTTCAGCCTGCAAGTACAACACGCAACATATCACGCCGTAACACAAACAACCAAAACGCAAGGCATTTCAAGCAAAACGCAACAAGGATACAAGCTAGAAGCACGCGATTTTCATTGATCCAAAACGCAAACCGCAACAAATCAAAACGGCAACGAAATTTTGAATCAATGCTCAGCTTCTCCTTCTATAAATTCAAAGCCTTCCTTCACTAATTCCTTTTGCTTTTCAAGCCACAAACACTCTGCCAAAATCAAATCTAAAAAAAAGCTTCAATCCATTTTTCATCTCGCAATAACCTTCACATCATCATTTTTCCAAATCACGAAAATCTACAACATCAATCACAACAACATCAAAACACTGAAATTACCAGAAGAAGAAGAAGAAGTAAGCGAAAAGTTTCAAAGCCAAAATCAGAAATCAAAGAGGTTGAGAAACCTAAACCCGCGGAGGAGATCGGCGAGAGAAAGAAGAAGCCGAGATCGGTGATTGATCTTGAGAGAGAGGAAGCCATCGTTTGTTTTTTTCGAGTAGATTACTGCTGCCGATTCACATTTTTCTTTGAAAAGGTGAGGGAGAGACCTACCGGCATTTGCTTTCACGCGAAGAAGAAGAGCTGCTCTTCTTATTTTGTTTTTTTTTCTTTTTTTAATGTTTACCATTGTTTTTTTCCTCCTTTTTTATAAAAAAATGAGTTGGTTTGGGCCTATTAATTAGATGGATCTGTTGCTATCAGTACTATCAAACCTACGCTTATACTCCCCTAGTTTTCTTTATTTTATTTTTTTCTCTTCTTTATTTTTTATTAATAGTTTTATTATTAATTATTCTTATGAATTTCCTAAAAAAAATAGTTCTAGAATTTTGTTTCTGTTTTTTTTTAAATTCTTTTTCAATTTGGTTAGATTTCGTTTTTTTTTTTTTTAAAAAGATCTTATGAGAATATTTTAAAAAAAAATGTTTGTTGGAAATCTATTTGAATTTCTTGATGACTATTGTCTTTCTCTTTGATTTTAATTTGCTGATTTTTTTTAGTGGATCGTAAATGTTAGATTCACTTTCTTCCATTTCCTTACTTTTATTTTTGGTCGATGAGATCTCCGATTCGCGATTATTGGTTTTCGAAGATGCTTAATCTTCATTATTTCAAATCTATGGATGAATGATCATTTGGATCATTCTCCATACTTTGAGATCATGATAGGTTGCTTTCGATAATTCAATGTGAAATCTCGATTATGATTAGACCGTTACTTTTTCTTTTCGTGCGACATGTTTTCGGAGAATGATTCATAATATCATTTCTCTAACATGTATTAACACAAATATTTTCCACCTTAATTGGTGGTGGTCGACCTCATTTGTAGGGTAATTACTTCGTAAATTACTCGGCGATTGCTTAACATAGACCTAAATTTGTCCCGAATTCAGAGTAAGATCCATTTGGATCCGGTTGCCTCTCGTTTTTTTGGTTATCTTTTGTGGTTGTGTTTTATTAAGTTCATCATGCCATTTCTATGTAAATATTATAATACTATTAATATACTAACCATTTAAATTCATTCTCGCACCTTATCCTCTTTATTTCAATCTCTCGCTCCTTATCTCTTTTATTATGCTCTTATCATATTATATCATCTATCATATTATTTATGTTTATATTGTTATGCTTGTGATTTTTCTTTTGTCCATTTGGACACAAAAAACATTAATAATTGATCAAACATCTAAAAAAGACTTGTGACTTTAATTCTTGGACTATGGCCACTATCCTTAGCATTGGACTTGGAGTTGGACTTAGATTTTAGGATCTCTCTCTTTGCTCAAGTTATTATCGATTGAAGACCTTGGCCTCGATCTAGTTTATTTGTCTATGAAGATGGAAATCCGTTTGCTTTGAAGGATGTTCATCATACGGTTTGATCGCTCTTCTCTTAACTTTCTCATTCAAGTCTTAGGATAGTCACTTCATCTCCTCCCACTTCTTAAATTTTCAAATCTTCTCCCTATTTTCAAATCTTCTTTGTTTTCAAACTTTAAATGTTTTCATAATCAAACCTTGACTTAGGTCAAGCAATTTTACTCTTTTCATTTTATCTTCGTAATAAATGTTAATCCATATAAGCATATCGAAATTCTCTTCTCAAAGACTTTAAAAAATCCAAAACTCACTCAATTGTTTTTGTGCCTTTGTGCACTTTTCTTTTCATATGTTTAGATATGATTCATTCTTTCTAGCGGAATTATTCGCTAAATAATGACGACTTATCTCTACATTTTAAAATCAATTCAACTCATTATTTTCTTTTCAAATTTTGTACCACGAACTACGAGGTTTTGATCTCGCATTGCACTTTGTGGGTACGTAGGCATGAGGCGTTAAACCTCTTCAAACACAAAAATATTAAAAAACGTTTATCTTCTCATCTCTTCAATCTCTTTCAAACAAACCATTTTCGAACCAAAAGCGGTAAATTTTTCAAAGGGCTCCCGTGGAGTACCACAGACATTTTGGGTGCGTAAAACCTTCCCATCATGTAACCTATCCCCTTACATGTTTCTCTGATGTGTTTCTTTAGCTTTCTTGCTTTTAGATTCATTAGGTTTTATTCGCTCTTTTTCCCTTTTCCACTTGGAATAAAATAAAAGCGCGGTGGCGACTCTGTTTACCTTGAGTTAAGTTAGCTAATAGCTTACACTCATGATTTTACCGCTACATAAAAGTGGCGACTCTGCTGGGGAGTAATCTCTAAGTGGATTCGGCCTACTTTGATTTATTTACTGCTTTGGTTTGATTTGTTTGTTATTTGTTTGTTCTGTTTCGGTTTTGGTGATCCTCTGAGTGAGATAGATTCTAACCCGGATCTGAGATGAACTTATGATAGGACGACGATATTCGAAGCGATAAGCGATGGAGTAGTCCAAAGCTATATCAATTTGATAATCTCCACTCGATTAGGCTCTCTTGGATTATCAATGTCATGATGAGTAATCATACGTGGCATTATTTTCCAACCTTGAGCTGATCATACTGAGGACCGTAGAACCCTTAACCCATCCAAGCCAATTTAGGAACGTAGTGTGGAAACTGTCTGGGTGTAAACCTAAGGTGGTTGTCACGCGATACTACACTCGGACGAGGTCTATTTTAAGAATGTTATCGGTTGGGGAGTAATCCAACGTACCGATGATATTCTAAAGATGGCTGTTAACTCCGGGCACCTCTGTTAGCACCCATTTGGTTTTCTGCAGGAACAATGAAGACAAAACCTTAGTACTTACCTGTGTGGGTTGGTGTTCTGTTACCTTGACTTCATGCTCGTGACTCGTAACCTAAACCCGTGTGCTTTGTGTGATCTTGTTTGTGGTTGTTGCATACATGCCATCATGCATTCATGAGCATTGTTTTTGAGATTTCAAGGGACTCATAAGGAACTTTTGCAAAATTTCAGATGTCTATGGTTATGAATTTTGAAAGGAGGAACACAAAGAAGTACACCTTCAAGAATCCTAATATAATGGAATTGAGAAGGCTAGGAGCATTGGTGGTTGATACCCAGGAGTTCTGGAAATATTATGGGAAGCTCTTGTTTATTTTGGATACCGATGTACCAAAGGGGATTCTCCCTACCTTAGCTCAGTTCTATGATCCGTTGCATCATTGTTTCACCTTTCCTGATTATCAGCTTGTTCCGACCTTGGAGGAGTACTCTCATTGGATAGGTCTACCTATTTTGGACAAGGAATTTCTTTTCAGTGGTTTAGAGAAGGAGCTTACTATCAAAGTCATCGCCAAAGCCCTTTTTCTCAAGGAGTCCGATCTTGATGGAAAGTTTCTTCCAAAAGGGAATGTATGTGGTATTAATGCTAAGTTCTTGATGGGGAAAGCTTCTACTTCACTTACTTTGGGTCATAAGGATACATTTGAGGCTATTCTTGCTTTGCTCATTTATGGGATTGTCTTGTTTCCTAACTTAGATGGTATTGTGGATGAGAATGCCATCCAGATTTTCTTGAAGAAGAATCTGGTACCTACTTTGCTTGGAGACATGTATCATGCTTTTCATTATAGGACCTCCAAAGGTGATGGAGAGATTGTGTGTTGTGTGCCTCTTCTCTACAGGTGGTTTATTTCGCACCTACTAAAGTCCGATGTCTTCAAGGATAATAGAGAGAATTGAAGATGGTCTCAAAGGATTATGTCAATTTCTCATAAGGATATGACATGGTATTGTTCTCATTATGATACTGGAGTGCTTATTGATAGTTGTGGAGAATTTCCTAATGTACCTCTTCTTGGTACACGTGGGGGAATTAGTTACAACCCTGTTCTTGCTAGGCGACAGTTGGGATATTGTTTGAAGGACATACCAAACAATCTTTCCTTATCCCGTTTCTTCTTTCTTAATGGTGCAGATCATGTAGAAATGAAGAAAAGGATTGCTCATTCTTGGCATGCGGTTCATCGGAAAGAGAAGGGTCAATTGGGAAGACAACACCTTGCTCCTTCCGAGTGTTACATCTAGTGGGTTCGATCTAGGGCTTCCAAGCTCAAGATGCCTTATCCACCCGATGAGCCTTTGTTTCCTATATTACCATTGTCCGCTTTTCTTCTTCCCGTTGATGAGAAGGTTGCTCTTCAAGAAGAGTTGGACAAGATGAAGAAAGAGAAAGAAGAATGGCTACTTGAGAAGATTACGATGCAAGAGAAACTGAAGGAGAAGGATGATCTCATTAAGCTACTTGAGCGGCGTGTTACGAAGAGGCCAATAGAGTGTTTATCTTCCTCTAGTACTCCATCTACCATTCCTCCTACATCCGGTGCTTGGAAGGCCATTGTTGATTAGTTGGTGAAGGATAAGGAAGACATGGAAGATCGGTACAAGAAAGAGATTAAGAGAATTCGCATGAAGTATCAGCCAAGATTCGGATCTTCTTCGGATATGATTCCCTAGGCCTAGTTTACTTTTCTCTCATGTATTAGGATTATTGAGGCTTGTACTTCACTTGTAATCCTTACTTTGATTTTAATAAGAATGAGTTTTTAAGTACTTCAAAAAGTGTTTCTTTATAAATATTGCAAGTTATTTTATAGTCCTTTGAAATCTTTGCATTTGCATACACATACCATGCATCATGCCCGCATTTGTCTTGCTTTTTGAGTGCTCTCCAGGGATCTTATGTTGTTTCTTGGTCTTCATTGAGTTCTCCTGTCAAGCTGACTCATCGATTTTATACTCGAGCTAATCGGAAGAAGATGTTGGAAATCCTACAACAAGAGAATCTCGAGCTGCGTGAGGAGGTTACATATCTGAAGGAAAGCTTGGAAAGAGTTTCTGCCATGATGGAAGGCTTGGTGGCTGCTCAGAATCAGCCACCTCCTCCTAATTCTCCTGTTCAGAATGCAGTCATCTCCGAGATTGTTACTGCATCAATTCCTGTTGAAACTGTCATTTCTCCTCGCTATCGTATGCCTTCTAGCACACCTTGGGGCATGCCGGTTGATTTCATTCCTGCTGGTTATCATCCTTCTCCTCCTGAGACTACTGCATTCAATACCCTTCCACTAGTGATGACTACTTTTCCTCCAGTTATGACTACTGCACCGTCCGTGATGCACACTATTCCGCACCATGATGAAATGATTTACCATGCTGAACCCAGTGAAGGCGCTGGAGTGATTGAAAGACTCGATGATTTTCAAGGACGCTTTACTGAGATACAAAAAGAGATGAGAGCCTTGAAACATAAGGATTTTTTCGGAAAAGATGCTTATGATCTTTGTCTGGTCCCTAATGTTAAATTTCTGTACAAATTCAAGTTGCCTAAGTTCGAGAAGTATAAAGGCAACACTTGCCCTCTGAGTCATTTGACTATGTACGCTAGAAAGATGTTTGCTCAGACAGACAATGATAAGCTGCTGATTCACTATTTCCAGGATAGTTTGACCGGTGCAGCCATGAGATGGTATATGAGTTTGGATAATATCCAAATCAAGACTTTCAATGATTTGGGAGAGGCTTTTGTGAGGCAATACAAGTATAACGTTGATATGGAACCAGATAGAGATCAGCTTCGTGCTATGTCCCAAAAGGACAAAGAGACTTTCAAGGAGTATGCACCAAGATGGCGCGAGCTAGCAGCTCAGATTGTTCCTCCTCTGGAAGAGAAAGAAATGACAAAGATATTCTTGAAGACTTTAGGTTATTTTTACTATGAGAGGATGATAGCAAGTGCTCCTTCTGATTTCACTGAAATGGTGAGTATGGGGATGCGTTTAGAAGAAGGTGTCCATGAGGGACGGTTAAGTCAAGAGAATAGTAATGGCTCAAGCTCTAGAAGGTTCAACTTTGGAAAAAAGAAAGAAGGTGAGACTAATGTTGTGTCTCGTGAAAGTTATAGAAGACCTCATGGTCGTGGGAATCGCCATCCACAACATGTAGCTTCTGTAACTCCGATGATTAATGTGGCTCCAACTGTGCCAACAGTTCCAAAGTACCAGTCTCGTTATCAACAACCTTCTGTGCTACAAGGTGGTAATCAACAGGTTCGGGCTAAGCCAAGTTTTGATCCTATTCCAATGTTGTATGCGGACTTACTTCCATCTTTGATTGCAAAGAATCTTGTGCAAACACGTTCTCCACCTCCAGTTCCAGAGACTATCCCATGGTGGTATAAGCTAGAGGCTCACTGTGCTTTTCATCAAGGTGCCCCGGGGCATGATGTTGAGAACTGTTATCCATTGAAGTTTGAAGTACAGAAATTGATGAGGAACAATGTTCTGTTTTTTAATGATGTTAATCCAAATATGAAGACAAATCCGCTTCCGAAGCATGGTAATACGTCTGTGAATATGGTTGATGGTTGTCCTGGTTTATTCAAGATTTATGAGGTTCGCCATATTCGAAGGTCTTTGGTTGAGATGCATGCTTTCTTAAGTGAATATCATGATATTGATCACGATTATGCTGGATGTTGCATCTGCTCGGTGAACCCTCGTGGTTGCGTGATTGTTAAGAGAGACATTCAAAAGATGATGGATGATAAGTTGATTGAAGTGACAGCAAAAAGAGATGAGTATGGAAATGAAGTGAATGTTATTATGCCTCAGTTCAATATTCCTGAGAAGGTTGTTCCTGAGAGGGTGGTTATTTCTTTTGATAGCCGCAAATATGTTGTTACTCCATTGGTGATCAATTTGCCTGGTCCAATGCCATATGAGTCTGATAAAGCTGTTTTGTACCGGTATAATGCTACAATGATAGAAAATGGTAGGGAGGTTCCTATTCCTTCTCCAAAGTCTGTGGTTAGCATTGCTGATGTGACAAAGGTTACTCGAAGTGGTAGAGTTTATGCTTCAGATCCTCCGAAGAGAGTTGAAGATACAAGTGCGAGTAAACAGATTATGGATGTTGTTGCCCGATCAGGCCAATTTGGTGATAGTGAAGATGAGGTGTTGAAATTGATAAAGAAAAGCGAGTACAGCGTTACTGAGCAGTTGTTGCATACTCCGTCGAAGATATCAGTTTTATCACTCTTGATGTGCTCTGAGGCTCATAGGCAATCTTTGCAGAAGATTCTTGATCAAGCTTATGTTGACCATGATGTGACTGTTGATCAGTGTGATAGTATTGTGGCTAATATCACATCGTGCAACAATTTAAGCTTCTGTGATCATGATTTGCCTGAAGAAGGAAGGAATCATAACTTGGCTTTGCATATTTCAGTGAACTGTCAGGAAGATGATATGTCTAAGGTGCTAGTTGATACTAGATCTTCTCTAAACGTGATGCCGAAGTCGACTTTGTAAAAGCTTTCGTATCAAGGTGCTCCCATGAGGCATAGTGGGATTATTGTGAAAGCGTTTGACGGGTCGAAGAAGACAGTGATCGGTGAAGTAGATCTTCCTATTCTTATTGGACCGTTTAAATTCCAAATTACTTTTCAAGTAATGGATATACGTCCCGCTTACAGTTGTCTCCTTGGAAGACCCTGGATTCATGAAGCAGGAGCTGCGACATCCACTCTTCATCAGAAGTTGAAGTTTGTGAAAGAGGGGAAATTAGTGACCATTGGCGGCGAAAGGGCGATGCTTGTGAGCAATTTGTCATCTTTATCCTATATTGATGCTGAAGAAGAGGTGGGAACTTCATTTCAAGCTCTTTCTGTTGTGGATAATGTTGCTAAGAAGAATGTCATGCCTATGTCTTCTTTCAAGGATGCTCTGCGTATGCTTGAAACTGGTCAATCTGATGGTTGGGGACGAGTTATTGATGCTGTCGACAACAAGGAAGGATTTGGTATCGGCTTTGCACCAGGCGTGGTTCTCAATGACCCAAAGACTATTCAGGAAGGTTTCCGAAGTGCTGGGTTTATCAACGATCATTCCGCTGCTGCCATCATTGAAGACGATGAAGATTAAGAAATGCCTAACTTTGTTACGCACATAAAGATTTGCAAGAACTGGATTGCTGTTGATGTTCCTTTTATTGTTCATGCTTCAAAGTAATTTGTTTTATTTTATTTCAAAAAATCCTTTCACTCTGCCCAAGGTGAAAGTGATGTTTGTTGGGCTTTGTTTCAAGTTTTATCATCATCAATAAAATGCTATTTTGTTATTTCCATATGTGTTTTTCCTTTTTGCTTTATTCTGAAAAATGGTAACATAAAAAACCCAAAATAATAATAATTGTTTATCTGCATAATGTTTTCATTTTTGTTCATACTCTAAAATAAAAATAAAATCATTGTGCAGATTGATTGATAAACCCATTGAAAACAATGATCATACGCCCTCTCCCAACTTCGAATTCCCTGTGTTTGAAGCTGAGGAAGAGGATGTTGAAGAGATTTCTCGGTTGCTTGAGCACGAGGAGAAGGTTATCCAGCCTCATGGAGAGTCTATAGAGATGGTCAACTTGGGTTCTGAAGATGATAAGAAAGAAGTCAAAGTTGGAGCATTGCTTGGTCCTGATGTTAAGAAGAGGATTGTAGAGCTTCTTAGAGAGTATGTTGGTGTATTTGCTTGGTCTTATCAAGACATGCCAGGTCTTGATACTAATATTGTGGAGCATAGATTGTCGCTGAAGCCTGAATGTCCACCTGTAAAGCAAAAATTGAGAAGAACTCAACCTGATATGGCAGTAAAGATCAAAGAGGAGGTTCAAAAGCAGATTGATGCATGTTTTCTTGTGACATCTAATTATCCTCAATGGGTGGCCAATATTGTGTCTGTTCCAAAGAAAGACGGAAAAGTCCGAATGTGCGTTGATTACAGAGATTTGAACAAAGCTAGTCCAAAAGATGATTTTCCATTGCCACACATTGATATGTTGGTAGATAATACGGCTAAGTTTGATGTGTTCTCTTTTATGGACGAATTTTCCGGTTATAATCAAATAAAGATGGCACCCGAAGACATGGAAAAAATCACATTTATTACACCATGGGGAACATTCTGCTACAGAGTGATGCCCTTTGGATTGAAGAATGCTGGTGCGACATACCAAAGAGCTATGAACACACTTTTCCATGATATGATGCACAAATAAATCGAGGTATATGTTGATGATATGATCGCTAAGTCGAGAACTGAAGAGGATCACGTTGAACATTTGCTGAAGTTGTTTCAGAGGTTAAGGAAGTTTAAGCTTCGTTTGAATCCGAATAAGTGCACATTTGGTGTACGTTCTGGAAAGTTGTTAGGTTTCATTGTCAGCCAAATAGGCATTGAAGTTGATCCAGATAAAGTGAAAGCTATTCAAGAAATGCCTGCTCCAAGAACTAAAAAACAAGTAAGAGGATTCTTGGGCCGTTTGAATTATATTTCAAGGTTTATCTCTCACATGACTGCCACATGTGCTTCGATCTTCAAGTTGCTTCGGAAAGACAAAGGTTGTGTCTGGACAAATGATTGTCAGAAGGCATTTGAAAGTATCAAAGAATATCTGCTTGAACCTCCTATCTTGTCTCCTCCGGTGGAAGGTAGACCGATGATCATGTACTTGATTGTGTTGGAAGATTTCATGGGTTGTGTGCTTGGTCAGCAAGATGAATCTGGAAGAAAAGAATATGCAATTTACTACTTGAGTAAGAAATTCACTGATTGTGAGTCTCGGTACTCCATGCTTGAAAAAACTTGTTGTGCCTTAGCTTGGGCTGCAAAGCGTCTTCACCAGTATATGATGAATCATACAACATGGTTGATCTCTAAAATGGATCCGATCAAGTATATATTTGAAAAGCCTGCTTTGACTGGGAGGATTGCTCCTTGGCAAATGTTGTTATCAGAATATGATATCGATTACCGAGCTCAAAAAGCTATAAAAGGTAGTATCTTGGCTGACCATTTGGCACATCAACCGATTGATGATTACCAGCCTATCAAGTTTGATTTTCCAGATGAGGATGTGATGTACTTGAAAATGAAAGATTGTGATGAACCTTTGATTGAGGAAGGGCCGGAGCCTGGATCTTGATGGGGTTTAGTTTTTGATGGTGCTGTAAATGCACGCGGAAGAGGAATTGGGGCAATGATCATTACTCCCCATGGTTCACATATTCCTTTTGCTACGAGGTTGACTTTTCCTTGTACCAATAATGAAGCTGAGTATGAAGCCTGTATTATGGGTCTTGAGGAAGCTATTGATTTGAGGATTAAGCATCTTGATGTGTATGGAGATTCTGCCTTGGTAATCAATCAGATCCAGGGCACGTGGGTAACTCATCAACCCCATTTGATCCCTTATAGAGATTATGCCAGGAAGATATCAACTTTCTTCACTAAAGTTGAGTTTCATTATGTTCTTCGTGATGAGAATCAGATGGCAGATGCTTTAGCAACTATAGCTTCTATGATAAAGGTGCACCAGTGGAATGATGTTCCCATGATCAGAGTGATGCGACTTGAAAGACCAGCTCATGTGTTCGCAGTTGAAGAGGTCCATGATGACAAGCCTTGGTATCATGATATTAAATGTTTCCTCCAGAGTCAGGAATACCCACTTGGGGCATCCGATAAAGATAATATGACTTTGAGGAGATTGGCAGGCAATTTCTTCCTGAATAGAAATGTGTTGTATAAGAGAAATTTTGACATGGTCCTGCTCAGATGCGTGGATAGACACGAAGCAGACATGTTAATGAAAGAAATTCATGAAGGATCTTTTGGCACACATGCTAATGGGCATGCAATGGCTAAAAAGATGTTGAGAGCAGGTTACTATTGGCTGACAATGGAATCTGATTGTTGCAAGTATGTGAAAAAGTGCCATAAGTGTCAAGTGTATGTTGATAAGATTCACGTGCCACCAGCTTATCTCAATGTGATTTCTTCCCTATGGCCTTTCTCTATGTGGGGAATTGATATGATTGGTATGATTGAACCCAAGGCATCGTTTTATTCTTGTGGCAATTGACTACTTCACCAAGTGGGTGGAAGCGGCATCATATGCTAATGTGACCAAGCAAGTTGTGGTTCGGTTTATCAAGAATAACATTATCTGCAGATATGGTGTTCCGAATAAAATCATTACTGATAATGGTTCGAACTTGAATAATAAGATGATGAAAGAGCTTTGTGAAGAATTCAAGACTCAACACCATAATTCTTCTCCTTATAGACCGAAGATGAATGGGGCTGTTGAAGCTGCGAACAAGAACATTAAGAAGATCATTCAGAAGATGGTTGTGACATACAAGGACTGGCATGAGATGCTCCCTTTTGCTTTGCATGGGTATCGTACATTTGTCCGCACTTCAACAAGGGCAACCCCTTTCTCACTTGTTTATGGTACAGAAGCAGTGCTCCCCATCGAAGTTGAGATCCCATCAATGAGAGTTCTGATGGAAGCCAAGTTGACTGAGGCTGAATGGTGTCAGAGTAGATTTGATCAATTGAATTTGATTGAGGAAAAGAGAATAACAGCTTTGTGTCATGGTCGGTTGTGCCAGCAAAGAATGAAGAAAGCTTTTGACAAGAAGGTCAAACCTCGTGTATTTAGAGAAGGCAACCTCGTACTCAAAAAGATTCAGTCTTTCATTAAAGATTCTCGGGGCAAGTGGACTCCGAATTATGATGGCCCATATGTTGTCAAGAAAGCCTTCTCTGGCGGTTCATTAATTCTTGCAACTATGGATGGTGAGGAGATCACTCGCCCTGTGAATGCGGATGCAGTCAAGAAATACTTCGCCTAAAAAAATAAAAGAACAGCTCGCTAAGTTGAAAACCCGAAATGGTGGCTTAGGCAAAAATGAGCATCTCGGTGGATTGAAAACCCGAAAGGGCGGTCCAGGCAAAAATTAGAGACATAAACAGAAATAATTATACCGGTAGATTGAAAACCCGAAAGGGCAATCTAGGCAAAATTTAGGGATCATGGCAAGTAACTGCGTCGACAGACTGGATCACTTGTAACGACCGAGGATTTCAGATTCTATCCCTCAGAAGAATTTCCCATTCTTATTCATTCATCCTTGACTGAAGTTTCGGACACAATGGAGTTCGAAGTTGATAGGGAGAATAGTGATCATTGTATTTCAATATAGCCTTTTCCATGTATTTAACATTTTTCAAACTTGTAATGATCCATGGAGTCATGCCATTTGCTGACTACCATTCTATCAATGAATTTGAGCTTTTATTCAATTGTTTGCAATTCTTTATATTGTTTTTGTTTGCAAAATTTCAATTTATTGTTGATGATGATTTTTGAAACTAATTTAATAAATTTAATCTTTGAAGATTATAAAAACATTTTTCTTTTGATATGTGAACAAAGAAAGGATATCAATAGTGATTCCAAGGATGGTAAAGTCCGGATGTGTGCAACTTGTCTCTCCCAAAGCAGGGTTTGATTCGGTTGTGTCCATGCGAAGTTCCTGAATAGTCTTGACAGGTTGATGTTAATGATGTTTTGTTCCCCAACAATAAGCATGAATGAAGATTTTATTTGAGTTCCAATGTCTCCCCCAGAAGAATTGTTGGAAGGGATGTTCTTAGGAATCCCCAGCTGAGTTTTGATCTCTTCCTCAACAAGTTATCTTTAACTTGAGAAGCATTGGGAATCCACAGCCGAGCTCTTGTTCCTCAGCTTAAGTTGTTTGCATCCTTGAATAGAAGTATTGATATAGCAGTCAGTTTAGAGGTTTTCTTTTACCTGATGGTGGGTATTGATTTAAAATCCCTCGTAATTGTGTTTTGACTATGATGTTAACTTCTGATATCCCCATATGGATCCCCAGTAGGTCTGCATGTGTTAGTAGTCAGCAGATTCCTATGTGATTTTCAGCAGGTCTTGCACTCTATCCCCAAGTGGAGCAGGAGTGGTATGACAGTTATTCCTCGCAAAGTTTGATGTCATCAAGAATTCTTCTGTCCACTAGCGAGGATTGTGGAAGCTTTTCCCCATTCTCAGCAGATTATTACCTTTTCTCAGCAGGGTGATATCCCTATGCAGAATGGATGATTGATGATCTAATGGATTATGTTTCATTTGCATCACTGATAGATCTTTACCTTGTTTCCTCAAACGGAGTTATGAAGATATTTGTTCCCATCAGTGTTTAGCAGGGACATTTCCCTCTTTCCCCAACGAATGGAAGATTTTGTTCTGTTGGTGTTTCTTGAATATTGCTTTGTGGATTGGATCCATAGAAGATATTTTCTCATCATGAGTTAAGCCTTGTAGTAGGATTTTATGGCTTTTGACATTCCCCTGCAGGATGCCAAATTGAATCTCCAGCATGATTCCCTGCATTGTTGCCTTGGGATTAGCCGAGTATCTGGTTGTTGTGGTGTTCATGTCACCCGTTTCTTATATTTATGTTTGTTTTGTCAGCATATTCATAATCATATTCATAGGCATAAGCACGACATCATTTGCTTGCGTTCTTGCATTTATCATTGTTCCCTGCTCTTTGGTGTGGACTTTCCCCACAGAGTGTGTGTGTTGTCTTCCTCTCAAGTTTAGAATGTCAACCCTTAAGCAGAAAGTGTTTATTCTTTCTAATTCCCCACTGAGCTTGTTTCTCGTGGATAATTTTGATTCAATTTCCTCCCAGTTTATTATCTGGATGAAATTTCCCCCAGTTGAGATATTTCCTCCTCGGGATGAGTCATGTTTGACCGTTTCTCTCCAACTTGTTCTTGGATTGAACTTTGGGCCCTTTTGTGAGTAATATTGCTTTGGAATTAAGCTATCATTGTTTGATAGTGGGCAACATTTTCTCCAGCTTGAGTATATTACCTTGGAATTAAACTATCATTTAATCGATAGTGGGAGTGTTCCCTGTCAACAGAATACACCGGTACCCGACGCGAAACAACCTTCCGGGACTCCGGATGGATCAAGTTCAGCAAGACTTGAATGAAGTAAGGACCCAAATGGCAAATGAGAGGGTTGATATGAGGAATCAGATGACCCAATTCATGACTGTAATGACTGGCTTAGCTCAGAGCCAGGAAAGACTGAGGGAGTTGGTGGAAAGGCAGACTCCTGAGGAATACCATCCGGGTACAGGAGGTACCAGTAACAACGATCACATGCAACCTCGCACTAATCCACCGGAGTTTGGGCCTCATCTAAACCCAGAAGTTAATGCCATAAGGAATACTCAGGGTAACACTGCTGGAGGCAGGATCTTGCAAGATGATCCTCAAGAAGAGCAGTTTACAGTTGTTGGAGCTGGGGACGAAGTTTACGACCGTATGCTGGATGAAATTGCTGAGAAGCTAAGGTCTCTTGAATCCCAGAATTCCCTAGGTTTCGATGTAATGGACATGGGACTGGTGGATGGGGTGAGAATTCCTCACAAGTTCAAACCCCCATGTTTTGAAAGGTATAATGGCACATCCTGCCCACACACCCACCTTCAATCATTCTTGGGAAGATTAAAAGCATACACCATGGACGAAAAGCTGTGGATGTTTTACTTCGAGGATAGTCTAACAGGGGCATCCCGAGAATGGTATTCCCATTTGACAAGAGCCACAGTAAGGAACTGAAAAGACTTGCCTGAAGCTTTTATCCGCCAGTATCAGTACAACTTGGACATGGCTCCGAACAGGACCCTTCTAATGGGAATGTCTCAATCTTCCCGTGAAAGCTTAAGGGAATATGCCCAAAGGTGGAGGCAACTTGCTGCTGCAGTTCAACCCCCTATGTCTGAAAGGGAAATGGCAGACATGTTCATGAATACTCTCCAAGGAACATACATTGACAGGCTAGCTGCATTCTTTTCCACCAGCTTTGCAGATGTGGTGATAGCTGGAGAAAGAATAGAGAGCCTATTGAAGATGGGGAAGATCTCTGATAACGGTGCCAGTTCAAGCAGTACAAGAAAACCATTTGCTGGGCCCCGTAGATCTGGTAAGACAAACTCTGTGCACATGGGAAGAGGGAGACCCCAATATTTACCCAGAACAGTTGTTGTTGTTACTATCCCTGCTCCACCTTCTCAGTATACTCAACAACCACAACACTTTCCGCGACAACAACAGTTCGCAACAGAGATCATACAACAATAACAACAACAATCAACAACAATGCCCTTTTCAACAACGGCCATCTCAAGTCAACCGAGTGATTGACCCTATTCCAATGTCATACGCTACACTACTGCCACAACTCCTAAAGCTCAATCTTGTTGAGTTGAGGACATTGGCTCCACCTGATCCTCAAAACCTTCCAAGGAACTATGATGCCAATGCTAGGTGTGCTTTTCATTCCAACGCACCTGGTCACTCTACGGAAAAATACAGAGCCCTACATATGAAGGTTCAGGATCTGGTAGATTCAAAAGCCCTGAACTTTGCACCTCCTCCAAATGTGATGAAGAATCCTATGCCAAGCCACAGTGGGCCAAGGATTAATGTTGTAGAGGATGGTTCACCCATGAGTTTAATAGAAGACATTGCATGTATTCAAACACCTCTGGAAGAGGTTAAAGCCCAGCTTTTAAAGTGCCAAGTGTTTCCAGGTTGTGAGGCCTGTTGTGAATCATGCAAACTTTCTGAGAATGGGTGTGCCAGCTTGAGGAAAGGAATCAATGATTTAATTAAGGAAGGCATTCTACAAGTTACAACCATAGCTTCTACAACACCAGCAACCCTTTTATCAACAACAAGTGAATCTTCTACAACTGCAACAACCATCTTTCCTATTGGTTCTTCTACAACTGCAACAACCATTGTTCCAACTGATTCAGCTACAACTTCAGCAATCATTCCATCCATCACTTCAACATACAAAATTCATTTGCACCAGCTACTACAACTTCAACGGCCAATAATGATGTTTCCATTGTCACAATTTATTATGACCCAGCAACGGTCCCAAGTTCCAACAACTTTCAACCTCAACAACAGTCTCAACAAAGCTTCAATTCACCTTCACCTACATCCACCAGAGGTCCTGTAACAATATTTTATGATCCACAGACCATTGTAATCCCAACAACAGCTGCAGTAAGCCCAGTCACCATCACTGTGCCCGGGCCGATCCCATATGACAAAGACAGTGCTATACCATGGCATTATGGTGTTGATCTATACTGCAATGGAGAGAAAGTCCTTCTTGATTCTCCAGTTCTCACTCCCCAAGTGGACAATGTTGGGGGAGGCGGAGGCTTCACCCGAAGCGGACGTCTCTTCGCTTCACAAGTCCCTAGAACCAACACTGAGGCAGAGGCTGCTACCAGAGCCAAGGGGAAGAGTGTGATACCCGAAGAATCTGCACCAAAAGAAACTCATAAGTCATCCTTCGATCAAGACGTGGATGAGTTTATGAGAATTATTAAAAGAAGTGACTATAAAGTTGTGGACCAGCTCCACCAGACTCCTTCAAAGATCTCAATCCTATCACTGTTGTTGTGTTCCAAATCCCATCGGGATGCACTACTTAAAGTTATGCACGCTGCCTACATGCCAGAAGAGATCACTCTAAATCAGCTGGAAACTATGGTATCAAATGTCAATACTAGCCATGGGCTAGGTTTTACTGATGCTGATTTAACAACAGAAGGACGCCTCCACAACAAAGCCTTCCATATAACCTTGGAGTGCAAAGGAGTTGTCTTATCTCATGTTCTTGTAGACACTGGGTCCTCACTCAATGTCTTACCTAAGAATGCTCTTGTCAAGCTTGAGTATGACGGGATAGCTCTTCGGCCAAGTAATCTTGTGGTCAGGGCTTTTGATGGCTCCAAAAGATCTGTTTTGGGAGAGGTAGAGTTGCCAGTGATAATTGGTCCACAAGTCTTCAAGACCATTTTCTATGTGATGGACATATAGCCGGCATACAGTTGTTTGCTAGGTCGACCCTAGATTCATGCCGCAGGTGTAGTAACGTCGACCCTTCACTAGAAAATGAAGTACGAATGGGAAAGACAGATTATCACCATTTGTGGTGAGGAAGACATATTTGTTAGCCAGCTGGCTACTTACAAGTATATTGAGATGGATGGTGAAATCCATGAGACAATGAGCCAAGGGTTTGAAGCCCTAAATGTTAATGAGGCTACTGGAGTATTGGTTGCATCCCAGGAGGACAGGATGGGTACTTCAATCATCTCTTATCAGCAAGCCCGAAAGGTTGTTGAAGAAGGTACTGCTCAAGGCTGGGGCAAACTGCTGCTAGTGGAAAAGAAGGAAGATAGATTCGGTTTGGGTTACAGACCATTCCGATAAGATCAATCAGAGGCTGCCAAGGAGCCCAAATTTGTTAGTGGGGGGATGCTCACCCCAGATGCTGTTAATAGTCTGGAAGACGAGGAGGAAGACGACCGCAAACTGGAGAGCTGGATACGTCCAAGGATCCCGGGGAACCAAGTCCTTAACTGGTCTTCCCAGGAAATTATAAGGGTTACTCCTGCAGAGTAATTATTATTTCCTGTCTTTTTTAGCATGCATCAAGTCCTGCATCTTGCCCAAGGTGTCGAGACTCATTTTGTAATAGGGCCATATTGTAATTTTGTGCAAATGATTAATCAATGAATATCAGACATCTTTTGCAAACGAGTCTCTTTTTTCGCTCACTGTCTTTTCATTTTTCACTTTTGTACAAAACAATAAAATGACAATGTTTTCAAAATAAATAATTTCATTTTCACTTTTTTCTTAACAAGATTAAAATTGATCACTAAAACGAACCAATCTCAACCCTTGCAGAGATTATCCTCCAGATTGCACCGACAACAACACTGATATGACCTTGTATGACTTCGACAATCCGATTAATCAAGCTGATGAAGGGGTTGAAGAAGACTATGAGTTACCGGAAGAGTTAGCCAGGTTGTTGAGGCAAGAAGAGAAAGTGATCACTCCTCATCAGGAGGAGGTTGAAACAGTTAATCTTGGTACCGAAGAAGACATGAAGGAAGTGAAGATTGGGGCCAGTCTGCAAGATTCAGTAAAGGAACAGCTTATTGATATGCTTCAAGAATACATTGACGTCTTTGCTTGGTCCTATCAAGACATGCCAGGTGTAACACGGTGGGAGAACTGACTTTAGTTAAATGTTGCAGATAGCAAGAGTCGCCACCGACTTTTATTTTATCCAAAAGGAAAGGACATAAAAGAACAGGAAAGACCTTAAAAAGAATTTGAGTTTGAGGGGTAGGTTATACAAAGGGAAGGTGTTAGCACCCTTTATATCCATGGTTATCCATGGGCTCTTAGTTACTTAGCTCACTTTAAATTGTTTTGAGAAAGATGTAGTGTGTGATTAAAAATTTTCTAAGTACTTTATAATGATCCTCGTATGGATGTATATAAAGACTTTGTTTTGAAAATTTGTTTGAAATGTGAAGTGTAAAATGTATTTTGAAATGTGTGAGCAAGTACTTAAGAGGAACCTACCCTATATTAAGTCTTTATGTTCTCGTATGTTCTTTCAATGGTAAGACTATCCCTATTATTAAGGAATGGATAGTCATTACCTTGGATGTGATGAGTGACATGTATAGGGACATCTGAATTTAGGCAACTGCAAGGTGTCTTTAGCAATTCGTAGGGACTTATCATCTTTTATTCGAAGGGACAAGATCATTTATCGTAGGCAACCTTGAAGGGACTTGATCTTATAATTTGAAGGGACTTGATGATATTTTATGAAGGGACATTGCTTAAGACACCTTACTTGACCTTAGAAATAGGCAACATGAGAGGTAACCTTAGAAAGTGTAGGATGGCGATCAAAGATCGACTTACGTGTGTGAGTGTTCATGTTCAAGTATTTATCTTATTTAATTAGTTTTCTAAATTATTTTAATTACACATAGTTATACACACCCTAAAATTACTAACCATGGCAATAAAAATATTTACAAAAATAAAATAGAGACAAAAAATAAATCTACGACTATTACATGGCTTTCGCAATTACATAATAATAGAAACAATAATGATAAATATAATAAATAAGTGATAATTTAAAGGTTAGTAATAATGAAATAATAATAATAATAATAAGAAAAGGGTTAATAAAAATATAAAGAAGATAAAAATTAAGAGAAAATATTATTTTTAAGGTAAAATGAACATTTAGAAAAAAAAATTAGAATAAAATAGAACAATTAATAATAATAATAATAAACAAATACTAATTATTTACATATTAAACAAATAATAAATAATTAATGATACTTTATAAAAATATTAGATTAAATTTTTAAAGGTTATGAAAAATTAGGATTAAGAAAATTAGGGTTTAAAAAATTAGGGTTTAGAAAATTAGAGTTTAGAAAATTAGGGTTTAGATTTTTTATTTAAGAAAAATTAGGCTTTAGATATTTTAAACAATTAATATAAATTTACATAAATTATTTACAAATTATAAACAATAAAATTATATACAAAATTATTTATATAAAAAAAACATATTATGATATTTACAAAAATATAATTTTTGATTTAACATTTTAATTAAGTTTTTTAATTTTAATATAAAACAAATTAGCTAATTAGATAATATATAATTAAACAATTAAAAAAAATAAAATAACAAAAAACAAGTTCTAAAAAAAATGGGGGAGGCCTGGATTTGAACCCAGGACCTCCCCATTACCAGCAAGGGGATGGACCACTAGGTTGCGCATGCATTGCTGATAGGGAATGAACCCAAGCCCTTATATGATAAACCTGAAAAATAAGAAAATTAATGACCAAAAAGAAGAAACCTGGGGATCGAACCCAGGTCTTGAACGTTACCAGCGCATACTGCCACCACTAGACCAAACAGCATTTATTGAAACAAAATAGAAAACAATTCTAAAAATATAAAATCAAATATTTAAATTTTCAAATGGCGCCAAGGAGGTCATCTTCTTCCTTGAGACCTGCGTTTTTTCCTGCGAATTTAGTTGCAACATTACCTGCGATTTTAAATTTGCAGGAAAACCTATATTTTCCAAACATCATGTAACAAGTAATATAAAACCAAATTAATCGTATCAATTTGTTATTCATGGCTTGGGCAGTCTAAACATGTTCTTAGAAGGTCTTTAAGTGACCTAAATCATGAGGCCCCAATTTCGACCTTAAAACCCTAGCAATGGCAGATGACTTATCCTGCATCAAAAATGAAATCAAAGATACCAGAAACGATCTACATACGATTACAAGTAAGAATCAACAATCAAAATCAGGTTAGGATGCATATATGAACGAAATCGAAAACTTCAAATTCAAGATAAAACATGGATTCGGTTTATGATATTGGAGATGGTTTTGATGATGATGATAATGTATTCACGTTCTAAATGTCTCAAGGAACACAATGACGCCTTCAAAATTCCTGTAGAACAGCTAGAATGATGAAACCAAATTTCAAAATTTCTTGAATTTTTGAACTTTTGATGAATGCTTTGGCTGCCAAAATTTCGTGTCCCCTGTGTTTGTTCATGTTATACATATATAGTAAGACCTAATTAGGTCAAAAAATCAGATCCTCCTTTGAACTTTTGGATCATTTGAGATTGAAAAAGATATGCTTTCAAAATATTGAAAAATTTGATATATCATTGCTATTTTTGGTTGATCTGATTTTCCATGATCTCAATCACTTTTAATTGACCTTTATGACTTTCTAGAACAAAAATCTTATCAAATATTGAAACTTTTATATTTTATTTTGATTTAAAATGATTTTTAATGTATAAAATCATAATAAATAAAATAAAATGAATAAAAATTTGAATAAATGATTTTTAATTCGTGCATGATGTCATAGTAGTGTTTGGGTCATAAAAATGCAAGCCCATTTGGAGAAATTTGGTTCTAAAGTCCCATTTGCTTCATAAACCTCTCAAATATTTCCCAACTTTGCAAAGGCACAAATCCCTCAATTTTAATGCTATGAAGGTGTTCTTTGACATTTTAGAAAGCTTAAAGAATCTTCTAACCAACCTCTTTGGTCTCATGTCCATATCGTTTACCATTCTCAAGTTATGCTCTTTGGAAGATGTTGACTTTTTGTTGACTTTTGAAATGACCTATAATGTCTTAGCTCATACCTTCCAAATGAAGCATTTTTGGGCTTGGCTTGTGAGACACAAAGTTGTAGAGAATTAAATTTACTTCAAAATGAGCTTTGGATGGAAATATTTTGATGAAGTATGTGAAAGTTATGGCTGGTCAAAGTTCAGTTGACTTTTCCTGTGAAAACCCTAATTTAGAAACTCCTGATTCTTGATGATCTGAAATTTCCTTGATGAATCCTGATCAACCCTTGATCAAATGATGAATTTTACTTCATATAATTGATGTTGGCAAAAAATCATGAAGTTTGACTTTGGTTTGACCACAGTTGACCTCAGTTTGACTTTTTAACTACTTTGGCTGATTTTAGCCTATCTGATCATCTGACTGAGCAAACTTTTTGGGAAAGCCTTGAAACTTGACAAAGGGATTCTTGAAGACATATAGGATGCTATGAAGCTCACTTGAAGCTTTGCAAGTCCATTTAGCCTGATGGAATTCAAAACCCTAGTTTAAGATGCATTGCTTAGGAGTATGCATTGTCTGAGGGAATTGTCAAACTTTCTGACTAATTGTGAACCTTGTGAATCTTGTGAACCTTGTGAACCTCTTGGGACACCTTAGTACACAATGTCTTGTCTTGGTGAGGGCAAATTTTGGGGTGCAACACCAGGTCTAGATACAGATATTGTTATGCACAAGCTGCCTTTGAAAGAAGATTGTCCTCCAGTAAAGCAGAAGCTACGCCGTACTCGTCCAGATATGGCCATGAAGATTAAAGAAGAGGTACAAAAACAGTGAGACGTCGGTTTCCTTGATGTAACTAGTTACCCGCCGTGGGTTGCTACTATCGTACCAGTACCTAAGAAAGAAGGCAAAGTACGGATGTGCGTGGATTACCGGGATCTGAACAGAGCTAGCCCGAAGGATGATTTTCATCTACCTCACATTGATGTATTGGTCGACAACACAACTTAGTTCTTGTTATTTTCCTTCATGGATGGATTTTCGGGGTATAATCAGATCAGGATGTCACCCGAAGACATGGAGAAGACTACCTTCATTACACCTCAGGGCACATTTTGTTATAAGTAATGCCTTTTGGACTGAAGAACGTCGGCGCAACCTATCAACGGGCTATGGTGACATTATTCCACGATATGATCCACAAAGAAATTGAATGTTACGTGGATGACATGATTGCCAAGTCCCTCACTGAAGAAGATCATCTGGTAAATCTGCTAAAGTTGTTCAAGCGCCTGAGAAAGTACCAGCTGAAGCTAAACCCCAACAAATGCACATTCGGGGTACGTTCTGGTAAGCTGTTGGGATTTATCGTAAGTGAAAAAGGAATTGAAGTTGATCCTGACAAGGTCAAAGCCATTCAGGAGATGCCTACACCTAGGACTGAAAAGGAAGTTCGGGGGTTCCTAGGTAGATTGAACTACATATCAAGGTTCATATCCCATCTTACTGCAACCTGCGAGCCCCTGTTCAAATTGTTAAGAAAAGAACAAACAGTCAGGTGGAATGAAGATTGTCAGAAGGCTTTTGACAAAATCAAGGAGTACCTACAAGAACCTCCAATTCTTATGCCTCTGATTGAAGGAAAACCTCTAATAATGTACCTGGCAGTACTAGAAGGATCAATGGGGTGTGTGTTGGGCCAACATGACGAGTCTGGTCGAAAAGAGTATGCAATATACTACCTAAGCAAAAAGTTTACCGACTGTGAACAACGTTATTCACTGCTCGAGAAAACTTGTTGTGCTTTAGCGTGGGCTGCTCGCCGACTAAGGTAGTATATGTTGACTCACACTACTTTATTGATCTCAAAGATGGACCCAGTCAAGTACATATTTGAGAAGCCAGCACTTACCGGAAGGGTTGCAAGATGGCAAATGATTCTGACAGAATATGACATTCAGTATACATCTCAAAAGGCCATCAAAGGCAGTGTATTGTCTGACTATCTAGCTGAGCAACCCATTGATGATTACCAGCCAATGAGATTTGATTTCCCTGATGAAGACATCATGTTCCTAAAAGCAAAAGATCATGAAGAGCCTGTTCACAGTGAAGGGCCTGACCCAGAAGAAGAGTGGACAATGATGTTTGACGGGGCTGTCAATATGAATGGACGCGGAGTTAGTGCAGTGCTCATTACACCAAAAGGAGTTCATATGCCTTTCACGGCGAAACTCACCTTTGCATGCACTAACAACGAATCTGAATACGAAGCCTGTATCATGGGTCTTGAGGAAGCCATTGACCTCAGGATCAAGACTTTAACTGTATTCGGAGATTCAGCTTTGGTAATCAATCAGACCAATGGTAGATGGTACACTCACCAAGAGCATCTGATTCCATACCGCAACTACACGAGGAGATTGTTGACTTTCTTTACAACAGTCAAACTTGAGTATATCCCTCGGGACGAAAATCAATTCGCAGATGCTCTGGCTACCATTTCCTCCATGATCAAAGTTCAAACTGCAAATTATGTGCCTCGGATTTCAGTATCCAGACTTGACCGACCAGCATACATATTCTCCGTGGACGTTGTTAAAGATGAAAAACCTAGGTTCCATGACATCAAATGCTTCTTAGAGGATCAAACATACCCACCTGGGGCATCATCCAATGATAAGAAGACATTGAGAAGGTTGGCCGGTAGTTATTTCCTTAATGTTGTTGGTTCATTATACAAGCGAAATTTTGACATGGTACTTCTCAGATGTGTTGATAAGAAAGAGGCAGACTTGCTAATGCACGAGGTGCATGAAGGATCTTTCGGTACCCATGCTGGAGGACATGCGATGGCTAAAAAGTTGTTAAGATCAGGTTACTACTTGATCACAATGGATGCAGACTGTTGTGCCTATGCCAGAAAGTGTCATAAATGCCAGATCTATGCAGACAAAGTACATGTGCCTCCAAATTCTTTGAATGTAATGTCTTCACCTTGGCCCTTTGCAATGTGGGGCATTGACATGATCGGAAAGATTGAACCGACTGCTTCAAATGGCCACAAATTTATCTTGGTAGCTGTAAACCCATAATTTCGACAAGACTGAAATTAAGGGCTTGAGGTCACCTTTGTCGAACGACAATCAAAGGAAGAGGATTCAAGAATTGCTGACAAGGTTTAAAACTCCATTATTTCGACAGAAATACAAATAGTGTTCTGGCAGAATAAAGTTGGAAAGTTATTTGTAGCTAAGTGTTTGACAGAAGATGTTCTTTCAACGATTTCGACAGAAGAGGATGTTTGACAAAGGAAAGTGTTTGGCAAGTACTGAGGAGTTTTGTTTCTTCTTTAAAGGGCTTCGACAGTCTGAAGAGGTGCAAGTTTTCGTCACCAAGGAGGGGAATTCAAATTCAAAAGGTTGTAACCTTTGGCAGTTTGGACACTTGGAAGTTTCAGAGAAGAGAATTGCATGCAGGCTGACACTTGTCATTTAGTTATAGTTTTTCCGTTCTAAGCAGTTATTTTGTTTGTATATAAATAGGATAGTTTGTGTTTAGAATAGGTGTGTGAAAATTGATACAAAATTCCTGTAAAATACTCTAAGTACCCAGTGTGAGAGAAAATGAGTTTGATATTTGGAACCATGTACGTTTGAACACCATTTATATTTCAAAGTTATTTAAATTACTTGTTCATTCTTCAAGTTTATGTCATGTTAAACTTTATTTACTTTTCTGCAAGTTTTAGCCTTCGACATTTCTTTTGGTTCTTGTTTAAAACTCTTAACTTTATTTCAATTTAAACTTAGAACTTTACTTTACTTGTACAAATCAAAGTTCTCAACACTTTGACATCATTAACAAAACAAACCACAAATTTCTCACAAACACTAAGAACAGTTCGACAGAATCAATGCACATGTGTCCTAGGACTTGTTTGGTTGGTCCTGCAAGTAACCCAGTTTTCTGAAGGAATTGGTTAACCAGAGGTTGTTCGCCAGAAACCACCGCGAACAAATTGGCACACCCGGTGGGACTAGTGCATTAGAAATTATCTAATAAAGAACTTCTTAGACAAATTGTTCCTTGCTACGTTGTATGATTCTTAGAAGCGGTAAACTAGCCGTAACCGACGTAGAAAGACCAAAGAGAACAAGAAGAAGAAACATGGCTAACTTGCCAAATACTTCAAACATTCCTGACGAAACAATACCAGTTTCCAACCCTATCCCTTCGTCAGGAACAATACCAGTGTCTGGCCCTGTTTTAGAACAAATTAGGCCTCCTTTGGGGGATTCCATACCAACGGGTTCAGGATCCCAGAATGTGCCTAGTTCTTCCACCATAGGACAAGCCAGACCCCTTGGAACCCCTCCCCCTGGAGGAAATACATTCAGGCCATATCTGAATTATTCTCAGCCTTTGACTAGGAGGGAACAACCATATGGAATGCCAACTTCAATGATGGCAAGCCTACATAATTCGTCACCATTATTCTCTGATGCTATGGTTCAAGTGTCATCACCATTGCAGGGATCAGGATATGGTGGAAATTGAAATAGAATGAATCAAATTCCACCAGGTTTCCATATGCCCGCTATGACAAACCATTCTGCACAAGTAATTCGTCAACAGATGGATGAAAGCAATCATGATATGGTGCAGGCTTTGACACAACAAATGGGAGAAGTGTTCAATCCCTTAATACAAAACACTACCCAAACAAACCAAATATTGGCAGAACAAATGGCACGCATTGCTGACTTTTTTGGAGTCCCGCAAGCACAGCAAAGAATGCAATTAAATCAGAATCCTGCCAATAGGGTTGTCGAAGAGGAACTTACTATAAACCAAAGGCCATTGGGGAACCTTCATGAAAATCCCAGGGGCCAAGAGGTGGTAGTTGAACAACCTAATGTAGAAGAGCCTATTCGACAGGAACCAAGAAGGATAATAGTCCAGAGAAACCAAAATGGTGACGAAGTATTACAGCAGAGAATGCGTTACAATAACATGCCTGTCGAAAATAATATTGCCACCATGGTGGAGAGAATAATGGCACAAAATGGAGTGAACGTAGGATTACAAAGGCCTAGTTATACTTCCCCCTTGTCTGAATTTGTCTTACAACAAGAGTTACCACCAAGGTGGAAAGTCCCCAAATTCACAAAATTCTCAGGGGATACTAGTGAGTCCACCATAGAACACGTGGCACGTTATTTGATAGAGGCAGGAGAGATTGCTAATAATGAGAACTTAAGGATGAAATATTTCCCAAGTTCTTTGACAAAAAATGCTTTCACTTGGTTCACATCACTTCCTGCAACTTCAATTTTTACTTGGACCCAATTAGAGAGATTGTTCCATGAACAATTTTATATGGGACAAACCAAGATAAGTTTGAAAGAGTTGGCAAGTGTCAAAAGAAAATTTTCTGAACCTATAGATGACTATTTGAATAGGTTTAGATTATTAAAAGCCAGATGCTTTACGCAAGTGCCGGAACAAGAACTAGTCGAAATGGCTGCAGGGGGTCTAGATTATTCCATAAGGAAAAAACTGGATACCCAGTACTTGAGAGACATGGCACAACTGGCAGACAGAGTGAGGCAAATAGAAAGACTAAAAAATGAAAAATTTAGATCAAACAAAAACAAGAAGGAAAGAGTGGCCTATGTAGGAATAGTTCAAGAAGATGATTATGACGAAAACGAACCAGTCATTTTCGACCAGCAAGAAATTGATCTTGCAGAATTAAAACAAGGCCCTCCATATTCTTGTAGAGTCTTAGCCCCGTCGAATGGAAAAAATCCAGTCAAAGTGGAAAAGAATGACAGGTTCCCTAAAAGAACCTATACATTCGACATCACCAAGTGTGATGAGATATTTGATTTATTAGTCAAAGATGGTCAGTTAATAAAACCAGCAGGCACTAAAGAGCCTCCTGTAGACCAACAGAAAAAGAGAGGTTTTTGTAAATACCATAATTTCTTGGGTCATAAAACTTCTCAATGTTACCTTTTCAGGGATCTTGTCCAGAATGCAATCCAAAATGGAAGGCTGAAGTTTGGAGACAAAGGCAAGCAGCAGATGAAGATTGACTCCAATCCCATGCAGGTTGTGGAGGCCAATTATGTTGAACCAGAAATGGTAAACGTGGTCGAAATGGAGATCATGGCAGAAGAAAATTTTGAAATGGTAGAAGTTACTGAAAGCTTCGACACCAACTTCACCATGATAGAAGCTGCCGAAGGTTTCGACACCCATGTCAATGTGGTGGAAGAAGGTGATAATTCGACTGACAAAGCTGAGGAAAAAGAAGTCAAAGTTTCTGAAGACCTCGACAATGAGAATGCCATTGAAACTACTGAAGGTTTCGACGGAAGAAATACAGTCAAAGTGGGAAGAAGCTTCGACAAGAAAAACTATGAAAGAGATGCTGAGCAGGGGGTGGTCTGGGACACTTTAGGAGAGTCAAATGGGAAGTTCGACTTCATGGTGAAATATTCAGCACCACCAAGCTCCAAAACAGACATCAACAAGATCAAACCCACAGGTTGGGGAGATACTGTCAAAAATGATGACAAAGAGGGGGATAACCAAACCCTCACTGTCCAAAAAGAGGCCACTGAGGGCCTTAACCAAAATAAGATCAAAACCACAGGGATTGATGACAATGTCCCCACTGTCGAACCAATAAACATTGGTACCACCAGAACTGAAGAACATCCTGTCGAAAGGATTGCACACTGCTGCAAATACATCTATAAGGGTTTACACCAAAAAGGCAGTGTGAAGGAGACTGTCCCAGAAGAGCTGATGCTTGTCGAAAAAATGAATAAATTGAAAATCACAACCGAACAGAATGTTGGGATTCATATGGTGGAAATCACTCAAAAGGGAGGACCAGACACCAACAAGGGAAAGAAACGTCAAGAGAAGCATCAGAAGCTGGTTTACCCAGAAGAGAACGAGAGTCTTGTCGAATTCATCCAGAGGTGTCAAAGGAAGAATGCAGAAGTCATGCTTTGCCCAAGATGCAGTGCTGTATTCGACAGGAAAGCAGCTGGTGACTTAGAAGCAACAGAAAAGACCCAGAGAAAAAGAAATTGGGGGACAGTCCCACCAACCAGAAACGAAAGATTCGACCCAAGAAGAGGGAAGCATCACATCCAAGGAGTGGGGGAAAAACGTTTCAACACTTATAAACCATCCAACAGACCAAATGATGACAAATGGGTTCAGCCTATAAGGGATGCCCAAGGTCAGAAGAAATGGAAGAGCTTTGAAGTGAACAGAGGTCCCTCAATGGAAGTTCAAAAGGAGGCAAGGCCAAAATATGTCTCCGAAAACTACAAAGGAAAGAATCCTATGTCCAGATCCCAATGGAGAAGATTCCAAAGGCAGAGGAAAATTGGAAAGGAAACTGTGGAACACAAAAAGGTTGGGCAAAAGGAGGCTGAATCAAGCAAATGTGTGCAGATCACAAACAAGGGGATACCTCTGGCAGAAAAAGAAACCCCTCAGAAGAATGGATCTAGTGACACCACAAAAATGCAGAAAACAAACAACAAAATGCCAGTAGACGAAGAAGTCACAGATGAATTTAGTTCGGAGTCAGATGCCTCTTTCGACGTAACCTGCAATGTGGTTTCTGTGCTGCCCAGAGACTATGACAGGATAATGGAAGTCGAAGACGAAGAGGATGATATGGCAGATGACAGCATAGGTTTGAAGCCTGTATGCTACTACATAATGAACAATGGCTGTGTCGAAGAGCAAAATGCTTTCTTCGAAAAGCCAGATGATGCAATGAAGGCTCACTTAAAGCCTCTCTTCATAAAAGGAAAGGTAGAAAACGTAGGTGTCAATAAAATTCTGATAGATGGTGGAGCAGCTGTAAATTTAATTCCTCATTACATGATAAAGAGGATTGGAAAAGATGACTCCGACACTAAGCCTCACAATATGGTGTTGTCCAACTATGAAGGTAAAGTAGGGACAACACTGGGAGTAATACAACTGAACTTGACTGTAGGATCCATCACCAGGCCTACAATGTTTGTGGTGATAGCATCAAAGGCAAATTACAACTTATTGTTGGGAAAAGAATGGATCCATGGGATTGGGGTTGTACCATCCTCCATGCATCAAAGGATAGTAATCTGGAGGCCAGATGGGATTGTCGAAAACATAGAAGCAGATCAGAGTTACTTCACAGCTGATGTGAACAATGTCACTGGTCGTAACTTCGACAAAAACCTAGCCCATATAGCACCATGCAATCCTGCTGCTTTCGACCTAACAGCCTCCGACAATGCTTACTGTTCTATGTACCTCCATCCTACGCATGGTTTCCAGTGGGATAAAGAAATAATTGGGGAGACAAATTACACTTGGGGAACTGCCCATATCAACCCAACTGGATGGGGGAGTGAATTCAGTGATAATGACTAAAGTTTCAGCATTGGAAAGGATTTCGGCTTATATAGCCGAAAAACAACTCAAAACGGCCCTTGAGGCTGAAGTTAGGAATATGGCTGTCGAAGCCAGCACTCAAGTTGTCGAAGAACAACATCCTCAAGAAAATATTGAGGAACAACATGCAAATCAGAGTTTTGAAGAAGACTCAAATGGCGAATGGCAGAGTCAAAGACTTGATGCCATTTATGATGACGAACCTTTGGGGTTCGAAAAGGATCCAACCTCAACCAATATGAAAATGGTGGCGCAGGACCCTTTAGAGGAGATTAATCTGGGACTGGGGGCAGAGAAAAGGCCCACTTACATCAGTGCCAAGTTGAATCCTCAACTCAGAGTCGAAATAATCCAACTGCTGAATGAGTTCAAAGACTGCTTCGCTTGGGATTATGACGAAATGCCTGGTTTAGACAGAAGTTTGGTGGAATTGAAGTTGCCAATACTGGAAGGGAAGAAGCCAATAAAGCAGACCCCCAGACGCTTTGCACCAGAAATTCTGTCGAAAATCAAAGAAGAAGTCGAAAGGCTTCTAAAATGCAAATTCATCCGTACAACAAGGTATGTCGAATGGATTGCTAATATCGTTCCTGTGATTAAGAAAAATGGCACATTAAGGGTGTGTATTGATTTTAGAGATCTAAATTCAGCCACCCCTAAGGATGAGTATCCTATGCCAGTAGCAGAAATGCTAGTAGATTCTGCAGCAGGCCATGAGTATTTAAGTATGCTTGATGGCTATTCTGGTTACAACCAGATTTTCATTGCTGAAGAAGACGTTCCAAAAACAGCTTTTCGTTGTCCAGGAGCAATAGGAACATATGAGTGGGTAGTCATGCCCTTTGGTTTGAAAAATGCTGGAGCTACTTACCAAAGGGCTATGAATTCTATTTTTCATGATTTCATCGAAACATTTATGCAAATTTATATAGATGACATTGTGATTAAATCTGCTTCAGGCTTGGACCATATTAACCATCTTCGACAGTCCTTTGAAAGGATGAGGAAGTTTGGTTTGAAAATGAATCCTCTTAAATGTGCTTTTGGTGTGCAGGCAGGGGACTTCTTAGGCTTTGTGGTCCACAAGAAAGGGATTGAGATTAATGAGAACAAAGCTAAAGCAATAATGGAAGCAAAAGCGCCATCGACAAAGAAGGAATTGCAGTCTCTACTAGGGAAAATCAACTTTCTCAGAAGGTTCATCTCCAACCTTAGTGGAAAGACTCAGGCCTTCTCACCTCTGCTTCGACTGAAGAAGGAAGGTTTCACTTGGGGGCAAGAGCAGCAAGATGCCTTCGACAAGATCAAGGAGTATCTGGCAAATCCTCCAGTTTTAATATCTCCTTGTCGAAAAAGAAGCATGAGGCTCTACATATCAGCATCTGACAGAACATTAGGAAGTATGCTTTGTCAAGAGGATGAACATGGCGTCGAAAGAGCCATTTATTATCTCAGCAGAGTCTTAAATGATGCTGAAACTAGATATAGTATGATAGAGAAATTATGTTTATGTGTATATTTCTCTTGTATAAAATTGAAGCATTATATAAAACCCGTGGATGTACATATATCTTCTCATTTCGACGTAATAAAACATATGTTGTCTAAGTCTATTTTACATAGTCGAATTGGAAAATGGGCTTTGGCCTTGACTGAGTATTCTTTAAAATATATGCCTCTAAAAGCTGTTAAAGGGCAAGTAGTTGCTGACTTTATAGCTGACCACTCCATACTTGGAGATGAGACAAATTATGTCGAAAAAGAGCCTTGGAGGTTATATTTTGATGGTTCCAGTCATAAAAATGGAACAGGTGTTGGGGTGTTAATTATTTCTCCCAATAAAATTCCAACAAAGTTCAAGTACAAAATAGAAGGATTCTGTTCAAATAATGAGGCAGAATATGAAGCTTTAATTGCTGGACTTGAAATTTTGTTGGAACTGGGGGCAACAGAGGTCGAAATAATGGGTGACTCTGAGTTGGTGATAAAGCAATTGACGAAAGAGTATAAATGTGTCAAAGAAAATTTGATCATGTACTTTGTGATAGCCAACAGACTCCTCAAGAGATTCGACAGTGTAGTTTTTAGACACATTCCCAGATTAGAAAATCAAGAAGCAAATGACTTAGCTCAGTTGGCTTCAGGGTATAAAGTGTCGAAAGAAAATCTGATGAAGGTTGTCGAAGTGAGAGGCAAAGTCTTATCCACCAAACTGTCCCCATCTGATTTGGAGACAATGAGATTGGGATATGGTGATGAAGAGAACTTTGAGATTTTCAATGTAGGTGATCTAGAAGTTGGAGATTGGAGAAAACCCATCAAAGATTATTTACAAAATCCAAATCAGACAGTCGAAAGAAAGATAAAGTACAGAGCTATAAGTTATGTACTCTTTGGAAATGAACTGTTTAAAAAGACTGCAGAAGGAGTTCTACTAAAATGCCTAGGAGAGACTGAAGCTTATATAGCTTTGTCGAATGTACACAGTGGTGCATGTGGTGCTCACCAAGCAGGACATAAGATGAAATGGCTATTATTTCGACAAGGGATGTATTGGCCAACCATGTTGAAAGATTGTGTCGAATTTGCAAAGGGTTGTCAGGAATGTCAAATTCATGCAGGCATACCTCATGTGCCAGCAAGTGAGTTACATTCTATTATAAAGCCTTGGCCATTCAGAGGTTGGGCTTTAGATTTGATTGGTGAGATTCGACCAGCCTCTTCAAAAGGGCAGAAGTACATTTTAGTAGGAGTAGACTATTTCACTAAATGGATTGAAGCCATACCTTTGACGAATGTAGATCAGGAAGCAGTCATAGACTTCATCCAGAAACACATAATGTATAGGTTTGGAATACCAGAGACTATAACCACTGATCAAGGATCTGTGTTTACTGGTAGAAATATGCAGGCATTTGCAAAAGAGACAGGTTTTAAGTTGTTGACTTCGACACCCTATTATGCCCAAGCAAATGGTCAGGTCGAAGCAGCCAACAAAGTAGTAATAAACCTGATAAAGAAACATGTGGGTAAAAAACCCAGAAATTGGCATAAGACCCTGGATCAAATCCTTTGGGCTTGTCGAACATCTCCTAAAGAAGCAACTAATTCCACCCCATTTAAATTAACCTATGGGCATGATGCAGTATTGCCTGTCGAAATATGTTTACAGTCAATACGAATTCAAAGACATCATGAGATTCCATCTGAAATCTATTGGAGTATGATGATGGATGAGTTGGTTGATTTAGACGAAGAAAGGTTGCGTGCTTTAGAATTAATAAGAAGGCAGAAAGAGAGAGTCGAAAAGTTTTATAACAAAAAAGTAAAATTTAAAGCCTTTTTAGTGAATGATTTAGTTTGGAAAGTGATCTTGCCCATGGAGAAGAAAGACAGAGTGATGGGAAAATGGTCCCCTAAATGGGAAGGACCTTTCAAAATTCTAAGAGTTTTTTCCAATGGTGCATACGAAGTCGAAGAAATAGAAAAAGACAGAAGAGTGCTGAAAATAAATGGGAAGTACTTAAAGAAGTATAAACCAACATTGCAGGAAATAAAAATAGGAACAAATTAAAATTGCAAACGAAACTTGTCTTCGCCAAACAAATGGCGTGAAATAGCATTACATATAAAAGTGCTAAAAGAAAATATCCTTAAACAAATAAAATTCCTAAGCCCTATTACAGAACTACTGTCGAAGGAAGGTAGCTTTGAGTTCGTCGAATTTTTTCTTTTGAAGTTGGATTCGACGCTCGCAGAGACTCTTGCTGACAGTCATTTCTTCAATCTCCCTGTGAAGTTGCTGGGCTGTTTCTGCATGTTGTAGCCCCTTCTGGAGTTCACTATCTATTGCTTCCTGATTTGGTTGTTGGAGAGAGGCCTGGCGTTCTTTTTCTTGAAGGATTTTCCTTTGAAGATCAGCAATCTGGGCCTGGTAAGCTTGAATATTGCTTTCACACTCAGCAGCAGCCTTAGTGTATTCGTCAGAAAGCTTATTCAGCTCTGAAATCTTTTCTGTCGAAGAAGCCACTGTGTTCCATTCTGAGACTTGCTCTTCAGACTTGGCTGTGATTTTTTGGGAGAATTCTTTTTGTCGAACCAGATCAGCACTAACAGAATCAATTAAGGATATCAAATCCATCACCAAACGGCTTTCCTCAGTCGAAGCCTCCAACAAATTGGCACTTTTCAGGAGCTTCTTCAGATCATATTGAGCAGAAGCATTCTCAGCCAAGACTTCAAACAGGTCAACTCCAAGGATTCTTGTCTTGATCTCATCCATTATGACACTGATTGGTTGGAGGTCGGAAGTGGCCCCTGAAGCTGTCGAACCACTGGGAGAGGAGTCTTGGAAGTTATACCTGGTGTCGAGTAAGGCTTTTAAATATTCAAAGGGTTTTCTAACTTTCAAGCTCTCAATCTCTTCGTGTGACAAGCTTGTCGAATTAGTACCCACAGAAGTTTCAGCAGGAATTTTTGTTGGAGAAGGAATGTATTGAGAAGTGCCTCCAATGCTCAAGTTGACTCCTGGTTGATTCGACAGAGTGACTTCCTCTTCGACATTTTCTTTGTCAACTATGTTGGTGTCAGTTGGATCTGGAGCTTGTGCATCCTGAGCAATGGCATCTTCGTCAGTTTCTGGTATAGCAGCTGGTGGTGGAAGTGGTGCATCTTGATCTGGAATTATTTTTTCTGCTGTGAAGTCTGGTCGAAAAGGAGAGTTGTTGCCAGAAGATTCAGAATCACTGAGGTCGAATTCATCCAAGGTTTGAGGTCCATGGACACCTGCATCTGGAGTGGCATCATCTTGGAGTCTTTCAGCCAGAGTCCTCTCAGAATTAGAAGGGGCATATTCTTCTTGGATTGTAGAAGTCTCTTCGACGTCAATGACAACCTTCAGAAAACATCAAAGAGAGTCATAAGATAAAGATATGTGCAGTTAAGACTAAAGATATTGTTTGTCGAAGTGATTACCTGAGGGATTTCAGTATGTGCACTTGAGTCTCCACTTCTTTCGCTCCTTGTGGGAATTTTGTTGACTGGACTGGCAGGTGGAGTTCGTCTTTGGACTATAGATCTTTGAGAGGCTACTGTTTTAATTCTTAGACCTTTGTTTCTTTTCAAAGGTTGGGGTTCAGGGGATTCGTCCTCAGACTCTTCGACGCTTTCTTCCTTTTCTTCTGGTTTCCTTTTCTTTGCTGGGGTACGAGTTACCTACACACAAAAAAAAAAGAGAAGTGTTCAGTATAAGAAAATGTGAAGTACATAAATAAGGAGGGATGCTCTGTTTTTGTCGAAACCTTCTTGACAGTTGTAGGAGACTTTTCGACTGTTTTAGAAGAGGTTCCTTCGCCAGCAGTCTTCCTGACAATTCTAACAGCTGAAAAAGAAAAGTTGCATGAACATTGATATAATAATAAAAGGAGTTAGAAGCAAAAAGAAGAATGTAATTTCTTCGACACCTTCAAGAATGGGTTCGTCCACAGTAACATTTTCTATCCCAATATGAAGGTGCCCAGTGAAGTTGTCCAGATGATACTTCGTCGCAACCACACGTTCGGCAGGTTTTTTGTTTCTTTCGCGAAGCAGTTTTAAATCAGATCCACACACAAACCAATCTGGAAATGGAGGACACAAGGCCACTCCAAATTCTGCAGAAGGGAGTGGAGAGAATTTTGGAGGAAAGGTTGTGAATGCAAAGTCATAGTGTGCATGTGGTGGAAGAGATGAAGGAAACCACAATTTATTTAATTTCTCTGTGAATTTGTATTTTAAAGATACTGCTGCTTCAGCTATGGTTCGACGAAGATCATCAGGCCTGTAAATAGTTTCAAAATACTTTTGAAACTTGTGAACTTCTTTGATATGCTGATCTGTACCTTTTTTCTTCCTGTCCTGCACAAAGGTAAAAGCATTCGTCAGAAGAGTAGTGAAGGTTGCTACGTCGAAAAATCTGTTGATATAATATTCTTTCCACCAGACGTCGAATTCTTCAGTACAGAGGAAGTTTGGTAGAAAAATGGTGGGATAAACCTCCAGAGATGGGTCAAAAAACTTGTTGTACAGCTCCAAACTTTTGTCGAAGTGGTGAAATGAGTTATAGAAGATGATAACACCTTTCTTGTGGTAGATAGGCTTCGTCTTCGTCTGAATTAATCCAAACTGCCTAGCTACCAAATTGGGTTGGTACACAATGAGGGATACCTTTGTGTTGTTAAGGCTATGATGGGAGAAAAAGTGCCTAGGCATGAGAAAAGCTTCCCAAATGGAGATGTAGGAGTCTTCATCTTTCTGGTTCTCCACTGGGAGTCTTCTGGTAAACCATCTTGGGCCTACTTGTCTGTTGGCGAATGGTGCCATTGAAGGGGAAAATTTGTAGCGTTTGGCGAACATCATGATGTAGCCAGTGAATGCTTGTTGAAGACTTGTGTTATCATCTGTAGGGGTCAGTTGAACCAGCCTAGGCCATTCGACGCGTCTTTCTTTTACTGCTTCTTCGACAACTGGCATTTTGTTGGGGATGAAGGTTTCAAAAGTGGCATTCAACCATAGTTGTAGGAGCCAAAAAGGGCCTGTAAGACTAATGTTACTTTTGTCCTTAAGGGTTTTGAGGTTGCTTACACTCTCATTTAAGGATTCATAGAGGTTTGCCAAAAGTAGCTCACTCAGGCAGAATGCAACTCCATTATGAAGCTGATTAGCCATAATGATAAAAATTCTGGCCACCTGAAGGGACCTTGTACAGAATACAAATTTGGACAACCACAGGCTAAGGAAGGCAATGTGCTCTATGTCAGAGACTTCTTCATTGTTTTCACCTTGGTGATGGGCTATGAAAACAGAATACCCAGCATGCTTTGTGTCGAAGCCTATGGGATCCTTGTTCAAGTGTTCAGGGTTAAATATTTCCCCTAAAGGACTAAGGCCAGTTATGGCTGCTATGTCGAATAGGGTAGGAGTCATCATTCCACAGGGTAAGTGGAAAGTATTGTAAGTACTATCCCAAAAATACAAGGAGGCTAACAGCATGTTTTGGCAATAACGGGGACCCTCTTTCGACAATTGGATTAAGTCATAAATACCAGTTTTCTTCCAAAACTTTTCTTTAGCTTTTTCGACCCTAGTAAGCCATGCTAGGTAATCAGAGGGATCTTTCGTCAAAGGGGGACTCCTAAAAATCCTATTTTGGTTTAGATAAGACAGATCTATTCCTGTCGAAGCCATAAGGACTTCAGGTTCTTTTGATGAGGTTTCGACAGGTTTAGGGTTTTTGTTAGCAGCTATGGGTTTGGAAGCAGAATAACAGGGATAAAATTCTTTCAGACGATTAGGGTCTACAGTGGGATCAAAAATAGGACCTAACATAGCATGATGAACTCCAGAAACAGAAATGGGAATCATTACCTGTGACTTGTAAATGCTTGCCTTTTCCCTTTCATTTGGGGGTTCTGGAAAGTACTGTTGGTGCTGTGTTTGTGTAGGCCCAGATAATACGTGAGCAGGAGGAAGATCCATGGTCTTCTTTGTTTTCTTTGCACTGCGTCCAGTAGTAGTCTTTGGAGGAGCCATTGATTTGGTGAAGAGGTTGAAAGAACAGAAGCTTTGAAAGGTTTGGAAATGGAGTTTTTACGCTTGGGTAAGAGAAGAGTTGAGAAGTTGAAAAGTATGAAATGTTGTTGAAAGTGGTATTTATAGAGGATGAAATAAATGATAAATAATTAAAAAAGGAAAATGAAAGGATTTTCAGTTGGGAAGTGGAGACGTGCGTTTCTGATCCATTGGTGGAAGTTAGAAAGTGGCAGTTGGTAGGAGGCCATGATTTACCTACAATGTAGGGTTATGGGAGATTGTGTAAAAACGTGGGCTAGACATGACGTTTTCATAAAGTGGAAATCATGATGTTTTCTTGGGACTCAACAAAATCACTTTACAATAAATGCAACTGACAGGAAGTCAAAGGTCACTTCGACAGCAAAAGATATTTCTCCAAGGATAGTCGAAAACATCTTTGCTGGGGGGCAATTTGTAAACCCATAATTTCGACAAGACTGAAATTAAGGGCTTGAGGTCACCTTTGTCGAACGACAATCAAAGGAAGAGGATTCAAGAATTGCTGACAAGGTTTAAAACTCCATTATTTCGACAGAAATACAAATAGTGTTCTGGCAGAATAAAGTTGGAAAGTTATTTGTAGCTAAGTGTTTGACAGAAGATGTTCTTTCAACGATTTCGACAGAAGAGGATGTTTGACAAAGGAAAGTGTTTGGCAAGTACTGAGGAGTTTTGTTTCTTCTTTAAAGGGCTTCGACAGTCTGAAGAGGTGCAAGTTTTCGTCACCAAGGAGGGGAATTCAAATTCAAAAGGTTGTAACCTTTGGCAGTTTGGACACTTGGAAGTTTCAGAGAAGAGAATTGCATGCAGGCTGACACTTGTCATTTAGTTATAGTTTTTCCGTTCTAAGCAGTTATTTTGTTTGTATATAAATAGGATAGTTTGTGTTTAGAATAGGTGTGTGAAAATTGATACAAAATTCCTGTAAAATACTCTAAGTACCCAGTGTGAGAGAAAATGAGTTTGATATTTGGAACCATGTACGTTTGAACACCATTTATATTTCAAAGTTATTTAAATTACTTGTTCATTCTTCAAGTTTATGTCATGTTAAACTTTATTTACTTTTCTGCAAGTTTTAGCCTTCGACATTTCTTTTGGTTCTTGTTTAAAACTCTTAACTTTATTTCAATTTAAACTTAGAACTTTACTTTACTTGTACAAATCAAAGTTCTCAACACTTTGACATCATTAACAAAACAAACCACAAATTTCTCACAAACACTAAGAACAGTTCGACAGAATCAATGCACATGTGTCCTAGGACTTGTTTGGTTGGTCCTGCAAGTAACCCAGTTTTTTGAAGGAATTGGTTAACCAGAGGTTGTTCGCCAGAAACCACCGCGAACAGTAGCTATTGATTACTTCACCAAATGGATTGAAGCAACTTCATATGCAAACGTCACCAGACAAGTGGTAGCCAGATTCCTGAAAAGAGACATCATCTGTCGATATGGAGTACCCGAGCGAATCATTACTGATAATGGTTCCAATTTGAACAACAAAATGATGGCAGAACTGTATCGGGACTTCAAAATCCAACATCACAACTCTTCTCCCTACAGGCCAAAGATGAATGGCGTTGTTGAGGCAGCAAACAAAACCATTAAGAAGATTGTGCAGAAGATGGTGGTTACTTATAAAGATTGGTATGAGATGCTACCATTTTCTTTGCATGGGTATCGGACCTCAATCAGAATGTCTACTGGGGCAACAAGGTATCAGCTTGTGTATGGTATGGAGGCAGTCCTACCTGTTGAAGTTGAATTGCCTTCCTTACGGGTACTGATGGATGTCAAACTGAATGAAGCAGAATGGGTCCGTTCTCGGTACAATCAACTGAATCTGATCGAAGAAAAGAGATTAGCTGCAATTTGTCATGGGCAGTTATATCAGAAAAGAATGAAGAAAGCCTTCGATCAAAAAGTCAGGCCTCGGGAATACCAAGTGGGAGATCTTCTGCTGAAAAGACTTCTTCCTCCTCATACAGACCACAGGGGCAAGTGGACTCCAAACTACGACGGCCCATTCATAGTAAAGAAAGTTTTCTCTGGTGGAGCACTGATGCTCACTACTATGGATGGTAAAGATTTCTTATCCCCTGTGAATTCAGATGCAGTTAAAAAATACTTCGCATAAAATGACCCGCTGGACATAAAAACAGAATGAAAGTCCAGGAAAAAATAGGGCATCCCGGCAAGTCAAAAACAGAATAAAAGACTCAGGCAAAAATAAGGGAAAAATCAAAAAAATGTACACCCGCTGAGTTGAAAAGCCACATTGGACAGCTCAGGCAAAAATGGGTATCCCGGTGGATTGAAAACCCGAAAGGGCGGTCCACGCAAAATCAGGGAATAAGCGAACAACTGCATTCTAAATTCGTCTGTATCACTTACAGCACGGCAAGCCTCGAAAGGTTAAAGCATCGGTCAGAATCAGCCTTCTTTAGAAAGCAAGATGAGAAGAACGTCGAGGTCATATGGTTCATAGCAAAGGAAGCTCATTGAAGCGTCGTCAACATTGCCAACACTTTTACTTTTCTCAATTTGTAACAATCTCCTCATTTCAGGGCACCCAAATTAATAAAATCAGACTTTCAGTCACACCTCGTTTCGTACATTTTTGTTTCGTTTGCAAAGTGTCCAGTATTCATGATATAATATTTGCATAAAACAGATGTGCCTTTCTAATTGAATGCTTGCAGGAAATGTATTTACTTTCAGGAATATCTAACTCCTATGACGGAATCCGGTAAGGGATACCTCGGGACACTTGTGCGTTTCTTTGTCTTAATAGGTTGCAGGTATTCAATACGTAACATGGGGCATGTCAAGCACCACTTCCCCAACACATCTTCTCCAAGCAGCATCTGAAATGCTTTTTCCCAACAAAGTTGTCAAAGCCTCCTCGTCCCCAGCCGGGACCCCCACAGAAAGCTCTAGGAAGATCATCCAGTGATCTTTTCTCCCCCGAACAGAGTACCAGGTCCCTCAAAGACAAAAGAACCATTTCCCCGCAGAGTTCCAGCCTCTACCTAGAAAAGCAATGCCTGAAAATCTCACACAACAAATTGACAAGAAGTCTCCTCATCCCCAGCTGGGTTTTCTCCTTACAGGATAGATTTATCGGTGATCTATTTCCCCAAACAGAGCCATATGATTTATCAGATCTACCAATGATCTCATCCCCAGCTGGGATATCCTTCCAAGAAGATCAGCCAGAGATCTTCGCAGCTGCAGGATCCGAATCCCGGACCGGTTTCTTTTTGCATAATCATATCATTCACATCATTTTTTCCCATAGAGCGTAGCATTCCGTCTAATACGGAGCATTACGGCAAAAGTCAAACATTTTGCATGATCACAATTTAGGTTCGAACCAGTCACCTGCAAACACCATCAGCAATATATAAAAATTCACATCCCCTGCAAACAGAAAGCCAAAGCGTCCCCTTTGCACTCTCTGACACAGATACAGGTTCATATATACTCTCCTGACACTCGTCCGTGTCACCATTTCTCCCAGCATGATTGCCCAAACGCTTGTCGCAAACCAAACACTTGTTTATAATACACCCTTGTTGACACCCGTTTGTGTCATCCTATCCCCCCAGGTCGCCAGAATACCTTTTACACCCTCATAAATAAATAATTGTTCATAACTTATACAGTTCTCTTCTGACACTCGTCTGTGTCACCTCTCCCCAGCAAGTTGAACACTCGTCCGTGTCTTGCTCATAACACTTGTTCATACTCATACAGATACTCGTCCGTATCTTGTATATACAGTTATTCCCCACAGATTCGACACCCGTCCGTGTTCTTTGTTAACCAGTTGGTACTCGTCCGTACCATCATCTCTGAACATGCGTCAGCGTTTGTTTCTACCGATACTCATCCGTATCACGGTCTTAAGGATGCTCGTCCGCATCTTTAATCTATACACAGCGTCAAAACACTTATACCTTTTATTTCCTGAGCGTAAGCACTCGTCCATGTTTACCATTCCTCAATAGAACAACTTTTCTTCTATCTGACATTCGTCCTATGTCATGATACTTCCGGCAGCCGTACCCTGCCAGGTGATCGTCCTTCACCTTCGGATGACCGTCCCTCATCCTTTCCCCAGCGGAGTCTCCATAATTGGAACCCCTTTCTAACCGGCATTCGTCCTATGTCACGATATTTAACAGTCGTCCCCTGCTAGGTGATCGTCCTTCACCTTTTTGATGATCTTCCTTCATCATTTTATCTGATGGCCTTCCTCATCGTTGATCTTGTTATCTGACATTCGTCCTATGTCATGATAAACCCCGAGAGCAGCCGTACCCTGCTAGGTGATCGTCCTTCACCTCTTGATGTACCTCAAGGTAAGAGATTATGAGGAACCACTTCCGAAGGAGGGGCCTGACCCTGAATCCAAATGGAAGTTGATGTTTGATGGGGCAGTCAATGTCAATAGACGCGGAGTTGGTGTTGTTCTAATCACTCCTGAAGGTGTTCACTTTCCCTTCGCTGCCAGAATTACTTTTTGCTGCACCAACAATGAAGCAGAGTACGAGGCGTGCATAATGGGAATAGAGGAGGCTATTAATCTTCGAATTAAGACCCTCGATATATTCAGAGATTCAGCCCTCGTTATCAACCAAATTACTGGCAAGTGGTATACATATCAAGAGCACTTAATTCCTTATAGGTTATGCCAGAAGACTGTTGACGTTCTTCACAACAGTTAAGCTTCAATATATACCACGAGATGAGAATCAATTTGTCGATGCATTGGCTATTCTTTCTTCGTCCATTAAAGTCTTGTGTTGGAACTATGTGCCCAAGATTGACATTTCCAGGCTTGACGCACCAGCTTATGCTTTCTCTGTAGATGCGGTGTCTGGTGAGAAACCTTGGTACTTTAATATCAAGCTTTTCCTGGAAAAACAAGAATACCCAGTTGGGGCATCATCCAACGACAAGAAGACCTTAAGACGACTTGATGCTAGCTTCTTCTTGAATGCATACGGGGTTCTGTATAAAAGGAACTTTGACATGGTCTTTCTCAGATGCGTGGATAGATACGAAGAAGACCTGTTAATGCAGGAAGTCCACGAGGGATACTTCGGTACTCATGCAGGAGTACATGCAATGGCTAAGAAGTTATTGAGATCAGTGTACTATTGGCTAACAGTGGATGCAGACTGTTGTTCGTACGCCCGTAAGTGCCACAAGTTCCAGATATATGCAGACAAGGTGCATGTTCCTCTTAGCCCGCTCAACGTCATGTCATCTCCTTGGCCCTTTTCTATGTGGGACATTGACATGATTGGGAAGATAGAGCCTACTGCTTCAAATGGTCATCATTTCATCTTGGTTGCGATTGATTACTTCACTAAATGGGTTGAAGCAGCATCTTATGCCAATGTCACTCGCCAGGTGGTAGCCATATTTCGGAAGAGAGAGTCCATTTGCAGATACAGAGTGCCCGAGCGAATCATTACTGATAATGGTTCCAATTTGAACAACAAGATGATGGCAGAACTGTGTCGGGACTTCAAGATTCAGCATCACAATTCTTCTCCTTACCGGCCAAAGATGAATGGCGCGGTAGAGGCAGCTAACAAAAATATTAAGAAGATTGTGCAGAAGATGGTTATCACTTACAAAGATTGGCATGAGATGTTACCATTTGCGTTGCATGGGTACCGAACGTCAGTCAGGACGTCAACTGGGGCAACTCCATTCTCCCTGGTGTATAGCATGGAGGCAATCTTGCCTGTTGAGGTGGAAATTCCTTATTTACGTATAATGATGCATGTGAAGCTTGATGAGGCTGAGTGGGTATGTGCTCGGTATAACCAATTGTGTCTAATTGAGGAAAAGAGATTAGCGGCTATCTGTCATGGTCAACTTTACTAGAGGAGAATGAAGCGAGCTTTTGACCGAAGAGTACGTACTCGAGAGTATCAAGTAGGTGAGCTTATACTCAAAAGGATCATTCCTCCAGATTCAGATCACAAGGGCAAGTGGACCCCAAACTACGAATGCCCATTCATAGTGAATAAAGTTTTCTCAAGTGGGGCACTGATGCTCACTACTATGGATGGAGAAGACTTCCAATCCCCTGTTAACTCGGACGCAGTTAAAAAATACTTCGCATAGAAGACTCGCTGGACACAAAAACATAATTAAAGTCTAGGCAAGAAAAGGGCATCCCGGCGAGCTAAAAAATAGAATAAAAAGCTCGGGCAAAAGTTAGGGAAAATAAATAAATAAAAAATGTACACCCGCTGAGCTGAAAAGCCACATCGGACAACTCAGGCAAAAAAGGGTATCCCGGTGGATTGAAAACCCGAAAGGGAGGTCCACGCAAAACAATGGAATAAGCGAACAACTGTGATCCGGGTAATCTGAACCAAATCCTCGTTTCATACAGTCTGGCAATATCAGAAGGGTAGGAATCATTCCCCTTATCTTCTTCAGAAAGCAAAGGCAAAAACGGAAAGTCTTGAAGACATGTTGGTCATAGCAGGAAGGAAACTCATTGGAATGTTGTGTACATTACCATTAGGATAGTTTCTTTTCTCAATTTTACGGTAGCTACCTCTTTCCAGGTAGTTTCTTCCTGATGTAAAACTTTGCATATTCAGAGGCCCTTCAATGAATGAATATTCAGTCAAAAGTTGTGTTGTGTTTTGTTTACTTTGTTTACAAAAATGTCCTGAATTTTTGGCAAAAAGAACATTGCATTTGAAACATGTTGATTTTTCTAAAAAATGACATTGCAGGGAAACATTTAAAACTATCTTTGACTGTCGGGTGACAATGGATGAACAGATCATACCATGCAAATCCCTGGGGCACATGTGTGTATACTGTTGTTGTAGGTTTTGCAGGATGATGTCATATTTCCCCAAGCAGAAAATGGTCCCCGGCTGAGTAAAAGCAGGTGGCATCCCCAGCAAAACTCCTAGGCTAATTGAAGAGCATTCATCCCCAAGCGGGTTATCTTTCCACAAGTGAAGTATTCCCAGCAAGCAGCTGAACGCCTAATTTCCCCATAGAGTTCAAAATGTCAGAATTCGTTTCCCTGCAAGGGTTATTTAACCAAGCATCTTCCTCAGCCAAATCTGAAGATGTTTGTTCCTCACAGAGTCATGATTGGGATTCACTCCCATCATTGAAATATTCCCCAGAGAAGTCGCCAATTTATTTTTGGTCAATGTGATGATACAGACAGTTATTCATCTCCCCATCCAGAGTTAAGCATCGTCAAGGTCTCTTGACATGGGTCTCCCCAGCAGGATTGTGATTCTTATTGCCAATCAGGCATATGTTTTTGCTCGTATGCACTTCCCAACACTCGTCTGTGCTTGATATTTGCTTGATGCTCGTCTTCATTCCCCAGCACTCATCTGTGTTTGATATTTTCTTTTTCTCGTATGCATTCCCCCAACACCCGTCTGTGTTTGTTATCTGTTTGAAGCTCGTCTCCACTGTTTGGTACTCGTCTGTATTGTTGCTCCAAATGCTCGTCTGTGTTGGATTTCTGGTACTCGTCTGTATTGCTACTCCAAATGCTCGTTTGTGTTGGACTTCTGGTATTTGTCTGTATCAGTGGCTGATATTCGTCTGTATCATCGATTGAAGCGCTCATCTGTGTTTCTTAAATCATCGTCTGATATTCGTTTGTATCATTGACTTATGGCCCTCGTCTGTGTTCTCTTGATGGTCATCCAACGCTCGTCTGTGTTGAAGAGGTTTGAAATCCTAACGGTGGGATTAAACGTCAAAACAGTTACCGGTCCTGGCGTAACAGGTTATTCGAAGGAGGTTCGTTTGTCTCAAGCACCACTTATCTACGCAAGATTCGTGAAGAGGGTTTGTCCAATCCTAATGTTGCACATGGCATAACAGGTTATCTAAAGAAGACTCGTTTGTCTTAGACCATATATCTGTGGAGGATATATGAAGAGGGTTCGTCTATCCTGATTATGCATGTCTATCTCGCAGACCTAAGTGCATCCGGTCCTGGCGTAACGGGTTATCCGAAGGAGATTCGTATATCTCAAGACATATATTTATGCAAGATCTGTGAAGAGGGCTCGTCTGTCCATTCCTGGCGTAACAAATTTACTTGAAGGGGGCTCGTATGTCCATTTTCTGGCGTAACAGGTTTGCTTGAAGAAGACTGGTCTGTCTAGGTTTTTCTTATCCGGCGTAACAATTCAATTTGGAAGGAGCACATCTGCTTTATTTGCAATTCAGTCATCCAGAGTGTTATTTGGTTGGGTTTATTTCCCATTTTCTGCATTCTCCAGCAGAGTGCAAATTTCAGGTTTTCTTGGTATTCAACCACAGTTTATCTTGAACGGTCGATAGCCCGTATTATCGTCCTTTTCAGATTAACATTCGCTTGAATAGGGGCAGCTGTAACACCCCAAATTTGCCCTCTTCTTTCTAACATCATCCTCATATCATAAGCATCATAAGTATGTCATATCCTTAGCATTTTTTGCATAGAAAAATGAATCATAACACTCACACGTTCTAGCATAAGGCATATGATCAATCACCCGGGAAATCGTGATGTCACAAGTCAAAGTCAAGAGCCTGGTGACCTGGCAGGAAGCTCACAGGGCATTTTGTACAAGCTTCATATCATGGTCAAAGATCTAGGAGGATTGAGAATCAAGATCAGATTGGAATGGTTGGCGCAGATGTATTCTTGGAGTTTCCCACCAAGGGGAGGGAAAATTCAAATTTTTCCTGCGTTAACCGGTTAACGCTTTTGGTTAACCGGTTAACGGCTGCGAAAATTTGAATTTTCCAGCAAGAGAAGCATGCTTGTTTTGGCTCCATTTTTCATTTTTCTGATTTTATTTCTTTTGGATTAATTGGGAATTATGGAGAAGGATCTAGAGAGTTTACCAAGCCTAATTCCAAAGCTAGATCCTAATCACCTTTCTAAGCTAACTCCAAACCATTTTTTTGGACTCCAAACCAAATTTTTGGGCCCCAAACCTAGAGACTATTTATCCTAATTCCCTCCAAACCAAGAAAAAAAACTCTCTCATAATTCACACTTTTCATTTCTGAATTTTCACCATTCTCTCATTTTCTCTCCTAATTTCCAATCACTCAAAGTTCCTCTTCTTTGAAGATCATCAAATTTTGCATTGAAATTTGTTGATCTTGGAACTAGACCTTCATCCATTAGCTTCTTTGCATCCATTTCCTGGTGTTTTTCTATTGGTTCAGTTCTGATTTGGTGGCTAGAAGTGCTTTTAGAACTAAGCTCTTGCATCAAGATCCTTTGCTTGCATTTATTTTGCACTATGTGTGAAGAATAGCATCGGATCTTCGAAGTTTTCCGCGAGATTCATCATTTCCAGCTTGAACAACATTTACCAAAGCATATCTCAGCTTTGTAGGTTGGTTAAGTTTAGATCTATCTCTGTTTTTGGCTTATTTGCATGCTTGTGTTATAGATCCACCATGTGTTTGTGCTAATTGCTTGTTTGCTTGTGTTGTTTGATTTGATTTGTGAATGGATCTACATGTTAATGTTCATGAGCGCAATTGTGGTTGATTAATGTGAATTCATCTTGTTATTCCATGCATAATTGATTGTTGGACTGTTGGTGGATTATTGAAATAAGCTGGTTTGGACTGCCTTTTTTCTGCAGGTTTTTGTTGTTGTTCGCACAGTGTTAACCGGTTAACGCTATAGGTTAACCGGTTAACGCATCTTTTTTTTTACTTCTTTGCTGCAGGTTTAGGTTGGTTAACCGGTTAACGCTTTTGGTTAACCGGTTAACACTGAAGCAAAATGGAATTTTTGAGTTGTTTTGAGTTTGTTTGCCTCTCATACTTGCCATAATCATCATGGATCATTGTGTGATCATTTTATATGTTTTTTTAGAGTAATTTGCTTGCTGGTTGATGCATGCTTTCATTTTCTCGACACGTGAATTCGTGTATTTTTAAAGTTTGGCATGTTTGATGACTTTGTTTTCTTGAAACTTTGAACATGTTAATTTCATGATTTGTGTTGATATGTTAGCATTGATTGATGTGATGAATATGTGCTGGAAATTTTGCTAACATTTGTAGGTGCAATGGTAAGTGAAGTGTGGATATTTATCCATATTTCAATTCTTCATCTCCTCTCTTACTTTGCTTTCCATTTTGTGGTTGTTGATGTGCCTTATTCCATCTTGCGATTCAACTTGGCATCCTCCCCCTTTAGAAGTAATTTATCTCCTTTAGAGGAGTAAGTTGTTCTCTTACTTTTCTTATTTTCCTCTTGTCTTCTCCTTCTCTCTTCTTCTTCCTTCTTAGGATAATTTAAGTCGCATTAACCTTTAGTATCACCTTTGCATGCTAATATTAGGTTTAGTCTCTCCCCATTAGAATTTTACCTTTTGCTCCTTTGGTTCTCTCTCTTCTCATCTCAAAAAAAAATTATAAAAAAAAACACATTAATAAAGAAAGAAGTGACTTCTTGAGCAATAGCCTTATTCCATGGGGCATATGTATTCATTCAATCTTGGAATAGTACATTTGTCTAGCATGATGCACAAGTCTGATCATGAGGTCATCTTCATCAAGAAAACTATAAAAAATACTTCTTCATTCTTAATCACTAAAACATCTAATAAGTTCAATAAGTTAGTGAGCTTAGGCCCTAACCCTTGGAAACAAGTCTTGGATAAATTCTCCTTACTTGGTGTGCTTGTTCTAATTCCATCTTGGAATGTAGTAGCAAGTACACATTTTATGGAAAAGAGTTTGAGTTCACTCTCTTGTGCCACACTCATAAAAAGACTTCTAAAAAACACAAACAAACAATAAGCGTCTCTCCTTCGGGAATTCTTTTCTCATCAACTTCACTCCTTACGTACGAACTCATTACTACTTGTCACTTTGCAAGACGGTAACATACTCGTCGTTCGAGCCTGCAACACCTGAGCATTGACATAAGTAGTTCAAGCTTAAAACACAAGCAATCTTTTCCACCCCTAGTTAGGGGAACTACGGCGTCTTTGATCCTCATGTCCAGATGAGGTACGTAGGCAGCGGGGTAGGGCCCGTTCGAGCACTCTTTTATTTTCCCTACATTTCCCCCCCCCCTTTTCTTTTCTTTTATCTAGTTCAGTCCTTTTCTTTGTAGCAACTTTCATTTCTTCCCCCTTTGAAACATTTTCTTTGCAAGTGTGGATCCCGTCGGGTACGGCAGACGATCTGGGGTGCTAATACCTTCCCAGGTTGTAACCGACTCCCAAACCCAGTCTCTTTGGTTCGCAGGACCTTTGTCCTTCCTTTTCTTTTCTTCTGGTTTGTGCAGCATTATCATTCTCGTTCCTTCGGGATAAAAATGTATGGCTGGCGACTCTACCTCTTTTCTGCGCCACTTTCGCGTTTGTACCAGGATGGAAATCCAGGGAGCGACATCATGGAGTACATGAATCGTATTTTTCATACTTATCTGGATCTTTTTATGGTTGTGTTCATAGATTATATTTTGTTTTATTCCAAGATAGAAGAACATGCAGAACATTTGAGAACAGTATTGAAAGTTTTGAAGGAGAAGAAGTTGTATGCAAAGTTGTCTAACTGTGAATGTTTGTTGAAGGAAGTCAATTTTCTTGGTCATGTGATTTCAGGTAGTGTTATTGTTGTAGATCCTTCTAAGATAGATGTTGTGTTGCAGTGGGAAACTCCAAAGTTGACTACTGAGATTAGAAGTTTCTTGGGATTGGCCGGTTATTACCGAAGATTTATTGAAGGATTTTCTAAGTTAGCACTTTCGTTGACTCGGTTGACTTGTAAGAGTAAAGCGTTTGTGTGGGATGTCCAGTGTGAAGAAAGTTTTGCAGATTTGAAGAAGAGATTGACGTCGGCTCCAGTGTTGACTCTACCGAATTCAGAAGAACCGTTTGTTGTGTATTGTGATGCTTTGTTGATGGGTTTAAGAGGTGTTCTTATGCAGAATGGTAAAGTGATTGCTTATGCGTCGAGACAGTTGAGGGTTCATGAGAAGAACTATCCTACACATGATTTGGAACTTGTTGCGGTTGTTTTTGCATTAAAGATCTGGAGGCATTATCTTTATGGTTCTATATTTGAAGTGTTTAGTGATCATAAGAGTTTGAAGTATCTGTTTGATCAGAAAGAGTTGAATATGAGGCAACGAAGATGGTTGGAATTGTTGAAAGACTATGATTTTGGTTTGAATTACCATCCGGGTAAAGATAATGTTGTAGCCGATGCTTTAAGTCGGAAGACGTTGCATATGTCAGCAATGATGGTTAAGGAGTTAGAGTTGATTGAGAAATTTCGAGATATGAGTTTAGTTTGCGAAGTGACGTCGAAGAGTGTTATGTTGGGTATGCTGAAGATTAATAATGATTTTCTAGAAAATATCAGAGAAGCTCAAAAGTTGGACGTGAAACTAGTGGATATCATGGTTGATTATGGTGAATTGGAAAAGAATGACTTTAAGTTGGATGTGCATGGTGTTTTGAGGTTTCATGATCAGATTTGTATTCCCGATAATGAAGATATGAAGAAGATGATTCTTGAGGAAAGTCATAGAAGTAATTTGAGTATTCATCCAGGAGCGACTAAGATGTATCAGGATTTGAAGAAGTTATTTTGGTGGCATGGGATAAAGAATGAAGTAGCACGATTTGTGTATGCTTATTTGATTTGTCAGAAGTCGAAAATTGAACATCAGAAGCCTGCTAGTCTGATGCAACCGTTGGAAATTCTAGAATGAAATGGGATAGCATATCTATGGATTTTGTAACGTGATTACCTAATACTCCAAGAGGACATGATTCGATTTGGGTGATTGTTGATAGGCTTACTAAGTCGGCTCATTTTATTCCAATTAACATCAGTTTTCCAGTATCGAAGTTGGCTGAGATTTATGTTAGAATTATTGTGAAGTTGCATGGTGTTCCTTTGTGTATTGTGTCGGATAGGGATCCGAGATTTACGTCCGAATTTTGGAAGAGTTTGCAAGAAGAATTTGGGTTCTAAGTTGAGACTAAGTTTAGTGTATCATCCTCAGACAGATGGTCAAACAGAGAGGACGATTCAGTCGTTGGAGGATTTGTTGAGAGCTTGTGTACTTGAGAAGGGAGGTTCGTGGGATACTTATCTTCCATTGATCGAGTTCACGTATAATAATAGTTATCATTCTAGTATCGGAATGGCACCTTTCGAGGCATTATATGGTCGGAGATGTAGGACTCCAATGTGTTGGTATGAATCTGGAGAGAGTGTAGTGCTTGGAACAGAGATAGTTCGAGAGACTACCGAGAAAGTGAAGTTGATTCGAGAGAAGATGAAGGCTTTTCAAAGTCGGAAGAAAAGTTATCATGATAAACGAAGGAAAGATTTAGAATTTCAAGCTGGTGATCATGTATTCTTGAGAGTTACGCATGTGATCGATGTTGGGCGAGCGTTGAAATATAAGAAGCTTACTCCTTGTTTTATTGGTCCGTATCGGATTTCGGATAGAGTTGGAAATGTTGATTATAGAGTGGCTTTACTGCCGAACTTGTCGAATTTGCATGATGTGTTCCAAGTGTCACAACTCCGGAAGTATATTTCAGACCTTTCTCATGTGATTAGTATGGATGATGTGCAAGTACGGGATAACCTCACTGTGGAGACTATGCCGGTACGAATTGAGGGTCGTGAAATGAAGACTTTAAGAGGCAAAGATATTACTTTAGTGAAAGTTGTTTAGTGGGCGCTGTCGGAGAAAGTATAACTTGGGAATTAGAAAGCAAGATGCAAGAATCATATTCTGAGTTGTTTGAGCGAGGTAAGATTTTCAATGACGAAAATGTTCTAAGTGGGGGAGAGTTGTAACGCCCGTATTTAATTATTTAATTTTATTCAATATTATTGCGTATTTTTCCCGATTATAAGTTGTTACGTGTTGTTTTGTCGTCCTTGTCGTTAAGTCATTTAAGTCGTTTAAGTTGATTTTATGTTGCGGGTTAAGTTATGTTTGGGTCGCTTAAGTTGATTAAGTCGGATTTAATTAATTAAGTCGAATAATTATTATTATTATAGAGATAATATTAGGTTGGGCTTGGATTTGTTGTATGAGAATAGTAATGTTGGGGGTGCTAATTAGGCCCATAGTAATTAAGTAGATTAGTGAGAGTTTAGTAAAAACAATGCTAAAACCTAATTAGACTAATCATAATTTTTGTAAGAAGAACAACCTTAGAGAGAGATCAAGGAGAGGCTAGGTCAAAGATTTTCGTGGGAATTTTTGCGGTGAATTCGAGCTGCCTTCAATCCAAGGTAAATATGGGGTTCGAATTCCATAACAGGGACTAGATGATTGTATGTAGGTTGGGATTTTCGTGTAAATTCATTGTTTTGTTTTGTTATGATTTGTTGTTGTTGATTTCGTGTTGATATCTGATGAAAGACATGTTATTCTTGTTGTATTGCTGATATATTCGCTGTTGCATCTATTGTTTGTGTTGTTGTTGGACTGTTCTTGCAGAATTCGTGTAGAAGGAGTTAGGTTTCGTAAAATTAACCATAGGAATTGATAGATGAATAGTTGTAGAAGTTTTTTATAGTAAAAATCGATGTAGAACCCCAATTAAAATTGAACATAATGGTGAAAATATGGGAAATCGCAGAAAAGTTGAAACTGTAGGCTTTTTGTCCATTTGCGTAACAGATTTGGTGTTACACGTATCAAGCAGGGAAATACGCGTAACAAAACCCTCATATGCAGGCCTTACGCGTATCAGTCAAGGCCATACGCGTATGAAGGAGGCCATACACATATGAGCAGGGCATGTGCGGAAAAATGGGTTTTTGGCGATTCGACCTATTTTCGCATCCATTTCAAGTTGGATTGATCTTAGACTTAAATTAAAGATCAATTAAGTTGTTTATAATAGATTTGAGAGTTTAAAATAATTAATTTATTAATTTAGTCGATTAAGTCGTAAATTGACGTTTTCACTTTGAAGTGGTGTTAAAGTTGTTATAAGTTGTGTTATCCCGATTTTTGGGAAGATTAATATGATGTAGGTCCTATGACTAATATTGATTCATGTTGTTGAGTTGTTCAATTCGTTATGTTGATAAGTTAATGATTATATTGTTGTTGTTGTATGTCATTCATAGTTGCATACATGTGCATATTTTAAGTTGGAGCGTATGCTCGATTCAAGTTGGCCTAGATTGGCAAATAAGTTGATAATGTCTCGATAACATGGAAATGTTTCAAGTTAGGAGTTTACTCCAAATGGTACCACATGCATATTTAAGTTGAGTTGCATTCACGTTGCATTATTTACATTGTTATTCGTTGTTGGTTGCAAGATTGTGTGTTGATTGTAGGAAGTGGTGTGATTATATGACTATCTCATTTACATATTGATTATCGTAACCTGTTTATGTTATTCGATATCTCACCCCTTATGTTTGAATGTTGACCTTTGTTGGTAACGTACAGGTAAAAAAGAGTCCAATACTTATTAGCTTCGAGTTGGTGTTTGTCGCTCTGATACATAGCACTTCGGGGGGATGAACGCATGTTTTGTCTTTGTGATTTTGTTTAACTTTATGAACGAGTTTTAAGTTGTTTTATGTTTAAGAACCAAGTTGAGATTATTTTGATGATTGATTTATTTGAAGTTGTTTAAGAGTTGAAACATGTTGATCTGCTGTGTTGTTTTTCGAAATTATTATATTATTAAAGTTGTTATTTGATTTTAAAAGTTGGAAAATGTGATATCCCATGTTTATTGATGAAATTTTATAACTCTGATTTAATTTATAAAGTCGGGTAGAAATGGGGTGTTACAGAAAGCGCCTTCATCTTTGATAATATCCGTCTGCTCAGACTCCGCACAACCATACACCTATGGATCCTCAACAATGACGATCCTAAATACATTATCATTAATAGTGGCACTCCTTTCTAAGTTAATAAAACCTGAGATTTTGGTTTTAATCTGGATCCTTGTCGTATCAAAACAGCCAGAATCTACAAAGTCAACTATCTGAGGAGCAATAATATTGATACTCTCTAAAATGTTTTTATAAAACTCTTGATGCCAAGAAAAACAAGGGACTCCAAAGCATATAAATCATGCTAATCTTTCAACATCAACAACATCTTTCGAACAGGGTTTGACCTCCTTAAATCTTCTAATTAGACATTCCTGAGAATCGGTTACAAAACTTTCAATAATCCCATCAACTTTCCCTTCTAGCAGTACTAAGTTAGGGCCTAAAGGGGAAGCTAAAATGTCAAATAAACCTTTAATATTCAACTCTTGTTGGACATTATAAGCATATTTATCCTCTAAAAATTATCCTACATAATCCACACAATCGTAAGCTTGAGCGAAGTCTACTTTAAAAAGTAAGCAAGACTGTTTTTTCCTTTTAGCCAAATTAATAATTTCATTGGCCACGAGGAAACCATCAAGGATTTATCTATTTTGAATGAACGTTGTTTAGGATGGAGATATCAAAAGGTCATTGAATCCACTCAATCTAAGAGACATCAACTTGGTAATAATCTTAAGAATGCAACTGATAAGACTAATAGGGCGGAATTCTTTGAATCCCTAAGGATTATCCATCTTCGGAACAAGAACAATGAAAGACGAGGTAAACGATTTAGGGAGAAATCTATTCAAGAAAAAATCCAGTACACAATTGGACACTTTAGTACCTATCTTCTCCCAAAAATCCTTAAGAAAATTGAAGGAAAATTCGTCCGGGCCCGGGGATTTATTACCATCAAAATTGAACACAACGTGTCGAATATTTTCTACCGTAAAATCGGCAACTAAGCTATCATGGTGCAAGGCAGCTTGTTAAGATCACCCAAAAACATCTTAGGTATCAGTTAAGAGGGTTTAAGAAACTTCTTAAACAAATCCATTGATGCAACTTTAATAGTTAAAGGGTCCTCCATCATCTCATCATTAACAATCATTGTGGATATATTGTTAATTCTGCTTCTGTTCTTTAGAGAGGCATGAGAAAAAACGAGTATTAACTTCACCCTCAAGCACCCATTTCAATCTAGATTTTTGAAATATCATGCTCTCATTAGTTCTTAATTTGTTCCATACCTCTTCCTGGGCTTGCAACCTACTGGCAAAAATAGCCTCTGATGGATTATCCGAACTATAGACGCTAAGTCCATTTCTATAGCCTTAAGACAATAAGTTTTACCCTTGATTTCAAGATCAATCCAACCGAAAATATGAAGGTTCCACCATCTTAATTTAACCTTGAGAGCTTTAAAATTTTCATGCAAAACAAAAGACGAAGTACCCTTGAACTGAAAAGAGATCCAACTCGTCTTGACAAATTCAAGAAAGCCTTGGTGTTCAGTCCAACAGTTGAAAAACCTAAAAGGTTTAGGGCCCCAATTTGTGAAATTAGACTTAATCCAGATCAGACGGTGGTCTGAGATATCCTGATCTCCTGCATACTGGGACATACAACCTAAGGCCTATATTATACCCTCGTCGATAAGAAATCTATCGAGTCTGCTGAAACATTTACCATTAGGTTTCCCCCAAGTAAACTGATTCCCTACAAGAGGAAGGTAGACAAGGTACAATCTGTCTAAGAAGTCTTTAAACTCTAACATATCATTTGAAACCTGGTTATTAAGACCTCTTCTCTCCTCGATTGATTTAACGGTGTTAAAATCTCTGCCAGTTAACCAGAAACCATCATCAAAAGTATTTTTAAGACCAATGATCTTCTCCTTCAAAAACCTCTTTTCCGCCAAATCGTAAGGAGAATAAACATTAAGAATGTAGATATTAAGACCCTTCCAAATCACATTAATACCCAAATAACCTCTACCTCTAAAGCTATATAGAAGGCAGAAAATACCTTTCCTCCATATAGTTAGAATTCTGCCAGATTTGCTAATCGAATTGCTAGAAGACCACTCGTCTTCTTGGCCTCCCCATAAGCCTTTAACCCACCAATCATCCACTTCTTGATTTTTAGACTCTTGTAACAAACAGCCATCACCAGACCCCTTGGATAATAAGAAATTGAGCCTCATTTTCTTGATAGGGTTGCCACATCCTATGATATTGAAGGAAATAAGATTCATGGAAACCTATTATCCACAACCTTCTTCCATTGTAAACAGTTATATCTCTTTCTTCCAATTCTTTGACCAAGTTTTCGAAAACTCCTTCATCTTCCTCATCCTCAATCCCTAATATCCTCATCATTTTCCACACCTTAAGAGGAATTGAGTCAAGAATTTTCTTACATCGAATGTTATTATGAATCACGTCTGATTCATTGAGAGAAGTTCCTCCAATATCTGACACTCCCAAACGATTTGAAACAGCATCGTCCTCCATCCCAATCTAAGGAATTTCTTCAACAGAACTAGAATAATCCTTATTCTTTGCCACAACTACCGAATGTATAAGCGCAGAGTAAAAAGAGGGAGCATACGGGATATGGATTTTCTTATAAATGTCCTCAATATTCAATTTCTTATTTATAGGTTTATGAGTAGAAATGGGCCTACCACCCAGCCCACCCTGTTTGCTACACAAATATTCCGACCCAAAAAACTTATCACCACCAGTATTGTCATCAAGTGGGCCTCCATTTTCTCCAACTGACACGTCAACACCATCAGGAATCATATCCACTGGTCTAAAGGGTGCAAGGTCTACACACTTTTGTCCTTCAGGTCTCATGTGTCTAACTTTAAAAGAAGTCTCGTCACATTTCTCTAAGCCAAAGTCAGTTCCTATAGGTCCAAAAATAATTTTTTTTGTGACTTTCCTAGTATCGAGTCTGAAATCCCTGGCACTATCATTCATAAAGGAAACATCTTCACTTTCACCACTCCCAAAGTCTGCTACGCAATTTGTTTGACTCCCATTTGTCTCTTTCAACAAATCGCTCATTCTCCTAAAATGTTCCTCTTCATTATCTTCGTCCTCCTTGGGTGAAACCCACGAGCCATCATCCTCATCACTAAAAGAGAAAGCGCCTTCATATTCGATATTATCCGCTCGCTCAGACTTTGCACAACCACACGCCTTTGGATCCTCAACAATGATGATCCTAAATACATTGTCATTAATAGTGGCCCTCATTTCTAAATTAATAAAACTTGAGATTTTGGTTTTAATTTGGTTCCTTGTCGTATCAAAACAGCTAGCATCTACAAAATCATCTATCTGATGAGCAATAATACTTATACCCTCTAAAATGATTTTAAAAAAATCTTGATTCCAAGCAAAACAAGGGACTCCAAAGCATCTAACCCATGCTAATCTTTCAACATCAACAACATCTTTCGACCAGGGTTTGACCTCCTTAAATCTTCTACTTAGACATTCCTAAGAATCTGTTACAAAACTTTCAATAATCCCATCAACTTTTCCTTCTAGCATCACTAAGTTAGGGCCTAAAGGGGAAGCTAAAATGTTAAAGAAACCTTCAATATTCAACTCCTGTTGGACATTATAAGCAGATTTATCCTCTAAAACTTCTCCAACATAAGACTTTTCAAATATGATCAACCTATTAGAAGGCACCACATAATGGATTTGACTCAACTCAGATACACTACTAGTCACTCCAGCCCCAACAAGATTCCTTAAACTTCTTAGTGGTACCTCCTTAAATTTGTTAGAAGTAATATCTGCATATAAGAAATTCCTGATAAAACCATCATTCTTTATCCCCCATATCCTGAGCCTCCTTGAACCTCTTTACCCTCCTTAACTCTCCTGAACCCCATCTCGCTGCCTTCTCCACGTTGGAATCTTAGGATATTATAGCGAACAACTTCTGCCCTTGCAGCATAATATTGTCCAGTATGATTGCCATGATACAGGGGTCATGGACTTTCCGAAAGCGAGCGAAACCATATCTCCGATCAAATAGATCATGTTTCCTCGGTAAAAACACTTCTGAAATTAGTTCATACACTTTAAAAACCTCAAAAAGGGCCTTAGCATTCATGTATTCTGGGAATTCCATGACAAAGAAAGTTGTGGTTGGATCTCCAACATTAGCTCCCTTTCCTTTATTTTCTTTCCAGATGGAAGCCTTCAGAGGTTTGGCCAACTCTTTATCCTTCTTCCTCGCCACATCTTGCCACACCATTGAATAAGAGCCAAGAAAACGAAAAGACTTAAGCAGAAAACACCAATAAAACAAGCAGGAACACAACACCCCTAAGAAAATGCCAAGACCCCCTGGTCCTAAAAATGTTGAAGCCGGAAACACTATCAAAGAATATTACATGCTTGTTTCATAGCAATAAACCAATAGTTTGAAGGAAAAAACATGCCATGGAGAAGGAGGACCAGAGAAGAGTTAAGAGAAGAGCTAGAGAGAAGGTGGAGTGTCTAATTAGGACACTGATATTCGAACATGATCCAAACTCAAATTAAATGGATCCTCCATAGAAAATATTGAATCAAAGTTGTTTTGGTATGAAAAATAAAAGGTCTTCAAGTAATTTAACCAATCATTAAATTGCATAGGCAATATTGAAAACAATGATGTAAGAATACATTTCAGTACTCATCTAATGAAACATATTCACAATCATCCTACTCATCTTAATTTTTACTATTATAATCTATATTTGGAAGGAAAAGAAAAACAACAAAATTATTATTTGTTGGATAAAATAATCTCAATTTTTAATATAATATATTATTGACTTGTATTTGTACAATCTTTAATATAAGAGTAGATACAATCTGTAAAAATTAAATATATTGATTGAAATATAGAAGGAAATCCGTAATATATGATACAATTTGTTTTTGTTTGTAAATCAACTTCTAAAGATAGAAGAAAAGGAAAAAAAGATTAAGATATGAATAAATCAACTTAAAGGTTAGTCTAATTATAGGAAAAGATTTGGGGCAAATTTTTAGATACCATGATAAGTAACTAGGTAGGTATCTTTAGTGGAAATTTATTTAAAAAATTAATTAATTTTTAAATAAAATGTATATAAAAAAATGATATGGTGTTGAATGTTATTATTTTATTGGATGAGTGTAGATGAACACAACAATTTATTCTAAATTTATTTTGTTTTCTCACTCTATATATAAACACTCATGCATATGATCATTTTCAAATGAAATAAAATAAACAAATCACTCTCTTCCACTCAAAAACTCACCAGATGGTAGCAAAAGCTTTTCATCCATTGTTTCTTCTTCTCATTGTTTTCATATCTTCATTACATTCATCATCAAAACATGCAAACGCTTATCCTCTATCAACACAATCAAGATGGATCATAGATGATTCAACAAATTCACGTGTGAAACTTGTTTGTGGAAACTGGGCTGGTCACCTTCAACCAATGATCCCGGAAGGTCTTGATCGAAGACCGATAAAAGAACTCGTTGGAGAGCTTGTGAAAAACAATTTCAATTGTGTGAGACTAACCTACGCGATTTACATGTGGACGAGACATGGAAATCGCATTGTTAATGATACTTTGAACGATCTAGATCTACCTGAGGTTGTGGAGGGTATTCTGAAGTATAATCCTTCTGTTTTGAAAATGACTCATATAGAAGCTTTTGATGCTGTTGTGGATGAGATCGGTTCGCAGAAGGTTAATGTTTTGCTTGATAATCATGTTAGTGAAGCTAAATGGTGTTGTGATGATGATGATGAGAATGGTTTTTTTCATGATAGACATTTTGATCCTCAAGAATGGATTCATGGACTTACTTTGGCAGCAAAACACTTTCATGAACATCATGCTGTATGTATATTTTAACTCTCATGCATGGCGGTGCAGTTTGTTGTGATCTGTTTATCTTCTATTTCTGTATAATTTAACTGTAACATGACTTTGATTGATTTTTAATCGATAAACAGATTGTGGCGATGAGTTTGAGAAATGAATTACACGGTCCGCGGCAAAATCAAAGAGATTGGTACAAGTATATGAGCAAAGGAGCACTAGCAATCCATAAAACAAACCCTAATGTGCTTGTTGTTATCTCGGGTTTAAACTATGATACTGAGTTACAGTTTTTGAGGAAGAAACCAATGAACATAGATTTAGGTAAGAAAATGGTGTATGAGACACATTTGTATTCATGGTCTGGGATTGGAACATTGAAACTGAAAGGGATTTGGACAAAACAACCGTTGAATAGAATATGTGCAAATAGTATTGAAGGGTTAGATGAAAGAGCTGGATTTCTTATGATGGGTGAGAATGCGGTTCCTTTGATCTTTACTGAGTTTGGATTTGATCAAACTGGTTCTACGACGGAAGATAATAGGTTTTTGACATGTCTTCAAACGTACCTTGTTGGAAGAGACTTGGATTGGGGTTTGTGGGCTTTTCATGGCGGATATTATGTTAGAGAAGATAAAGTTCATCTTGATGAGTCATTTGGTGTTGTAGATTCTACTTGGCATAAACTTAGATACTCTAATTTCACGGATAAGTTTCAACTTTTGCAAAGAAAGAATCAAGGTGAGCGAATGTGTAGTATTTATATCATGTCGTGTCAGAGTCTGTGTCCGTGCTATATTTATGTTAATGACAATATTGATTTGAATTGAATTTTTCTTGTGTTTCTAAATGCAGATCCTACATCCAAACACTCCAATGAATACATGATGTACCATCCTCTAACAGGTCAATGTGCACAAGTTAATAAAAACGATGAAATTGAAATTGGTAACTGTGAGAATCAAAAGAGATGGAGCTATAATGGTTCTCAGATCTTTTTGAGTGACTCTAAAAAGTGCTTATCTGCTTCTGGTGAAGGGCTTCCAGTTTCTGTATCAGATGATTGTAAAAGCAACAACAACTCATGGAAAACAGCATCACTCTCAAAACTTCATTTGGCTACTGTTGATAAACATGGGAAAGAACTTTGCTTGCATAAGGATTCTAATTCATCTCTTGTTGTGAGTTCGAAATGTATCTGCATTCATGATGATTCTCTTTGTCTTGATGATCCTATGAGCCAGTGGTTCCAACTTGTGGCTACTAATGTATAGAGATTTTGGTCTACTAATTACTTTTCAGTTATTTCTTGATGAATAGCTTTACCATTATCACATTTCTATGTCTATTGATGATTATAATAGAACTATACACTAATGACACTAACGTTTTTAAGGGGTTTGTCACATATTGATGAATATCATTACTCCGAAAAAGATAGAGTGGTCAATTTTAACACATATTGATCAAGTTTGTTTTGTCTTTCATGATGGTAAGGAGTTGGTACCTCATATCGGAAGTACATTTTTGTTAAACAATAGAAGGCATAGGCGCAACAACTTCTCCATGCCTATTGCTCTTTATGGTTTGCCTCGTGAGTACTCAGCTATTCATGATCAAATTTGGTGAATTTTTATCTACCCATTTCAAAAAGTTGGGTAGAGTTACTCATTATATAATTTGCATTGGAATTATTTTGGAAATATAAAAAATTTAAGCTATTAAATAAATAAATAAATACAATAAAATAATATGACATTATTTGATTGGAGGAATGTATATTACCCAACTTTTTGAGGTGGGTAGAGAAGTTGTCCCCACTAAATTTTTATATGAAACTAGACTTTAGACTTAAATTTGACATTTATGCGACATAAACACACATTTCAAAACCTAAATGCCTATTATATTATAAAATCAATTTACAATTCGTAAGAATTGTTTTTATGAATAACATAGTTTAATAAAGAAAATACTGAAATAATCTAATTTTGAAGGTATTTATCAAAATTGCGTAGTTTTAAGAGGATTCGTCAATCTGATTGACGAAAGCATGAATTTTTTTTTAGAAATTCACACTCATTCGTCAATCAAGTTGGCTAATGTGTAATCAAATTTTTTTTTACTCATACACTATGTCGCCAATCCAATTGACGAATGAACACAAATTTTTTTTAAAAAAAATCACACTCATTCATCAATCCAATTGACGAATAAATACAAAATAAAATAAAAATAAATAACACTTTCGCTTATCCAATTGGTGAATGAACACAATTTTTTTTTTTGAAAAATCACACTCATTATTGGATTAGCGACATAGTGTATGAGTAAAAAAAAAATTGATTACACACATTAGCCAACTTGATTGGCGAATGAGTGTGATTTTACAAAATAAAATCCATGTTAATCAAATTGGTGAATCCTCCTAAAACTACGTAATTACCCTCAAAACTAGGTTACTTCTAAAAAAAAATTATTAAACTATGTTATTCATTAAAAAAAATTCAATTTATAGAGCAATAATTTGATGCGTAACTAACTAAAATTAACAAAGTTAGAAAAATATATGAATTTGTAAAAAGCATTGGATATAAAACACATGTGTATGAGAATCCGAACTTCCGAGAATTTTGATATTTTAATAAGTTTTGAAAAATAGAAGAGAGAGCTCACTGGATAATTATTTTTGGGTTAAATAAGTTTTAGGTTCCTCTAAATATAACGATTTTCAATTTTAGTCCCTCAAAAATTTTCCTTCAAAGAATGGTTCCTTCAAAAATTTGCATCCATGCAATTAGTCTATGACGTTAAATATCTCTAACGGAGGATGACGTGGCAGTACACGTGGATTAAAATATTAATTTCTTAAAAAACTTTTTCTTTAATCTTATTTAAAGGAAGTACACGTGCACACTTCCACACCTTTTTCTTTCTCTCACACCACACACTTCCACAGCTTCTTTCTCTCACACCATACACTTTCATAGCTTTTTCTTTCTCTCATACCATAAACCTTTTCTTTCTCTCATTGTTCTCATCTTCCATTACACACGCACACACCTTCCTTTTCATTTTTATTATATAAATTTGTGTTTTCAGAAACATAGTAAACACAAAAACATAAGTAACAGGAAAAATCAAACAAAAAGAACATGAACAGTAAATCAAGCTCCAACAATTTCAATAGATTCTTCTGCAACTGTTTCTTCAGCAGGTTTGTCTACCTTTGTGCCAATGTCATCAGAGTAATCTCTATGAACCTCCATCAACTTTCCAATATCAAACTTGGGAGCTTTAAGGATCTTCACTTTTTGAATGAACACATTTTGCAATGGGTAAATAGCACATGTAGCCTTCTCAATTTCCCTTCCAATCTGTGAGAGATTCGGGTATGATAATCCTGGATAACTTCGAAGAATCGTGTTCGTACACTTTCCGAACAAAGTATTTCGATTCTATTCTTGCCTGGGTTCACGAAATCTTTGTGGGAATAATTCTTGAAGAACAATTTGTGTCTGGCAAAAGAGAACTGTTCGGGAATGTAGAAAGAAAGTTCGATTCTGCTTTGTGTCTTTAAACTGAGGTCAAATGACTCCTTATATAGGAGATCAATAACAGAAACCGAAAAGACACAACTGTTCAGAAAAACGGTTACGTCGGTAGGGGCTCTGCCCCTTGGAACCCCAACGGGGCGCTGCACCGCACCCCGTCAGGGGCTTCGCCCCTTGGAACCCCGTTTCAATTATTCGCATTCAATTATACGTTGGTTCGACGAGCGTGCACTCCGCACTACCCTAACTCGTTTCCAAGCTTTAACGCATAATTGCATCGGCCTGTAGTAAATCACATTACTACTAAAATACATTGATGATACTAAAACATCCTCAATGTGTAGTTGTCAGATTCAATTAGTGTTTGCCACTTACGCACCAATGACCTCAATTTGTCTGTGGTAAGATTCATCCCCCAGAAATTTGTCAAGAGATTCTTCCCTTGAACATCCTTAGCTCTAAGCCTAATCTTCCTGAAAGCATGTTCCTCATCAGCTTGGAGATCAGCTAGATCTTTCCAACCGCCATTATTCACTGTTTGCAGATAACAACAACTAGTGACGACTGAGTTCTGATTTGGGTGACCTTTGCCTCTAGTTTTATGTTGACTTTTGATGCATGTTTGTACGTTTGTATTAGTACCACAATATTTTTGATGTATCCTGTTGGAATATGTGCATTTTTACCAAAATATGCATTTGAAGTGATGTTGTCATAGGATAACCAGTTCAGCTTGTTAGATTAAACAGGTGGCTTTGCCAACTCAGCTTAAGCGAGTCGGTTAGCAGACTCAGTGTTAGTTTTGGTCACTTACATACTTATAGTTTAGCTGTTGCTATTTTTGTAAGGTTTCATAATTAGAGCACTCCCGAACCTTTCATATTAGGTTATTATATAAACCATTCAACATAGAATCAGAGGAAGCCATAATATGCCAACAACTCTATAACGAACACCAATCGTCAACCATGTCACAAAAGGAGGCAAACCTCTTTGATCACCTTCATGTAACGGTCTCAGTTTGCTTTGATGAGAAGAGCTTCCTAGTTTGGAGATAGAAAATACTACAAGAGAATAAATAGTATCTCATATGAGAGAAGCAAGACAGGTTTCCTTGCGACATTGATTTATTAGAGTTTGTGGGAATGCTTTCAATTTGGGGGTTTTTGAGGGGTTGAGAGGATTGAGGAAGAGTGTGTGGGGAGAGGAACAAATAATGGATTTTGAGCCATCTAAGGAAGAAGAACAGGAGATATTGCTTTTAGATCGGAAGAACTGTGTGGGGGAGAAACCATGAAAACACCTGTGGAAGATGTGTGGAAGATGTTGTGGAAGTGTATGGTGTGAGAGAAAAAGGTGTGGAAGTGTGCATGTGTACTTCCTTTAAATAAAAATTTAAAAAAAAAATTTAAAAAATTAATATTTTAATCCACGTGTACTGCCACGTTATCCTCCGTTGGAGATATTTAACGTCAAGGACTAATTGCTTACCTGGAAAATTTTTAAGGGATCATTTTTTGAAAGAAAATATTTGAGGGACTAATCGTTATATTTAGAGGGACCTAAAATTTATTTAAGTCATTCTTTTTTTATGGTTTGACGCTTACTTCAAAATATAATTTCGTCCAAGGATAATCTTCACAAGAGAGGGGTCTTGAGTGACTCGCAATTGGAATGCCCTTATGGCTGCGAGTCAATAGAAACAGTTTCTCACATTTTCTGAGTGTGATTTAATTCTGCAGGTGTGTACAGCGATTCTTCGATGGCTAGGCATTTCTACAGCGATGCATAACTCACCGTTATCAAATTTTGAACAATTCAGAGGCTTATCCGGAGTGGGCAGAAGTAAGACAGATAAGTTTTCTGTTTTTTGGTTTGCTACGATTTGGGTAAGCTGGAAATATCGGAACGAAAAAATCTTTTGAGAAAAGGAAAGTTCAGCGGTGCATTTGATTGAAGAAATCAAAGTTCTGTCATGAAATTGCTAGTCTGTAATTTCTGCTGCTTAGTAGCTGTTTGTGTAATTGGCTGCACTTCTTGTGCTTCTGTTATGGTGCAAATTTGGCTGTTTAAAAAAAAACTTATTGATAAATATTTTTAGATATTTTATATATAAAAAATTATAAGGATTTATAAAATGGTGGCTTCTAACATGAGGTAGCAATTATATGTCTCACCGTGGTTCATTGCATTTATACGGTTGGATTTAAAGAATGGTTTAGATTTACTAAAAATAAAAGTAAGAACATTTAAGATTTGTTTTGGGTGAGTATATTCGGTCCAACCTTGTATCAATAACTCTAAGGTTCATTTTCACCATTAAATTAAATAAGTTTGGAATTTTCTTAACTATTATCCTATTGAAAGTATGTATACCATCATTGTATCCATTAGAAAATTAATTAGAAATCGAAAGATATTAGAAAATTTAACAAAATTTATCAAAATAAAAATGAGATTCAAAAAACCAACCATGTCAACAATATGATAAAATGAAAAAGTTCCTGCAAAAGGAGATTTTTTTATACTGACTATAATATATTTTATTGGTTTAAATTTATCTTTTGAAAGAGATTTTTATAAGAGAATATCTTTCTATGAAATCCGAGTCAAGATGAATTTTAAGTTTTTAAACATAAATGCAAAATGCAATTTTGCAGAAGTTGGTAATTCTGATTTTGGCTGAATTTACTTTCAATTTCTTTTACCGGTAAGAATATGTTGCAGAATTTGAGACAACGATTAGGGTGAAGAAGAGAGAATAAGATGAAATAATAATGTATAAGTGATACATTGTAACATTTGATATAACTATTTAATCTAGTGATTAATTGATATATTTACAGCATAAAATATTTTACATTATCAATTCATCATCATCACCATTTGCTATACTTTATATGTTTTTAAAATAAAATTCAAATTTGTTATAACATCTGACGGCTATGATTCTCTGACAGTGTAAAACTCTCAGTACATTTCAATTAAATCCTTTAATCTAACCGTTATTATTAATGGTCCGTCGTGAATCACTTAGTTGATGGTTAACTCTAGATATCACCTTTATAAAATATAAAATAAAATAAACTTTTTATTTTATCCAATTTTATTTAGGTGAACACTTCGGTACACTTGAATTTAGTTGGGTACCGGTACCTTCAATCAATCACAATCTATTATTCAATGCCACATCATTTTATTATTTTATTTTATTTTATAATAAATTAATATTTTACCACAATTTGTACTAAAGTACTGGTACCCAATTTCTTATCATGAGTACCTAAAGATTTGTCTTTTATTTAAATAGTTTTGAACATAAATTGAGTTGAAATCTTTAACCAACCGAGATTTTGTACACATAACTACACTATAATGGCACTCTGTTATAAGGTAACTCCCATTACATCTAAACTAGAAGTTCATGAACAATACCAAATCAAATACACAAAGCTACACTATAATGACTCAAACTAACTAGACAAACACAAATCACACAGAAGTAGACACCATGGCCCCTGCCAAAGTTGGCGATTGCTTGTTTACAAGTCGAATGGTTGACTCGAGGCATCTGTCTTGCCCACTCAAACATGACTTTGCTGTTCCAATCAGTGTGTGGCAAATTGAGGACAATTCATTGCTTTGCTGCAAACCAAGAAACATGGCAGTCAAACATTTTATTGTTTATATTGAATTTGTGATAACAACAAAATATGACAACTTCTTAACCTGAATTCCAACAATTAGATGACATCTTACCATGAAAGATGATGCAATGCAATTACAAGCTTCGAGTGCCATACTTCCTCGAGCAGCCTTCAATTTAGCATAAAAAATTAGTACCAAACTAAAATTTGTTAAATAAATCAAACAATGCAACTAAACCATGCTGGAGATACCTGGGAAGGTTCTTGTGGAATGACACAAAGCAGGTTCTCAAGAACGGCCTTAGACAAAGAATCAAGTTCTTGCTTGTAAGATGAATCCCCATAATATAACATGTCATTGCCAGGTATCTGGAAAGGCAAAAAATATACATTGCAGTGGAAATTAAGATACATAAATTATAAAAACTACAAATCATAATTGGTCAGGAAAACCGGGATTTACAAAACCATAAACCATTGTGCATACTATAGCCACTGCAAATGAGAAAAAACTGGTGTCACAAGAGTGGAACCTTGGTTAGAAACTACAAATGACGAGCAAGATCTTACATAGCATTTACAGTGGAATGAGGGATTATGGCTACTCTTACTCTAGAATCTAAACCATTAGTGAACTTCTCAAAGATGATAGAATTTAAACGATCTGAAGAAAACAGTGTTACCTCCCTACCTCTCTGTCTCTGCAGTTTGATGGGTTCTTATATGAATATATGGAAGAATAGAGAATAAAGGAATGAAATGGTAAAAGAATAACTCAATTATAAAATAATGATGAAAATAACAACTGATGGTGTATCAGCCCCTAAGCACACAGTGCTTCCCTCACCAAGATGGTGAATCCTAGTAGAATTCCTAGATACCTTATTCCTACTCTTCATGTCCTCTTTTATAGCCACAAACTTATTCTTATTTTATTGTAACAAACCCCTCTAATTCTAATAACAAACTCCTATAATAACAATAACAAACTCCTATAATTATTTATTCTATTATTTTATTCCTTTACCACTTCTTCTAGTATAAACCCTAGTCATCCAAATCTCTATCACGGTTGCTGCCAAAGGAAAAGAAACGACTTATCAGGCAAAGAGTGATTGATTGAGTTTACTAGAGACGGTCAATAGATGATCAAGCATTAGCAATATTACTGATCTTTGTTAGGAAGATATGAGAGAAAATGCTATTCATTTCTCCTTCATACTGTTGTTCTTGTTCCCTCCTTCTTTATCTAAAACCCTATAACTTCAACGACTCAAATAAATTATACCCATTATTCTGGAGTTTCAAGGCACAAGAAACCGGCATGGCTTTTCTCATATCTCGTCACAAAAATCAACATTTGTTTTGTTCATTTTGGAATGAAAGAAGGGATGATATATTATTTTTATTCCATTATGTAATCATATACGTTATAACTTATAAGTTGCTTTTAATCACAGTTTACAAATACAAAATAGGGCGGGAAGAGGCTATACCTGTGTATTTGCATGATATGGCAGAGACTTCTGCGATAACGTTGTCAATAATAATAGGATAGATGAAAAAATCTGTGTCTTCATTTTTGGGTCAAACCTGCAGGGGTTTCCAATTCATCCATCAAACAAGATTTGGAAAGGAAAAGAGAGAATATGTTTCAATTATAAATATATGCCGAAAGAAAACTGACCATGATTGGGAACTGATCAATGAAAATAAGTTATTTGGGAAATAGGTAACCGGTAGACTAATATTACCTTCAAAGAAGTTAAAGAAAATCATTGTAAGTACACAGATATATATATATATATATATATATATATATATATATATATATATATATATATATATATATATATATATATATATATATATATGTATATACGTACACATATCTTTATATACTGCAGATAATAATAGTAGAGACCTCGCTTAAAAAAGAGGTTTTTACATTTTAATGAAAATCAATGTAAAAAGTTGAAATAATATTTTACCTGGGACCATAACTAAGAAGCCGCACAGCTTTCTAATAGATGAAACTAGTCCTTCAACATCAGCTGGAGTTCTAAAGCCTACAAAATCGAGCAAAACAATAGTCACAATCTATTTTTGAATGCAAAGAATGCAATCTAGATTACTACAATAAGCATTGTTTTAGAAATAAGACATGTTGGCACAATCAGTGCACTTTAATCACAGAACTGAAAAACAAAAAATATGCCAATACAAGCAACCAAAAGATAAGATAGGAGTTAAATAAAAATACCTCTTGGAAAAGAATAGATGGAATCTATTATCAACAGACCTCCAATAATAAAGACTTATTCTGTAAATACAAGTAATTTAAAAGACTTATTCTATAAACACCTCTTGTAACAAGTGGGCCCAGGGCAGCAGTTGTAAAATTATAAAAGGGGGTTTAGAAGAAGGGTTAAGGGATCGGCTATATTGTTATTGGTTGGTTGGGAGAAATTAGGATCTCCAATTCCTAGCAGTAATTATATGCTACCATTCAAATCATTAGATAATAGACCTAGGGAATACAAGAAAGTCATGATACCCAAGTTACCGAGTTTTCTGCTCCACCTTGAGGTAGTAAAAAACAAAAAATATAGACCATTTCATAGTTTGAGCAACATAAATAAGTTTTAGCTGTGATAACTTAAAACCTTTTCAACACCACTATTGAATAATAGAATATAAGAATTTATCATCAATTAAATTCCCAAACATACCATTAGTAATAAAAGAATAGCATTCATTTTCAAATATTGGTTCTTAGCACTTAAACAACGGCTCGGTGACTACTTTACATATTTTACATATAAATGTACCATCAACTCTGTCCAAGATATGCAAACAGCTGATTCCTGAATCAATTAATCCATCAACATGAGAAACCAAGCCCCCTAAGAATGCTACCTGAAAATTCAAACGATGAATCCGTGAATAAATGTAGGAAAAGTACATAGAACTTTAATGTGCTAAAAGCACTCGTACCAACCTCTGCAGTCTCTAAAAAAATATCAAATTGTCTCTGACTAGAGATAGAAGGTATTGTGACTTCGCTAAATGTGACACATGACTTGAAAAAACTCAGATCTTTCTTAGCACATTGCAAAGATTGAATTGCTAAAGAATTGCTGGAGTGAATGAGAGTTTCCTGCAAGAAAGCATGATTATATATCACAATATATTTTACCAGTGCTATTTGCAAACAAAGTGTCTCCAAACATTACTTCTTTCTTCCAAAACTCTACAAACAATTTTTGGCCTTTAGACTTTATACTTAGAAGAGCATGTCTGGTACACCAAATTGCTTTAAGGGAATTGAAATGAAATTGGAGTGGATAGGATCGAGTGGCATAGTGGGTTGGAATGGAATGACCATTCATATTCCACTGCTTGGTTACATTAGGAATAGAATGACTCCCTAAATAAGAACTACTATGCCCATAACTTACTTACCCGTACAATGAATGGGAATACGCGCTAGTTGTAGAACATTATGATATTCGGATGTCATTTGTAGTAGTTTCTTAGAAGTATACTTTATCATAAATCAACTAAAACAAATGAATGACAAACCTTTAGCTCATTGAATCTGCCAAAAGATGCTCGGCAATCAACCAGAAATGCTAAATGGCGTTCCATCTCTGCTCCATAATCTACCTAGCAATTAGAGGCAGTTCTCAACAAACCATAATCGTGGCAAAAACCTATCACAGCCAAAGAATGTTAACAAGGTCAAAAGTTACCATGTGTACAAAGCGAGATACTGAATGTGCCACTTGGCTTTCATCAGTCTTTGCATTTATAAATTCCATATTATCATGTAGAGTCCGAGAAATTTCAAAAAGCAACTGTATGCTTGTCGGATCCCTAATACGGCCACTCCTGCTCAGAAATAATAATCCACGGTTCCTTAAAATATATGAATCATATATGTACTAGAGAGTGGCCACCAAATGAAAAAAGCTGAAATTTAATTTTCCTCTTAACGCTCAAAGAATATGTCTCTCATGTACATACTAGTAGAAAATCAAGGGGAGCCATATGAGTGCCAATAATGAGTGGAAGGCCAGTAAAGCAAAATGTTTGTTATAAGTAGTACCTTGTCGCCATATTAAGGATGTGCAAAAAAACAACATCCTGTGATTTCCCATGCAATATATCCAAGATTTCAGGAAAATGATTCTACAAAATGATAAACATAAAAGTAAATCACCAATAGCATTCATTCACAGCTTGTGTTTTGAAGTTTATGAATAACAAAAATGATGGAAGGGCGATAGTGTGCAAAATTATATTATAGGAATTTACCAGACAAAACACATCTTCCAAACACTCAAAATGAGACAGAAACTTCACCAAGAGAGATTGCAAGCTTGACATTTCATCTATTGTAACTCCTCCTTTCGAAGCACGCTCTGAAATGCCTCTCAAAATGATGTCCAGATGATTATCCTGTAGATGAGAGAATTTAGAGGAAAGATTACAGAAGAATGTTTTGGAAGTTATTCCCGTGTGATTTGCGGGTGGCAGGTAGATTGATTTGGAAGTTATTCCCATGTGATTTGAGGGTGGCAGGTAGATTGATTAGGAAATACATTGAGGTTGTCTAAATTAATCAAAAGTACGCCATAAAATCAATGCCTTGAGCAAATACAAACAACAAACGCCAATCTATTTTGACATTTACTACCTGCTTGTCGCTGCTTTTCAAGGAGAACCGATGGCATAGTTACTCATGGTTAATATAATTTCAAAACAAAACATCTGAACCTCCAACAAATACTATTTTCGTAGGAATGGAAATAAAAAAGTTGAATACTGCAAATGCATATAAGCCTCAATAATCTAAACCCTGTAAAAAAGACAGGAGAGTAGTGCACTAAACAAAAATAATAAATATGGTATAAACACCCTTTTTATTCACAGTTTATAGGAGCAACAGATTTAATTGTACCCACTACCTCAAACATACCATGTGATTCTGAAGTATAAGATCGGCATAAGCATCTATGACTTTCAGGTACTCATCAAGACTCTTGTTCGTGGCAATAACCTGAAAGTGAAGCCAAATTAGAGAATATATCAAATACCAGGAGGAAAAATGACACTGTCAAAAACATGCTTAGGAATGAAGCCCAGAATAAAATCACTATAAAGCAAAAACAATTGCAAAAATCAAAATTACCACCATATGCTCAAATCTGAACTCATTCTTTTACTATTGCATATATTCCTGTTATTTGTTTCTTAAAATTCTTAGAGAATTTATTATAATTTATTGTAAACTCTATACAAGTGTTTGCCTCATATCAAATAAGAGTATTTGCCTCATATTTTCTACATTACACATACATCTCCTCTTCATATGATATAAGAGGTCTGGTATGTTAAAATTTAAAATCAGGGAGTTTTGAGTAAATATTGGAAACAAGGCAAAATTTAGTTAGTCAAGGTTTATTAAAAGTATACTGGCCGAAAGACTAAATGATTGTTTTGCAGTCATCTCCTAGAAATAGAAACAACCCCCAATTAAGACACTTATTTAAGGGGTCGGCACTTCCTCGACTCATCAAACTTCCCTTAATAATCTGGGTCTGTACACAACATCTAACCAAATTCACCAAATTACAAATGCTGGGAAAGGGATGCTAATTACTAGCATGCAAAATAGCCTTTACCTTAATTCTATATGTAGTAATGAGGTGCACAAACAGAGAATAGAGAGAAGAGAATTAAAAACAACTTAAAATTGCTCAACCTATAGTCTATACAAAGCGTAAACATAACTTAGTATGCCGCAACCAACAATCTATACATACTTTTTACTTTTCTTTTCACTGGTTATTTTTCAGGAAAAGGTGACTGGTTTATTCGAACTGGTATCTTCGTTGGACATGCAAAAGGACTAAAGATGAATTTTTCATTCTTATTTTTTATTACTTTTTGAGATAATTCTACTTGAGTTATTTATCTCTCTTTCTCTTTCTATTATGATATATATTTTTATTTTGCATTATAAGGGAATTTCCCATTACTGATGCCTAGAGAATAAAACAAAACAAAACAAAACAAAACAAAACAAAAGTTATTTATCTCTTTTGCCATTATAAGATAATTCTACTTGAGTTATTTATCTCTCTTTCCTCTTTCTATTTTTATTTTTTCATAAAACAAAACAAAAGTTGATGGAAAGAGAATAAATTAATGAAAGAAGTGCAAGACTGTACAAATATATATCCTCGTAGAATAACCAAAAAAAATGACATCAACTAAGAATAAACAGAAAACGTGCCCCTGAGAGCATGCTTGCCCGCCACTAGATGAAACAACAAAGAAAATACATCATTTCCCCAAAGATGTAGATAAATAAAGAGATAGGTAGATCTACAAAGAAAGTAATGATGCAACTCGAGATGGACTAGAAATATATAAGTACCTGCATAACTTTATCCAACACAGCATTGACAATGTCAACTGGGCATTTCCCTTCATACAGCCTGAACCCAAGCAATCTGTAATTCAGGTGCTGTATTGCCAAAAAGAACATTAAAAGTGCATATCGGAAAAACAGATACAAAGAAGGTTAGCTAGAATAGAGTAAATAACTTCAAAATGTGTACTAGAAGTATTTAAGGCACGATAGAAATTGTAAATGCAAACCTGATGAAAGGAATTATCATTGTTAAATTCAATGAGATGAAGGATGTGCACGACATTTGAATTGACTACTCCAATAGGGAGTTCTTTCAGTAAATGATGAAGAACAAGCGAAACACATGAAACAGTCCCAAAATTTTGTTGATTATTCATTAATCCAAGCTCTGATAGAACTTCATTGACTCGTCTCTTGAGCATAGAAATTATACATATATCAGCATAATGCAAAGGATAAAGAAAGGAGAAAAGCATGGTAAAATTAGCAATCTGAATTTTCTTTTTCAAACTTTTTGTCCAGTTACTTTATTCTTATTGAAGGTTAAGACATGGATTTAATTTTCCATTATAATAATAAGTACCCTAAGCATGTAGCTATGTGCATATTTCACTAAATTTCAACCAGCATTTTCTTTTGAATTGCTCAAGCAAAATTCAAAATGGGAAATCAATGATACCAACCAATGAAACTTTAGTTATATGCTTCATAAAACAAAGATGTATGGGGTTTTAAAAAAAACAGATGTGTGGGACTAGGAACACATAAAATTGTCCAAAACAAGTAAACACGTTAAAATGAACTTCATCACATACCTGGGATAACCCAATAAATATAGACTTCATAATGTACTCAATGGCTGGTTCCATTAGACTGATTTGCAATTTTTGGTTATTTTGGAAATTTCCAAGATTACTTTCATTGGTTGCTAAGGTTTGTGTCAAAATAACTCTGAGATCATTAACACAAGTAACAAGATAACCTGTTACAATTGCGCAATTCATGAAATGAGTTTTATGAAAATGAACACGAGGAAATATACAGCAAACAGATACATTAAAGTGCAGAAAAAGAGAATGAGTCAACAAGTCAATGACCTTTGCATTCCATTGAAAAAAAGGGATAAGAGAGAAAATTAGGGCTTGTTTCATTTCTGTTTCTTTTCCATTTCTACATGCATTTAGTGTTTTCACTTTTATTCACAAAAATTCCACTTGTTTCACTGTGTTTCTTGGTTATAAGGATTTGCACATAAAACAATGAAAACAACTAAACCTTGTTTTCATTGTTTCCTATACATAACTGTGAAAACATCAAATAAAGTAAAACAATATAACATTTTGTAATTAAAACGGGAAATTAAAAAAGAATGGAAATAGAAATCAAAGAGGTTCTTAAGCATTCATTGGGAAACCAAGCACAGCTGTAGAGCACAGAATACAAAATAAGAGCACAAAACATCACCAGAGAAGAGTATAGAGCAACAATCCAGATTTTTTTATTCTACTTAATCTGAAATAGTTAGTAAAATAAGGTATTAATCTGCACGAGGATCGTATTCTCAATGGCCTGTAAAATTTGGTAATTTAGAGAAGAAATTGAAAAGTTTCAAAACAGTATTTGTGTATTGACAACAAAGAGCATATATAACATCTCATATGAGGTCTTGGATTGCAGTTTGCTAGGGACTAGAGCATTTTGACACACAATTATTCTTAGAATTTGGGTTGGGCCAAACTCATTCCTACAAAACTGGCTTGTAAGATGAGGGCTGCCCAAGTTTTATAAACACTACCCAAGTCATATCGCTAAGCAATGTGGGACTAAATCCTCCTCTTCAAACCCATCATAATGAAGGTGTTAGAGGTTGTAATGAAGGCAAGCCAAATGCCGCAATTAGGCGACTAGGGGCGAACCACAATGAAGGCGGAATTTCCAACAACTATATATGCAAGGCCCGACAAAAAACTCTGGATACATACAGATTAAATTTTCACAATTAAAAGGGCCCACCTGGTTCACATGTTTTATACATCCTAAGAATTGACATACAAGATAAACTAAAATACCTATGTCATGTGATGGCAGCTTCTGAGCACAATGAGCCATATATAGACGGCAATATGCAGATGCCACTGGATCACCTAATCCTCTTGTCATCATCACTAAGCGTTGGAGACTGTCTGTAGGCTGGTCACGAAGAAAATGCCAGCAAGGCAATATTGCAAGCTCCAAGTAACTATGATACAATTTCATATAAACAGTGAGCACGTGCCATTCAGTCAGAAGCAATCTTCAGTGCAGCAATTTTCCAAAGTTTTTAACAAACTCTTCAAATAGTTTTCTGAAAGTAGATCTATATTATAGCCAAATTTTATGCAATATTGACAGAAAACGTTGCTTGCCGCATTGCTTACAATCTTGTTTTAACATTCTATCAGAGGTTCCAAAACATTTTTGAAATTAATTATAAGATGATACTCCACAACAAAGTACATAGCTGCAAATAACAGCCCTATACCACTGCCCAATAAAAACCCTACAGAATATAGCCAGCCCAACCTTTTTTATATTGAAGTTTGTGTATTTTACAACTATTCACCACGTATGTCCAATTTCTAACTAAATCCAAAATAACACAAGCTTAAGCTTCTTGATGCAGAAGCAATTATTGATTTGTTAGGAAAAGACAACTTACTGTAAGCTACTAAACAGATTTAAGGAAGTAACCCTGACGAAACAGAGTAATTGATGATTGCATCAATGGTGCAATGTAAGACCGGTTGGATGCAAGATTCCAGACAAATTGAATAACAAAAGGAAAATGAATATACCTAGAGATTGAGACCCCAATTCTCAGCTCTACCATATCCAACACTTCTTAAAAAAAATTCCTACGTCGTTCTGTTATTCCTCACTCCATATATTCATTTTCTTCTATCTCCCCGTCTCCAATCATGACCCCTGGACAAAGCAACACTTCTTTAAATTCTTTCCTACGTCATTCTGCTATCCCTCACTCAATATATTCCTTTTTTTCCCTCTCCCCGTCTCCAATCATGATTCCTGCACAATCCCAGCTGTCAATTTGGTTACATTTATCTATTGCCTCACGCTTCCTTCCACTTCTGGCTCTAGTTCCTGCAAGCCCACCTTGTAAGATGGGCTCAAATACCAACTTAGAATTTGGATAGGATATAACTCCTTATAAAGTTGAGAGATGCCTCATAAACACTTTTCTAGAGTATATCTCTTCGAAGGTAGAACTAACACATGTAAACAATAGAGCAATAGTCAAAGAACTAGGTCAAGGAGGCTTTCCTAACTTATCAAGAACCAGATAATCCCAAAAGCATAAGCAGTTAGCATTGACCCACAAATTGTTTTTATGTATAACAAAGCTGTGCTTCACCAGCAAAGAAGAATGGCCAATTATTGTGCTTGGACTTTGGGTTTAGCTTTAAGATTGCAAAAATCTAGAAGGATGAGATTTTCGTAAGGGTGTAGCTATGAACAGTCTTTTAAAACTGAATTGTTAGAAATTATAATTGTGATATATGAAGAAAATAGAGGTGAACATGACATCATAAAGTTTCAAACCAACATAAACAGAAGAAACTTAACTTTGTCGGAAAAAGCTTACAACAAATAAGTTAAATAGAGGGAGGGATAAGGAATTCACATGCGTGGAAGAAGATCTTGCACAGCACCAATTTTGCTGAACCAGTTGTAGCAAGTTTCTTTGGCGTCAGCACAAATATCTCTGGCTTCAAAGTTTTCTACACAGTTCAAATAAAATATTTAAGAAATAAAATGCCACAGATCATCAACTTGTATGGCGTATAAAGTAATCTCAATAACTGTGATACAGATGGAAACATTCAAACATATTTGGCGACTTCTTGTGTTTGAGATTGAGATAGTGAGGGCCTTCATTCAAGTTAGGGCATATTTTCAATTGGTTAGTTCATCCCAAATAAGAAATATCCCAAATTGTGATTTGATTTGATGCATGTGTAAAAAAGCTTTACAGCATCGCTGCATAGAAATTAATCTCATACAAGTATGCATACTTTATTTCATACGCATTTTCTACTTCATATACATTTTGATATTTTTGTATTAATAATATAGAAACTATTGCATTTGTTTATTATAATGATGCCCCTTTCTGTACCCATGCAACTTCGAGAATTCTATTTTGTGATGTTTTGTTTTGAATTGAACATTTTAGCGGTCTAATGAATAATGATACATTTTATATAGATACTCTTATTTTTTATTGACATACCCGTACCTTTATTTGTTTTTTTAATATTGTATTACCTAGGCATCATAGGTACAAGTTATGTATGTAAGCAATTCAAATTGACAAAGTACCTGCCAAATTGCAGAGTAGAACTCCGTCTTCAGTAAATTCTGCTTTCTGCTTTATGCGTTTCCAAACCAGGTCCCCAATCATGTCCATGATATCTGTGACAAGGACAAATAGAGTGGGATAAAACTCAAATACTGATGTATCCACCATAAGCTTAGCAACCTGCAAATAAATAATCATTTTCAGATGTGCATAGTCTACCATTAGCAACACAGTTAAGATCAGAAACAAAAAGAAATCATTATCTCAATCACACAATCTCAAGATAGTAGAATATGAGTAAGTCAACTGGGAAGCCACTTCTAATTAATCAATATATGTTTGAAACAAAAACATTACTAATACTGAGTGAATAAAGCACAGAGGAAAAGAAAATAGAAAAATGTTATTACAGTTTACAAGGGCACTTTCATCCCTATATCATCTGAGAAATGGGAAACCAAGCACAGAAACAGATAAACAAGCAACAAGAACTGTGCTAAGCTGAAAAGTTACACAAGGAAGGATCTCTAACCTAGGATTTCTAGATAAGGTCAAATCACTAGATACATGCATATGAAATAAAGAAAAAGAAGATTGTGTTGAATAGACACTGAAATGAAGATTTTCCGTGTCCTATATTATACAACTAAAAGCAGGGTACAACAAGCATTGTAAACTTTAGGATATGGGCAGTGTTGTTGATGGCGATCCATGGGCATGGCAGACAGCCAAAATCCCGCCATACCGGCTGCTTTGCAGCGCCGTTATAGCAGATTATGGCACCGCTATTTGATAAAGTAAAATACCATATCAAAGGACCAAATAACAGACAACCTACTATAGATAAAACCTTCTACTTAATCAATTAAATGAGTATCATACATATAATACATTCTAGCTAAATGGAGCAACTAAAAAAATAAATATGTTTATCTTTCTTCTTGATTTCGAAAAACAAAAAAGGTGATTTAACTTATACAACAATAACATTGCAAAATAAATTATTTACATTGAAGTTCACCTTTATAGATAATTTTAAGGATGTTACACGGTTATCAGCAAGCCAAGAACGGGTAATTTCATCTTTGAGCTCGTGTAATCGAGAAACATACTCCTGCCAAGTAATCACCTTGACACCCTCGTCTGCAAATTTTTTAGGATCATCTAGTTCTTCCAAGTGCATACTTGTTGAAGACTTGTCGTGTGCTGAAAATTGGTACACCATATAAGTAAATGAGGTTAAATAAAGGATAAAATATTAAAAATCAATGTAAAAGATATTGGCAGTTTGGCATACATTTTCCACTTCTCATCAAAACATCGGGCATCTGTAATTTGAAAAATAAATAATTATATAACTAAAACAGAAATTCAAAAATCTCTCTAAAGTGCTACATAAAGTGTGCTTAATAAGAATTGAAGTGATTTTAGTCAGGTTTTCTTTTTGCACAACCAGTAATCATCGCATCTGCAAGTCTACGAATGATAGGTAAACCTCTTAAAAATATTTGATAGTTAATATCCATTAAAGTGGCCAATGAAACAGTGTTTCTCACATGGAAACTAATGAATGATAGAAAGCTCTATATTTGTGAAATGGAAAAATATCCAGCCCTAAAAAAGACATTGAAAAAGAGAATAATCCTTGCAGAAGGGTATTGCCCAAATCCACAGCGGTTGACCCTAACTCGGTGGCAGTATCAAAATTCATACATCAATCAATCACTGCGGGCAATTAAGAATGTTCAAATTCAATATGAAGTCTCTGTAGTGTCATCACAAAACATGCTTCCCTTGCATGACAAATACTACATTTACCCTCAGCCATCCTTAGATACCATCATATATTTATACATGACACCTTTAAAATTTTATAGGAACCAAAAAAAGGAAATACAGTAAAACTTACGGAAGAAAGGGAGACCATTTTTGAAACAGGAAACCTCTGCATAAGTAGTCTCCTGAAAGAGGTCCACTCCTTTATTGGCTGATCACCAGAAGTTTCGCTCAAATTGCCGGGATTTGGAGGGGTAGACACTGCATCATTATCAATTCCTCCTCTCAGTGGATCATAGAAATCAGCATCCCCACCAACCACAGCATCGTTAACCTTAATAGAGAATATCAACAAATAACTGAAGATTGTCAGTTTGTCACAACTTACAAATGTAATGTTTGTAAGGATAATGTGAAAACTGAATATTATATTTTCATTGTGAATAATGTACAAGCACGAATCTCTTTATGTTATGTAGGCTGTTCTAATCTAATGGGTCTGACTAATAGACTAAACGACCGAATACAAATTACTACTAACAATAGTAAAAATAATGACAACAGATATGTTTCAAAATAAGATTTTGGAGGGCTAAATCTATAATTTGGTATATATTAAAGATTTTTAAAAAGTTGAAATAATAACATGATAGATTTAATTTTTTTTAAAGATAATAAGTAATAGGCTTAATTACGGTTTTGGTCCACCTATATTATCTGATTCACGAAATTGATCCCCTTATTTTAAATTTAAATAGTTTTTGTCCCCATTTAATACTTTTAGACTTAAATAAAATTAAAGATGTTTTCATTTTTTAAATAATAAATTTCTTGTGAAACATGACAAATCATCGTATATAAACTTATTGTGAAACTTTATAAATAAAAATATAAGTTGAAAAATGAACATCTCATCTATTTCCTATGAAAAACGTGAGAGGGAGATCAAAATTGTTTGAATTTAAAATATGGGGACTAATTTCGAGAATCAGATAAAATTGAAGGACCAAAACTGTAATTTGGACCAAGTAATATCATGAGGATGATAATGTAACATTTCAATGTCACTAATTTTATTTTTAGAAATATTGTATAGCTTCTTTGATTAAGAGTAAAATAAGGTTATGTTTGAATATCATGAAATGAACCGAGCAACATGGAGTAGAGCGGAATGGAGTGGAACAAAATGAGGATTTCATTCTGTCGTTTGAGTATTTTAAGACGGAGTCGGGCAAATTTTCTATTCTGCACAAATTTGAGGATAAGAAATATGATGGTAAGTGATGGAATGGAATGGAATCCATACCACTTCATTTGATCCGCTCCATACTATTTTATTTTGATCCAAACAACGGAAGTTCATTCCACACCATTCCATTCCAGTCACATTCCTCTGTTCAAACATGCACTGAAATTGAATAAACCAACATTTAGGGTCCTGTTTGGTTCAATTGAGAGGAGGGGAGGGAATTTTATCAGGGGAAGGGAGTGATTTTAATTACATATATGTTTGGTTCGAAATATGAAAGGGGAGGGGAGGGGAGGCATTTTATTTACAAATATGTTTAGTTAACAGGGGGAGGTATTTTAAAACTAATTTACTTTTTTATCCTTCTAATTTTACTATAAGAATCATGATATTTACCGCTTATAACTCACATATAAATTCATTCACGAAATATAAGTGTTCAATCAGAAAACATCATGACAAATTTTATAAAAACGTAACGATTATAATATATAATTTCAAAAAAAAAAATTATCAAATACAATAAAATTTAACAAAAATTATTATAAACAAAAACATTATGATAATTAAAAAATAACATAAAATATAAAAAATAAAATAAAATAATTTAAACACATATAATAATAATAATAAGATGAAGATATAAAAAAAATATAAAAAGAAGATAAAATTTGTTCAAAATATAACTTTTAACATTTTAATAAATTAATTTATATTTAAATAAATAAATAAGAATAAAAATGTAATTATAATTATAATTATAATTAAACACCTCCCCTCCCTCCAAATCCTTCCATATGGGAGCAAAAAATGGACCGGAGGGATTTTAGTCCCCTCTATCTACCTCTCCTCTCTCTCTCTTACAATTTGAATCATACACAAAAACTATTAAATATTATCTCCCTTTATTTACCCCCAACCAAACAAACCCTTACGTCACTAAACTATCAGTCCTTCTGATTTAATCCCTAAACTAGTATAAAATTATAACAAGTAGTAATTCGTAAACTATATGAAATCCGTCGATTTAATCCCCAAATATCTTATCAGCATGAGGTAAATATACATAATTTATGACTAATAAGAAACGGAAATTGATGGTTTATTTCCCTAAAATTCTATGTAATCACAGTAATTCAACTTGAAAATCACAACACCAAGCAGTATCACAAAAAGCTACTAGTTTGCAATTCATGATTACGAATCTGTGAATATTTATTCCTAGTGAATAACAGTTTCTTATTCATTTGCTTGGCGAAATCAGATAACGCAACACCGATGATACATGATAGCATATAGCAGATAGTTTACAATTCAAGGTTAAGAGATGGACCTGTGTGAGAGGCGGAAGTGGAGAAGAGAGAGGATCAGCATCGGCGCGTGCGCGAGGAAGCGCGTGAGATTCATACTCAGTTTTGTAATCACGATGTCTGAACTCCATGAAATGAAAATATTCGAGAATGAGAGACGGGAGAATTCGGGGTTTAGCTCTTGGCACTCTGATTTTTCAGCCCCTTAATTGTTTTGTTAATATTTTCATGGTTTCAATCCCTTTTTTATTTAATCATAAAAAAAATTCCATTGTTTCTTTTTTATCATGAGTATCCATTAAGTCTACTTGACCGATTAATAACGTCATTTTCAATAATTTCCCGTTTATTTATCGACACAATTCAAGATATGTCAAATTAAAAATGAAAGAATTATCTATAGAAAATTCAACACTAAGAGTTGTCGGAAAAATATTAAAGTTATACACTCTATCCTAAGAGAATGATGCAAGCATAACTCTAATTCCAAAGTCCTAAAACCTTAAAGGTTTAGTCTCTAATGATGAGATGAGAAGAGAGACCCAAAGAAGATTCAAAGGTAAATGCTAAAGGGGACTAATCACAACCCTAATTATTATCATGATTGGATGTTCCTATGGTTTGTGAGGCTTAAAAGAGATCTTCAAAGAAGCCACCAATGGAAGAAGCAGATGAAAGGAGGAAGAAGCAGATGGATAAGTTACTTACTTCATTGAAGGAGATAAGTAACTTAGAGAAAGAAAGTGAGAGATGAACATGAATGAGCAAGCTCACTCTAAGACAATGAAAAATGCAGCAATGATGTATATGAAAAAGATGAAGAGAAATGAGAAGTGAAGGCAAATTCACTTCTCAAATTACTTACCACCTGAAAATGTTAGCACAATATGCATAAGGAAAGAAATGGAATGGAATGAAACATATGCAAAGGTAAAATCCAAAACCAGAAGCATACACATGATGCAAATGATGTTATGAGATGATACAAAGGCATACAAAGTGCAATGAATGGTCATATAAAAGATTGGATACAAATGAAGCATGCTTTGAAGTATGAAAACCCATGGATGTTTATGAAATGAAATGGATGCAAAGCATAGCAGATGTATGAATAAATGACCAAGCAATGTCTTAAGATGTCTAATATGGCATATACAAGTGCTTAGAATGTCATGACAAGTTCATATGTTCATGCAATGCAATGTAAGATGCAAGTATGGATGCTAAATTAGGGTTACATGAAAGGATGAGATGCAAATGATCAAAACAGAAACAATTCACATGATAAAAATTTGCAAATGAGCTCAAACAAACCCTAATCCCATGTGATATCACACCCCAAAGGAGAAGGTCTAACTCTTAACCTAAAAGAAGTTATGATTTTCCTAAGTTAACTAGGGTTTTTGGGTACCTTATTAAGAGAAAAAATGCAAATCAATTTGAAAATGAAAGATAAATTCATGACAAAAATATCCTAGAAACTACATGCTATATGGAAAACAATGCAAAAAGAACCATCATCAAAACATTCATGGTTAGGCAGAAAAGGTTTTTCAAAGTTAGGGTTCTAAAAAGGGGATTTTATGAACCCTAAATTCAAAGAAAATGTCAAAGCATGTTCAAAACCAAAAAGAAATTTGTATGAATGGTTTGACAATGTTTCTAAATGTCTAAAGATGCAATGTGAATTTTTTGGGATTTTTGGAAACCTAAATGGTATTTTAATTAATTAATTTCCATTAATTAATTAAAATAAACATTTAAATATTTTTAAAATGATTTTTTAATGCAAAAAAATAAAAATAAAAATGTTTTTGGGTGAAGAAAAATATTTGGAATTAAAATGCAGAAGGAAATATTTTTATGATTTTTCTAGGTATTTTAAATAAAATGATAAAGAAAAATGCAATTTAAATAAAATAAAAATCAGATTAGATGAAAGTATGAGGACCTAAAGGCTGTGGTTTAAAGCTGGGAAAAAGATGTTGACTGGCGCGCAGATCAAAGGTTCAGATTCAAACTGACCTAATTAATTAATCTAATTAATCACAATTATAATTAAATGGACACATCTTGGCCCTCCATCACACGCGGGAAACACTGATCCAACGCTCATCATTCAAACTCACACTAACCCTAATTAAAACCCTAATTAATCTCAGGTGGCCGGAGAAGACTTTCGGTCGTCTTCTCCGGCGAGCTCCTCCCCTGAGCTTCCTCAAAACACCTCCACAGGCTCTCAAACTCTCCAGAATCAATCCTTAAACATCATAGAACACAAATCCAGCAACAAAAACCATTTCTCATGCATCAAAATGACGAATCGAAGAATAACATTTTTAGGTCAAAACTTTCAGAAGTTCATGAAATCCTCATATCTTAACCATTTTCAAAAATAAATACATCAGCATGATCAACACATCACATAGATTCATTTAGGAACTTAAAATTACATTTCTGGAAAAAAGTTCTTGATGATACATGAGCTTGAGCTTTCTCAGTTTGGCACTTTCTGGACTTCTCTCTTATGCAAATGGCCTCCACTTGATCCCCTAATGCTATTGCAAGGCTTGGAATAAGTTGAAATGAGCTGGATTGAGAGGTTGCAACTCAACTGGTCCAGAATTGTGTTTATGTTTGGATGACTTTTAGGGCTTGGCAATGGTTGGGAAATGATCTGTGGGTGATGGTGAGTTAATCTATGGAAAAATATTGGAGGTTTGATGCTTGTGCAGAGTGTTTCGAAGAGAGGAAGATTAAGGGTGATTTTTGTGAACTTGGCTTATGAGAGGTTCTGAGCTCCAATGTTATGTGAAGTAGCTTGCTTTGAGTCCACATAACATGTCTTGATAGGTCAGAAAGTGGGTGGTGGCCTATGGTGATTGGTATGGGGCAAGTTGCAAAAAGTCAACAACTTGTGTACTTGAGGTATGGGCTCATGCAGCAGCTGTTTTATGGCATGTCCTGGTTCAGCATTGATCAAGGAGAGCCATGGGATTCATTTTATGCAGATGGATGGCTTAGAGGCATGACTTTCATTGGTTTTGCAAGACTTTGCAATTTTGCCCCCTTTGAGAAATCTTGTGATGCAAGGCATGAAAACAAGTGATTCTTTGGGCAATTCTGGTCACAATGCAATGTACTATGTTTGTATGATGCTTAGAGATGCATTAGAGGTCACAAAATGACTTGGCAAGTGGTTTTGCAAAAAATCCTCTTTGGTGCGAAAGTGAAAATTATAGGATCTTTGCCAACTTTGAAAGATCATAACTTGAGTTCTATAATTAATTAGAACATATTCTTGTAATTTTTGAAAAGGGAATGATCCAATCTATAACTTTCATGACCAACAATTTTTCATTTGAAGCATTTTTGGTTGAGAAAGAGGAGGTTGAAAAACTTTCCCAAAATGGAAAGTTTCCATTACAAGTCATTTCCATTTTTGGCAACTTTTGGTTTAGCTCAAATTTCTTCAATTTTGTGAACTTCCAAACACTTCAATGATCAAATAAAGATCATATAACTTCAATTTGATGAAAATAACCCTTTGGTTCCATTGTTGGGGGCCTCAGATGCCCTGATTTTGCACTGACTTGCTCAAGAAGTTACCTAGTGAACAAATGACTTCCACAATGCATTTCTTCATCAAACTTTCTACATATGATCCTTATAGCATCCTAAGAACAATAGAAACAAGAATGACCAAAAAATTGTGAGTTATGGCCTCTGAAACCAAAACCCTAATTTCAGGTCATCTGTGTAGTGAAACCCTAGCTCTGCTTTCATGCTTTCCAAGTTCTTGTGATTTTTTTACTTCCTTGATCTTTGAGGGATATAATATGATGATGTAACACACATGGACCCTCTTGGAATGATTGTAGACCTTTTGAGTGACTCAGATGGATCCTTGGATTGCTCAGATCACCAACCCTAGATGCAGATGAACTTGAGCTATGTAGATGGAACAAATATGCAATATGAGATGATATGCTTAGACTTATACAAGTATGAAAGATCACAAGCCAAGGTGTGAAATGAGTGAGGGAAAATTTGGGGTGTTTACAGAGAGCACAAGGAAAAATGTTCGTGTTAGTGTGTAATTGGTTGATTTTCCTCCACTACCCCATGTGCCTTCTTTGTATTATATGTTTCCATGAAATAATGCATAAAAAGAAGAAACAAAATGAAAGTAGTATGCTACATATTTGGTCATGTGAAAGAGCCATAATACCACTAGAACAATATTAGGACATAATAAAATGTGACACAAAATAACAAAAATAATGGACCAATGAGGCAATGACACATGTGCACCAAAAACCTTAAAAATGCATTAAACTTTAAAAATTCATATTTTGAGTTCTAGGAAGGATATGAAGGTGTTCTTGGACTTTTTGGAAAGGAAAAATCAAGATCTATAAGTTTCATATTCATGGAAAAATCATTTGAAGCTTTTTTGAACATGAAATAATGGCTTGAAGGTCTAGGGCAAAGAATTCCAAAAATAGAAACTTTTCATGTGAAAAATTCCCAATTTAGCAACTTCTTGTAAATCCACGATTCCTGATAATTGAGCTCATTCAAGTTGTTTCTTGACCAAATAAAGGTCCATGAAGTTGATAATCATGATCAAAACCCTAAAATTCCATTGTTTGACTTTTCTTCTGAACAATTGACTTCTTTCTTCAACTGTAAACAACTGAGCCATTGTCTAACTTCCTCAATGAATTTTTGCACCAAATTTAATCCCTAGGCCTTGTATACCATATGAAAGCCTTTGACCACAAGAATTGGTCAAAGCTATGAGGATATAATGATTTGAGGTAAAACCCTAATTAGGGTTTCTTTGTATATGAGGATATTGTACTATTGAGCTTCTGATGAACCCCACCCCTTCTAGGGCTTTGAGGATGAGTTTAAACTTGTATGAGATATGAGGATCCCTGGTAGGCTTCTTGCAAGACCAATTGTCTCTTATCTTGACTTTGAAGAATCATAGCTTGATGGATGACTGATCACATGCCCTATGTGTCGCTCCCGGGATTTTCATCCTAGTACGAACGCGAAAGTGGCGCGGAAAAGGTAGAGTCGCCAGCCAGACATTTTTATCCCAAAAGAATGGGAAAGGTAATGTTGCACAAACCTGAGGAAGAAGGAAAGGACAAGGTCCTGCGAACCAAAGATCTGAGTTCGGGAGTCGGTTACGACCTGGGAAGGTATTAGCACCCCAGATCGTCCGTCGTACCCGACGGGATCCACGCTTGCTTGTTTGATTTCAAAGGGTGAGAAATAATATGCTGCTGAAATGAAATAATGGCTATCTGGAATGGAATGGAAATGAAAAAGGAACTGAAATAAGAAAATGGAAAGAAAGGGGGAAATGTAGGGAAAATAAAGAATGTGCTCGAACGGGCCCTACCCCGCTGCCTACGTACCTCATCGGGATAATGAGGATCAGAGTCGACGTAGTTCGCCTAACCTAGGCGGGAACTATTCGTTTGTGTTTTTTATGCTGGAACTGCGTATGTCTATGCTCAGGTGTTGCAGGCTCGTCTGGTACGAGTGCGTTTACCGTCTTGCATGCGAGACAAGTCGTCGCGAGTTCGCGTTGTGAATGAATGAGATGAGAAGAGAAGTTCCCGCAGGATAGTCGCTTATTGTTTGTTTTTGGCTTTTATGAGAAGTGTTTTGAATTTTTGTTTGTGAACTGTCTTGTACTAAGACCTATCCATCGCGGGAAGTATTTACACCTCGCCCCGAAACAGGACGCGTATAAACACTCCGCAACAAAGTCTCGTGTCGTACAAGATTGTTCGGTTTTTATTAAGTGTTTTATTGCTTTTCTTTTGAGATGAGAAAGAGAATGACTCAAGTTGATAAAAGGAAAAATCTAAGGGACTAAGACTCAATCCTAATTTTGTTATATATTTACAAAGTGATCCTAATGGTTAGTGAGGTTTTCTACTCCTAATGGAATCTTAAAACTATTAGAACTCAACTTACTTCTTAATGAAGTTAAGTTGATTCTAAGAACACAAAGAGGGAATCCTATACAAGTTGTAACAATAAAAATAAGGCAAAACAATGAAATCAACTATGAGAAATAATATTCTAAAAATGCCTTAAAGGCATGAATAATAAATAGTCTTATTTATTTATTCTATTTCTATATGGAAATGAACTTCATGCTAAATTCTAAATCTAAGTCAAACTTAATATTTATCCTAAAACAAATTAAACTAAACCTAAGTCTAATGCTAAATTCTATGACTAAAATTAATCTAGACTATTATTATTATTATTATTATTTTTGTATTGAACTATATTTTCTTTTAATGGCCTAATCTAATGGAATTATGCATAACTAAGCCAAAATTAATATTCTAAAAAAAATACTAAATCTTCTAGAAAAATTGTGAAAATTAAATCATATGATCCTAACACTATCTAAAATAGTATACTAAGAGGGATTCTAAAAATACTTATTTTTCCTATGCCTAAACATTATTTAATTTCAGCTAAGATTAACCATTATTTCCTAAGGATTTTATTACCAAAACCTAAGATAAAAAATTCCTAAAAATCCACTAAAAATATCCTAAGAACTATCAAGGGTCTTTTAATTATAGAAAAAAGAATGGCTCAAAAAAGTGGTTAGAAGCTATTTAAATAAAATAAACAAAATTCATCACAATTAAGAAGAAATTCAATAAAGCTAAATACAAGAATAATTCAGAATTAATTCAAAAATAAATAAATTCCAGAAAATAAAAATATCATAAATTTCTAAATTGATTTATTGAACTACCTTAATTTTTATAGAATTTCCTAATGATTTTTACTATTTTTATTAGATTTAATTTGAAACTATGATTAACTAAAATAAAATATCTAAAGAAATAATACAGGGGGTGCTTTAGTAATACTTTAAGTTCTTTTTACTCTACTGGGCCTAAAAACAGGGTGCAGATAGCAGAGTGGCTAAGCCCACTTACACTGAAAAATGAGGGGAGTGCAGACAGCAGTTTTCTTAGTTATTTATATATTGGGCCTAAAAGTGGGGTGCCAAAATTAAACATATCTTTTAATTAATTTATAACAAAGGGATTAAATTCTAATCTTATTACAATACTTAATTAAAATCTGAATTAAAGAAAAAATTAAATCTTAATCTAATATTTATATATAAACTCTTAGTCTTAAATAATGACTTAAATATTAATCTCATGGTTCTCTCAATTAAGCTACTATTTTAGCTTAAGAAAAAATAATCAAATTAACTTATGGTAATTTTTTCTTCTAAAAATCTTAACTTAATAAAAGAGATTAAACTAATCTTAAAAAAAAAAAAATATTCTCTACAAATCTTAATTAAAATATAATCTTTTATTATAATATTTCTTGTTATAAATTCCTAATTAATCTAATCTTGTAAAAAAAAGAATTAAGAAAATAATCCTAGAAAACTTAATCTAAAACATAATTATACAAATAATCCTGAAAACTTAATCTAAAACATAATTATACAAATAATCAAATAAAATCAGAAAATGAAGATGGAACCCTAGTTCCTCTTCTCCCTCTCCCAGCGCCGCCGCACATCCCTCCCCTTCTCCGTCGCCTCCAATTCGCCGTCAAACCCTAACTCATCCTCCTCTTCCCCTTTTCGAAACCACAACCTAACTCACCTCTCTCACCTCTTCTTCTTCATCTCTCTGATGATAAGCCAAACAAGAACAACCTAACGTTCTTTCTAACCTTAATCGCCGATAGCACCTCACCGGACAACAGCCATACTCGCCACCCATGATTCAACACCACCGAAAGCCTCTTCTCAACATCCCCCCTACTCTCCTGAACAAAACACACTCACCCTCTCAAATTATCACCCGCAACGCACTAAGGATGCACGATAAGCTCCGACGCGCCACCAGTACAAGAGCTACACAGTAATGGTATGAGGATGATTCGTACCTTGTATCGTTGAAGATGAAGTGCGAATGCAGCTTTGATTCCTTGAAGAAGCGGCTTCAAAGGCGAACGCGACGCGGACGCGGTGAAGAAGCCTTCACGTGCTCCGTAATCCCTTTCAGGTATGACTCGTTTTTAACTCTTCTTCTCCTTGCATATTCTCGATTTCGCACATTCGATGGCGTCACTGAATTGTTGTTAATGACGCTTGATGGTGCTTCTTTTCTCTTCTCTGCTTCTGTGTGTTCTTGCCCGCGACTTTTACTGATACATCTTCCTCACTGGATTTCTTTGCAATTTCAATGAGTCTTGCAGGTACTGACCTTATTGAAACTGTGATCAAGAATTCTTTGCGGGGATGACATTGTTGCAACAACCAGGAGGGAATAATAGTGCTGCTGATGATGACTTGATGGTGAAATTGTTGGAGCCAAAAGGTGTATTGGTGGTTCTTGATGGATGAGACAATTCTGAGAACTCAAGACCAAGATGGAGATGGAGAATTTGTGAGGTTTTTGGGAGAGGAAAAGAGATTAGAGGAGAAGGTTGAAGGAGAAAAAAATGTGGAAGAAAACTGATTGAATGAAAAGCCATTGACTTATAGGAGATTTAGAGAAGATTCCAGAAACTTCAGGTGATAATTAGTTAGAAAAATCGGTTATGGGTTGGTTAGATTTAGTTATTTTCTGTTATGGTTTTCATTTTCCATTCTGTTATGGGACTGCCATTATTTTCGGTTAAAATTCTATAGAAGATTTTTTTCATAAGTTAACAGGGGTTTCATTTTCTAATTCAGTTAACCTATTATAACTGAATTTTCTCAACTATGCTTCTCTCTGATTGCAGGTTGGGCTGAATATTGTTGAATGAAAATGAGGTCGGCTGACAAACATACATGAAGGCTACCAAGAGATGGATCAAATTGCTTTTTTTTCTTTTTCACCACAGTTCTACTTCATAACACAAAACTGAGAGCTCTCGCATCGGCTACAAACATAACGGTTTCCGCTCCATTAGAACATATCAGTGGCTATGCCTGCTGCAAGTGAGCCATAACACAATCTTCCTTCATTGGGAAATGTTTTCACCTAGTCCGCGCGTGAGGAGCAGATCTTTCCAAGCGCTTCCCGAAATATCAGACTGGCCAGATGCTCTCAAAGTTCCTTTTTTTTTGTAAAGGTTTTCCTTCATTATTCCTCTGTTATAACTCCCTGGAAGTGTTTTTTTTCTTTACGTTCTGTTGCGATTTTCTTTTGCTTCTATACACACTCTCAAGCTCATCACAAATACAACTTGATTTCCTGCAGGCTTGATTCGAGAATCCTTGAGTTATTTCTGTGCTGCACTAAGTTCCCTGTGATGACTGATTAGGTTGACGGTACTACCACTACTTGTTTCCTTATCTACTGAGAATATTGGTGATTGAATAGGGTATTGCTTCTTTCGGTAGATGTAGCATACAACTGTAGTAAGCAACGCCATGGTCGTGCATATAACACATATCAACAGGACAATTACAACAACCTTGCTGGAAATGTGTTTATTGTTATTGTTCCTGTGAGATTGATGACAAATATGCTTGTGGCAGGTCTCGACGAATTTGTTGACGACGGTCCAATTGAAGCTTGCGAAGACTCAGACTACATGTTGATGAAATCCAGGGAGATCAATTGCAGGTATAAGAGTTGGGGACGATATTCATACGAAGATATCAGGGAGCTATTGAGGATTGAGGATTAAAGAAGATGAAGGGGGTCTTGGATCAATAAAAATATTCAGGTAAATCATTTTGATCCTCTCTTGTATTCTCACCGATGCGGTTCTGCGTTGTTGTTATGATGCGAATTTCTTCCCTTTCTGACTTGTGAATTGTATGATGCAGTGTCTCAAAACTTTCTTCTTCTTTTTTGTATTCCTATTGACCAGTAGGCTTTTAGGCTTAGATCCACCAGGTTGACTTGACAATTTCTGTATGATAAACATGTATTTTTTCTTTTGTTTTAAAATCCTTTAATAAAAATGAAATCAAGCCCCTTGAAGGAACTTCTTACGCAAAATTGATATAAAAAAAACCGGAATAAATTAGGAAGATTTATGAAAAGTAAACATCCCGCAAAGATTTATTGATGAAAAATTGTTGATGCAACGGTGCGAACTCAGTTCAGAAGATGCGTATCATCGGTACTGTTTCAGGTGCTATTCCTCATTCTGATTTTACTCTTGATCTGTGAATTTATACTACCGTGAAACGTTATGATGAACATCCGACTTCATAGCTTATGAACTGAGCAATTGCGACATATCTTTTGCAGGTTCTCGGTGAAGGTGTGTACTGCTGAATAATATTTAGGGACTTGAAACTCAAGATGTGATGAAGCTTCCTTTCGGTGATTAGAGTTGAAGATAGTGTATGAATTCAGTGAAATTTGAAGAAGATTATCCTGGTGATGAAAAAGTGATTCGAAAATTCTTGTAATCCCCTCCTGTATTCTGTTTTTTACATCCTGAGATTTTGTAATGAATTTTCATGCTACAACAAATTAGAGAACTTTTTCTTTATTTGGACACCTCCAACCATGTAAATTAAATGGAAATCCTGTATTCACTTGCTTCATTTATTTAACCAACCAACTGATGTGTCCTTATGCCTTGCAACATTCAAAGTATTGTTTAATATCTAATTGCACTTCCATCATTTCTTTACTATATTACATTCTCCTTCATGGAACCACGTGAATAATGTTCTTATAATGTAATTCCTTGCAATGCACTTTTAATAATTTGAACGAGAACATTCGAATAAAACCGGCCATTGGAATATCTGAAACTTGAAATCTTTGAAGGAAACTTTTGATCTTAACGAAGCTTGAATAATGTAGTAACTCCATAAAAACGGATGAACTTGCATAAACTTGGATTATTGTACCTTGAACTTTAAATGGACCTTGCCTTTGCACACCAAACAACTCTTAACCTCTTTCACGGTAATGAATCCGAATCAACTTCCAATAGGAATAAATTCACTCAAATTTTAATGCCAAACGACCTTGATTCCTCTATCAGTTAACCAAACGAACCCCACGGCAATCTTGACCCAAAATAAACCCAATATGCAAAACAATACGCTTCCAAAAGAATATCCGCACCTTTGTATCTCTCATCACGACATGTACTTTGAAATTCACTAACTGGGCGACGAATGACTTTAGAACGAATTCCCCGAGGAAACCTTGAGGGTGAATACATAACCAAAGCAACAAGCCTGTCTAAGCAAACTTTTGTCAGAACTGCTTACATCTCAACCTTTGTTGGAGCTTTAATATCCATGATAAGTTGTATTTCGAGACGACGTTTGCGGCAATAAAAATTCTCCCCTGGTCTCGACCTTAAGCTTAATGATAGTATAGGTCACCTCTGAATAGGAAGCTCAAAACATAAGGATATGCCTCGATCACATGCCTCATGAAATAATGCAATGCCCTAATATGCTGTTAATGAACTGATGAGAAATGCAGATAAATGCAAAATGATGAGCCAATAGAGGGAATAAATATGAGGACAAATTTTGAGGTATTACAGCTGCCCCTATTCAATCAACTGCAAACTTGAATGGATAATTGCAACAACTTTTAGACGTTCAAGGTGTGGAGTGATTGAATATTCGAATAAAACCTGAAAATTTGCACACTGAGGGTAATGGAAATGCCATCTGCCCATTTATTTATTTATGTCTTTTTTGATTTTGACCTCTGAATAGGTAGCGGATCATAAGACCAGGTGGAAATATGCTAGGAAGAATGCCATCCTCGAATGACCACTCACACGGGATCCTCGGATCCAGTACTAAAACCCTCCTGAAATAGAAACACGATAGTATATCGGCCGTAGGAGATAACAATCGACAACAGAGACTGACCTCGGACAGACTTTGCAAAAGAGACAAACTGACCTCGATCAATAGGCTCAAAAAGTGAACTACTATCCTCGGATAATAGCAACGACAAAACAAATAAGACCAACCGCAGAAGGATTTGAAGAAAAGAAATGCCATCCTCGAATGACAAATCAAAAGATCCTCGGATCTAACACGAAACCATCCTCGAATGGAGACGCAAAGGTGTACCAGCCTCGACTGATAACCAAACACAAAGCTGACCTCAGACAGACTTTGCAAAAGAGACAAACTGACCTCGATCAATAAGCTCAAAAAAGTGAACTACTATCCTCGAATAATAGCCACACAAAACAACAAGACCAACCTCGGAAGGACTTGAAGAAAAGAAATGTCATCCTCGAATGACGATCCAAAAGATCCTCGGATCTAACACGAAACCATCCTCGAATGGAGACGCAAAGGTGTACCAGCCTCGACTGATAACCAAACACAAAGCTGACCTCAGACAGACTTTGCAAAAGAGACAAACTGACCTCGATCAATAAGCTCAAAAAAAGTGAACTACTATCCTCGAATAATAGCCACACAAAACAACAAGACCAACCTCGGAAGGACTTGAAGAAAAGAATGCCATCCTCGAATGACAATCCAAAAGATCCTCGGATCTAACACGAAACCATCCTCGAATGGAGACGCAAAGGTATATCAGCCTCGACTGATAACCAAACACAAAGCTGACCTCAGACAGACTTTGCAAAAGAGACAAACTGACCTCGATCAATAAGCTCAAAAAGTGAACTACTATCCTCGAATAATAGCCACACAAAACAACAAGACCAACCTCGGAAGGACTTGAAGAAAAGAATGCCATCCTCGAATGACAATCCAAAAGATCCTCGGATCTAACACGAAACCATCCTCGAATGGAGACGCAAAGGTATACCGGCCGCAGGCAGTAACCAAACACAAAGAAAATAGGACAAGATGGAACGGGATCATTATACATAAACGAAAGCCCAAGCAGACAGGAACGCTGTACAAAACGGGAACTTGCGACGTGACTGTCGTACCAAACAAAATACGTAATAAATGACAAACATTGACTTGAAAAGACAAGGATATCTGAAAAATGATATTGGTACCCTCTGTGCGGAGTACTTCAGGTCGAGAAGATGTCATAAGTCGTATGTAATATACCTCAAAACTGGCCCATGCTGGCATGCATATGTTTGAATTTATGGCGTAGTGCTCCATGATGATGGAAATGCTACGCTTTGGAGGATGCAGACGCAATGACGATCATGCGAATGACAATGCAAAGAAGATCTCCTGATAAGGAGACTGCAGGCATCCCAGATAGCTTGACTGGGGAGAAACGATGATCACTGCATTGATTTGATCCATCCTGATGAGGAAGAGACAACACTGCGGGGAAAGTTGTCAATGATACACCGGCCCTGAACTGTCGGCCTTGCCAAAAATAAATTGGACTTTGAGATTGGAGCGCCAAGACCCTGCTGGAGATGGACCCTTCTTGAACTCTGGTGGGGAACCAAAGGCATGATACTGCTGAGGAAGCAACTGCTGGGGAGGCAAAACACTCCTTATACTACTGAGAATTGCCCCTGTCTGAAGGGAAACTTCTACCTGGGGATTGCACCCACTCTCCGTTATCTGGCAGGGTGAAATTTCAACTTGCACATGGCTGGGGATGATTGGAAACACCCTGGGAGATGCTTGTTTCTGTTCAAACAAAAGGTGATGCCCATCCTGGGTAATTGTTGTTAACTTTGTTAGCAACATCAGCACCTGTACCTGCATGAACACAATCGATAGTACCTGCAACATAGAGAATTAGTTTGGGACCTGCTTGCCCCAGGCTCATAGCATGAATCATTGTCTAGGTATATTAGCACCCTTTCAGAGTTGTATTAAATGTTTCTATTCTCCTGCACGAGTTAGCAAAACATTCAAATGTTCATAACACAATGCAAGTTACCATATGCTAGACGTTTTCACAATCAATCAATGCTAGATGAAAAAGTAAAAACAAAAACAAAACGGTCAATTGACTGAAGTTGAACTTTATTGATTTGGAAAGGTGGCCATGAATAGGCAATACAAAGGAAGCAGTTCCTTGGAATGAGGGAACAACTAAAAGAAAATAAACTACCCTATTGGCAATGTGAGAAATGAATCTCATCAAGTATCAACCCGGTTATGACTCGTATGTCTTCAAGACGCTCCGCTCTTCTACCTCCTGAGAAAAAGTAAGTGAACTGATCTTCAACCCTTAGGATAGCCTCAACTGTAGGTAGGTCATGGATCTCGCAGATCGCAGTCGTTCGTGTTAATCCCTCTTTTGCGTGGATCGCCCTTTCGGGTTTTCAATCCACCGGGATACCCTTTTTTGCCTGAGTTGTCCGATGTGGCTTTTCAACTCAGCGGGTGTACATTTTTTTAATATTTCCCTAACTTTTGCCCGAGCCTTTTATTCTGTTTTTGGCTCGCCGGGATGCCCATTTTTTGCCTGGATTATCATTCTGTTTTTATCCAGCGGGTCCTTTTTACACGAAGTATTTTCTTACTGCGTCTGCGTTGACAGGGGATGGAAAGTCTTCTCCGTCCATGGTTGTCAGCATTAAGGCTCCGCCTGAGAAAACCTTTTTAACCACGAACGGTCCTTCATAGTTGGGTGTCCACTTGCCCCTGTGATCGTTGAGAGGGGGAAGAATCCTTTTCAGCACTAAATCTCCTGGTATGTACCTCTGTGGTCGCACTTTCTTGTCAAAAGCTTGCTTCATTCGTCGCTGATACAACTGTCCATGGCATACAACTGCTAGGCGTTTCTCTTCAATGAGGCTCAATTGATTATATCTGGATCGGAGCCACTCAGCTTCATCTAGCTTGATGTCCATCATCAACCTCAACGAGGGAATTTCTACTTCGATTGGTAAGACTGCCTCCATACCATACACCAATGAGAATGGAGTTGCCCCAGTTGAAGTGCGTACTGATGTTCTGTACCCATGCAACGCGAATGGTAACATCTCGTGCCAATCTTTGTACGTCACAACCATCTTCTGAACAATCTTCTTGATGTTTTTATTAGCCGCCTCGACGACGCCATTCATCTTCGGACGATATGGAGAAGAGTTGTGGTGTTCTATTTTGAAGTCTCGACACAAGTCAGCCATCATCTTGTTGTTGAGGTTAGAACCATTATCAGTAATGATCCTTTCAGGGACTCCATACCGGCAGATGATGTCCCGCTTAATAAATTGAGCAACCACTTGTTTAGTGACATTGGTGTAGGAAGATGCTTCAACCCACTTCGTGAAATAATCAATAGCAACCAGGATGAAGCGATGCCCATTAGAAGCCGTTGGCTCAATCTTTCCAATCATATCGATGCCCCACATAGCGAACGGCCACGGTGAAGACATGACACTTAACGGATTCGGAGGCACATAGACCTTGTCGGCATAAATTTGACACTTATGACACTTACGGGAGTATTTGCAACAATCAGATTCCATGGTAATCCAATAGTATCCCGATCTCAATAATTTCTTAGCCATGGCATGTCCTCCAGCATGGGTACCAAATGAGCCTTCGTGAACCTCCTGCATTAACAGGTCTGCCTCGTGTCTGTCCACACATCTGAGCAGCACCATGTCAAAGTTCCGTTTGTACAACACACCATCCTGATTCAAGAAGAAACCTCCCGCCAGTCTTCTAAGAGTTTTCTTATCTTTACTGGATGCCCCAGCCGGATATTCTTGAGCTTTCAGGAATTGTTTGATGTCGTGGTACCAAGGTTTGTCATCTTCACCATCACCAACTGCGAAGACATAAGCCGGTCTTTCAAGACGAGAGATCGAAATTCGAGGCACGAAATTTTCTCGGCATACTTTAATCATGGATGATAAAGTTGCGAGAGCATCGGCGAACTGGTTTTCGTCCCTAGGAACATAGCTCAGCTTTACTTTGGTAAAGAAGGTTAACAGCCTCCTGACGTAATCTCGGTAAGGAATCAAACGAGCTTGATGAACTAGCCATTTGCCATTGACCTGATTTACCACCAAAGCAGAATCTCCGAAGATCTCAAGGTTCTTGACTCGCAAGTCTATTGCCTCTTCGATCCCCATGATGCAAGCTTCATACTCTGCCTCGTTATTAGTGCACTCGAAGGTCAACCGAGCAGCGAGAGGTGTGTGGACTCCTTCTGGTGAGATAATAACAGCACCTACTCCACTCCCATTCATGTTTACAGCTCCGTCAAACATTAACTTCCATCTGGATTCAGGGTCAGGCCCCTCCTCCGGAAGTGGTTCTTCAAGGTCTTTCGACTTGAGGAACATGATGTCCTCATCCGGAAACTCAAACCTCATGGGTTGATAATCATCAATCGGCTGCTGGGCCAAGTATTCTGACAACACACTCCCCTTGATTGCTTTTTGTGAAGTGTATTGTATGTCATACTCCGTGAGTATCATTTGCCAACGGGCCACTCTTCCAGTCAAAGCCGGCTTCTCAAAGATGTATTTTACAGGATCCATCTTGGAAATTAGTAGAGTAGTGTGAGTCAGCATGTACTGTCTTAGTCGGCGAGCAGCCCATGCCAAAGCGCAGCAAGTTTTCTCGAGTAGTGAATATCGCGTCTCACAATCGGTAAACTTTTTGCTAAGGTAATAAATGGCATGCTCTTTTCGACCAGACTCGTCCTGCTGACCCAGCACACATCCCATCGATCCTTCGAGCACAGTAAGATACATAATCAGAGGTCTTCCTGGCACTGGAGGCATAAGAATTGGTGGTTCCAACAAGTATTCTTTAATTCGGTCAAAGGCTCGCTGACAATCTTCATTCCATTTAATGGCCTGATTCTTCCTCAGAAGCTTAAAGATGGGCTCGCACGTGGCCGTCAGGTGAGAAATAAACCGTGCAATGTAGTTTAGTCTCCCCAAAAAACCACGCACTTGCTTTTCAGTCTTTGGCTCAGGCATTTCCTGGATGGCTTTCACTTTGGCCGGATCGACCTCAATTCCCCGTTCACTAACAATGAAGCCGAGCAACTTGCCAGAACGAACCCCGAAGGTGCATTTATTCGGATTTAACCTCAGTCTGAACTTTCGAAGCCTGTCAAACAATTTTGCTAGGTTGACCAAGTGTTCCTCTTCCGTCTGGGACTTTGCTATCATGTCATCAACATAAACCTCAATTTCATGATGGATCATGTCGTGAAACAACGTCACCATTGCCCTTTGATAGGTAGCTCCTGCATTCTTTAAACCAAACGGCATGACTTTGTAACAAAAGGTGCCCCAAGGAGTGATGAAAGTTGTCTTTTCCATATCCTCGGGAGCCATCTTGATTTGATTATAGCCTGAGAATCCGTCCATGAAAGAGAACACGGAAAACTGAGCAGTATTATCAACAAGTACATCTATGTGAGGTAGAGGGAAATCATCTTTGGGGCTGGCCCTATTCAAATCCCTGTAATCCACACACATTCTGACTTTGCCATCTTTCTTAGGAACCGGCACAATGTTAGCAACCCATGGAGGATAACTAGTCACGGCCAAGAAGCCAGCATCAAACTGTTTTTGCACTTCTTCTTTTATTTTAATTGCCATGTCTGGACGCGTGCGCCTCAACTTCTGCTTTACCGGAAAACAACCTTCCCTGAGAGGTAGCTTGTGTACCACAATGTCAGTGTCTAAACCAGGCATATCTTGGTAGGACCATGCGAAGACGTCAACGTATTCTCGAAGCATAGCCATCAAACGAGTCTTGACAGATTCTTCTAATGCAGTTCCGATCTTGACTTCTTTCTTGTCCTCTTCAGTACCCAGGTTTATCACTTCAACATCTTCCTCATGCGGCTGAATCATCTTCTCCTCCTGTTTGAGCAGTCTGGCCAATTCTTCGGGTAAATCACAATCCTCTTCACTTTCCTCATCGGCTTGATAAATTGGATTGTCGAAGTCATACTTAGCCATAACAGGGTCGTCATTGATAAGATCCGGTGACGAGCACCTGCATGAATGATGATTCATGCAAGGCTTTAGCAACAACTTGATAAAATGAGAAACATTGCCATTTTAAAACTTTTCTTTCTTTTTGAAAAACAAAAGTAAAAAACGAAAGACAGAGAACAACATGAAATGAATGTGAAACGTCAATTTTATTAATGATTGTGTTAATGAACAAATGAACCCTTACAAAGCGCCACTATGCCCCGGGCAAGACATAGTGTTTTAATACAGGAAAACAAAAACAAAAACATTACTCTTCAAAAGATGTTACTGAAATGAGCCTTTCTGACGTCCAGTTACTAAGTTGAGCTCCTGGGACGGCAGGCCTAATCCATTCATCCAAGTCACAGTCACTATCAACAGCTTCATCTTGCACTGCGCTGATATTTCCGTAATCTATCACTCCTGCGCTTGTAAAAGTGACCGGGCTCTGACAACTTTTTGCACTTGTTTCAGACGAGGACCCTCCAGGGTGATAGCCAATCCCGAACATGTCTTTCTTCTCTGGCAATTCGATTGGGCTGCCCCAGCCTTCTCGCACTCCAGATTCTACTAATTCACGCGCTTGTTTATAAGAGGCTATAGACACCCCCTTCTTCGGCACCTCAGGAGAAGTTGCTACGGCGGATGCTTGCTCGGACTTCAAAGGCTCGAAAGCTTGACATGGGGTTTCGACTATTTCGCCATCCATCTCCACATATTTGAATGAGGCTAGATGACTGACGAAGATATCTTCTTCCCCACTGACCGTCACAACTTGACCTTCCCAGACGAACTTCAATTTCTGATGGAGTGTAGAAGAAACCGCTCCTGCCGAGTGTATCCAGGGCCTTCCAAGTAAACAACTATATGCCGGCTGGATATCCATCACGTAAAACGTGGTATTGAAGACTTGTGGACCTACCTTAATAGGTAACTCCACCTCTCCAAATACCGATCTTCTTGATCCATCAAATGCTCGGACTACTAAATCACTGGGCTTTAGCACCACTCCATCATAGTCCAGCTTCATCAATGCCTTCTTAGGCAAGACATTCAGAGATGAACCAGTATCCACCAGCACATGGGAGAGCACTGCACCTTTGCATTCCAGAGAAATATGCAATGCCCGATTGTGAGCAGGCCCATCAGAAGTTAAGTCCAAGTCCGTGAAACCCAATCCATGATTGGCATTAACACTGGACACCACCGTTTCTAACTGGTTTACAGAAATATCCTGAGGCACATATGCCTTATTCAGAATATTTAAAAGGGCCTTCCTGTGAGAATCCGAACACATGAGTAATGATAAGATGGAGATCTTTGACAGCGTCTGCTGCAAATGGTCTACAATCTTATAGTCACTCTTCTTAATGATCCTTAGGAATTCTTCGGCTTCTTTATCAAAGGTGAGATCTGGATCAGTTGATGGAGTTGGATCATTGGCAACTACTGGTTGCTTCTCCCTGGCTCTAGCTTGGGCTTCGGCAGTATCCCTGGGTGGTATCACATTGCTTCTCAGTGCTTCCGGCGCAAATAGTCTTCCGCTTCTAGTAAAACCCCCTACTCCAACATTCTCTACTTGAGCTGGAGTTATACTAGTCGTGGCCAACTCTTGTCTCTGGCCGTTGCAATACACTTCGCCACCATAATTCCAAGGAACTGCTCTGTCACTTTGGTACATTATGGGTCCAGCAGTGGTAATAGTTATTGGCGCCGCTCTGGCACGCGAAGGAACTTGGGACGGATCATAAAAGATAGTCACTGTAGATACTTCACTTTCTTTCACAATCTTGTCAAATTGCAGCACTCCTTCATCAATCATACCTTGAATTCCGGCCTTCAATCGTTTACAACCGTTGGTAGCTTCTGTACATTCTGAACAATCATCCTCGCATCCGGGGAAAATGCCCTTCTTCAACAAGCAAACCTTGATAACAACCAATGAAGTCTGCAAGTCATCTACATCATCCACCAAATTCAATTTCTCCCCTTCGCCAATTGCACCAACCGTGCCCCTGTGAGGAGGCATGGGATTTTCCAACACATTAGGAGAGGGAGCGAAATTGATCGCTTTAGAATCCAACAAGTCCTGAACAACATGCTTCAATGCTTTACAATTCTCAGTACTATGGCCGGGAGCTCCAGAATGAAACTCGCATCTAGCATTCGAATCATAACCTTCAGGAATTTGGCCTGGCCTCGGAGGTTGCAAGGTACGGAGCTGAATCATTTGAAGCTGCAAGAGATTCTTCAACAGTTGGGAGTAAGACATGGGTGGAGCTTCAAAATGTCTATCCCTCGGCTTCTGAGGGTAGTACGGACGAGGGGGTCTTGGCTGATACCCCTGTGAGCGTTGCGGCTGTGGAGGCTGGACCCGTTGTTGAACTGGAGGAGTTGAAATAGTGACGGGGGCCACTTGTTGATAATATCCTTGGTGCATCATTCCTCTCTGTGCGTACACTGCACCTGTTTCTCCTTCCCTCCTTTTCACAAAGGGTTTCTTGATGCCAGATACTGAAGCGCTTCCATTTTGAATTTTCCCCTGTTTGAGCCAGCTCTCAATTCTTTCTCCTGTCAAGATAATGTCCGAAAAACCACTTGAGGAACAACCAGCCAACCTTTCCATGAAATGCCCTGGGAGGGTATTCAGGAAAAGATCGACCATCTCTCTTTCCAATAAAGGTGGTTGCACTCGGGCGGCCACCTCACGCCACCTCTGTGCATAGTCTTTGAAGCTCTCCGAGCTTCTCTGTGTCAAGCTTTGAAGCTGAGTACGGCTAGGTGCCATGTCAATGTTGTATTGATATTGTCTGAGGAAAGCCTCTCCCAAATCCTTCCAACTTCTAATAGAGCTCCTTTCCAACTTCATGTACCACTCCAAGGACCCTCCTGAAAGGCTATCCTGGAAATAGTACATCCATAGTTTCTCGTCTCGCGTGTGGGCCGCAATCTTCCTGTAGAAGGCCTGTAGGTGAGTTTTCGGGAAAGAGCTGCCGTTGTATTTATCAAATGCTGGTGGTCTGAACTTGTGTGGAATGACCACCCCAGGTACTAAACCCATATCTGACACGTCAATCCCCAAAGTGTCTTTGCACTCTAAGGCCTTGACCTTCTCTGCAAGCACCAAAAAGTCGTTGAGATTTCCGTCACCGCCGAAACCCATATCATTGTTGAAGTACTGGAATTGGTCTTCCTGCCTGTCCTGCACAGGAACATATGTAGCCATAGCTGGATCTGGAACATGAGGTCCACCTGTACCGTTGTTAGTATTGGGAGGAGCCCCTAGTCCACCGGAAGTAGTTGCCTGAGCATTAGTGTTAGGAGGAGTTAACCCTTGAATTGCATTTCTCAGCTCCTGCTGCCCCTGGGCCATCCCCTGCATCAGAGTCATAAATTCTGCCATCTTGGTACGAACATTGTTGAGTTCTGTCTGCATGGCGTCCATTGCTGTTCTTTGATTACTGCGGGTCGCGTACCGATGAGGAATATTTTGTCGGATGTACCGGGTCTTGGCGGCTCTCGCAATCTTTGCCTGGTGCACACAAATAAATTAGACATCTCGAAGAAAAACCTGCAAAGACAATGACAAAATGCAAATGATGTGTATGCAATGCAATGTGTTCCTTTTATTCCCGAGTATTTTCATGTGTCCGGTCCTGGCATTAAGAAGATAAGAGTTGGGAAGAAGACCCAAGTAATATTCAAGTATAATGACTGCTGTGAAGAATTGGTGCTCATTACCCCGTGTTGGTGCAAATAACAAACAAGAAATCCGGAACAAATCAATCATATAAACTGGAGTTTGAAAATACAAAGTCCCCGAAGGGTGCCAATCACAATAACAAAAGTACATCACATATAAGGAATCCCACAACAAGCTTGTGGGTAATCCAAGTACAACAATATGAAATTAAACACTAGGGAACTCTATATCTTTCAATCTCCAGCTAAGGCATTTGACGCTCTGGAACAGTTGAACCACATCTGGAGGACCGGGCTCCTGGATAAGCTTCTGAATGAGGAGGTCCCTCGTATCAGAAGAAGCGTGTAACTCCTCGATCTGCTGTAGGAATGCTGCCTCATTCTCCTTGCTTTGACCAGACTCGGCCTTCGACCTTTTCACTTCAGCTTTCAACTTCAAGTCTTCAATCTCCTTTTGAGCTTCCTTCAGTGCCTACTGACTTTCTGTTACGCGCCGGATACGATCTTCCTCTTGATAATAAGCTTTCCTGAGAAGTTCTTTCTGCCCATCTAAAGAATCCTGAAGACTTTTGATTTCCTGTTTATGCTTGGCGTCCAACTCTTTTTGTTTCTTCAGATTTTCGTCCCATTTCTCCTGCCATAAAGTAACAGCTTCATTGGCTTCACTAAGGTCTTTCTTCTCTCTTCGGCGCTGGGCCGTCTTGTGAGTCTCAGCTAAACCTTTCTTTCGGAAGTAGAGCTCTCTATCTTCAAAATCTTTCTGCTTAAGACGGACTATCTCCTCGGCTTGCACAGCTCTATCTTTCAATTGACGGTTCTGGATCATCAGCTCTTGACAAGAATTAAGAGCCTCTTGATTTTCAACCCTCAGTTGCTTAACCAAAGCCTCTAACTTCTGATATTCCTCCAAAGGTACTGTAGCAGGTGGTGGAGTTGGCACAGAAAAAGGAACTAGAGCCGCTTGAACCTCATTCTTTATCCAGGCTTCAAATTCAGGAAACATTCGATTGTTGCTCTTGCCCAGACATGCTATACCCTTCCTCTTAATCATCTTCCAGGACCCTGCAGCTTTTTGGACCAAAGGAAGATTGTCTTTTACCGGAAAATAGAAGGTTTGGAATAATTCAGACTCATCAGGAACCTCCTTGAGCGCATACCCTAACTGTCTTCTTAAGAGGATGGGATTGTAGTTAATACATCCTGATACTCCTAACAAAGGCACATTAGGGTAATTACCACAACTAGTAATGAAATTCTTTCCCTTCAACCTCAAAGTAAACCACCTGATATTTCCAGCAGACAAAGTACTCAGCTTCTGAGCCCAAGTAGAATTAGGATCCGCAAAACTCTCAGTAGTAGGCAAGTGTCTCATAACCCATTTGTAGAATAAAGGAGCGCAACATTTAACAAGACCTCCTCGCCTCTTCTCATTCTTGTAATGCACAGAATAATACAGATCACCCAAGAGAGTGGGCACCGGATTCTTCAACACAAACAAATGAATGGCATTCATGTCCACAAACTTGTCCATGTCAGCAAATAAAACTATCCCATACACAGATAACGCCAAGATAGCACAAACTGAATCCCACTGCTTCTCCACGGCACGTTCTTCAGCTCTCTTGACCAGAAACTCTAAGGAAAAACCAAGTACTCTTGCTTTGGTGGAAACCAGATTAGAAGACACCTCTGACGGGCTCAAATAAAGAGCCTTAGCAATATCATCGTGAGTTGGTCTTGTCATCTCCGAATTAAAAGGAAGCTGATCCTTGATTGAAACTCCCATAATCTCAGCATATTCTTCCAACAAAGGACCCAACTGAAAGTCATGAAATGTGAAGCACCTAAGCCGTGGATCATAATACTGCAACAAAGTGTGAATGGCGCTCCTCTGAGAACTATCCAGGTTGAATACCAGATCCAGAATATCACCATACTTTTCCTTGAAGTAGCTCAAATGACCCGGGGTAATCAGAGACACCAATTGGTTGATCAGGTCCATCTTAGTATCGAAGAATTTGTAGTGCACAGTTCTCTTTTTGACGTCTTCCATTCTGAAGCAATAATATGGCCAGGAACCGGGAATAAATGTAGACCCTGAGAATAAAAGAAACACAAATGATTAATGCTGATATGATGTTTATGCAAGACAAGGCATGTGATCAGTGAAGTGTCTGCGATGTGCCAATCATATAATCAGGTGTCGGTGCCAAGTCTCAAAATCCAGATATCACAATAATTATCCCTCTGATCCGGGATCCATAACTTAAGAGCAGAAATCCAGATCACAAAACTGAACCAAAGGTAAAGTGGGTATGCTGAAGGTACCAGGGTTCCTGCAAACCTGTAAACCCCTCCCAAATCTCACGGGTGTGCTACTACGGGTCAACATCACGGACTCTCAAAGCCGAATAGCAATAATACGTTCACCAGTTCCGAGAAATGGCTCATGACCAAATCAGGGAATCGGTTTGGCATTATGTACTACTCAGGGAGGTCTCAGTTGAGTCCGGAAAAACAAGCATCCCTCACAAGTTTCCAGCTTCAAGCACTGAATCGAGAAACAATAGTACATTCATCCCGAAGGGTACAATACTATCGTCATACGAACAGTTTGCTTTAACTGAATTCCTATGAGAGAACCAGGCCATCCTATGCGAGTTCCCAATGGACCCTCGGATGCGAGTGGGTTTGCCAACAAATGTGGTCTGCCACTGTCATCACTGGAGAGGGTTGTTTCCATTAAGGTTCTCAATGATCGGTCCCCAGCTGCACATAACTATCAAGGTTGTACCCTGAAGTGGGGAAGAACCCCCACACAGAATAGTCCCAAGACAGTCGCAACCTGGGTGTGGAACACATCACCACTCATCATGTAACCATGCGAGCACAACATGTCCACGCTAATCCTATGGTGCACTCAAGCCGGGTATTTGGCTTATCTCACAGTAACTCCCAACCCACAGAAAAAATGAAAACCAGCACAGCCAGACAGTCCAGTATAATATGATGCATGGAAAATAAAATACTGAAAGCGGTAAATAAATGCGATAAAGTAAAGCTGTAAATAAAACTGTAAAGCTAAACTAAAGCACACAACAACAAACATATAAACACCCAAAGAAACAAAACCAAACAGGCGCTAGGATTGACTCTACAAGGGAAACCGAAAGAATCAGGTTATTCCCCAGCAGAGTCGCCAGCTGTCGCTCCCGGGATTTTCATCCTAGTACGAACGCGAAAGTGGCGCGGAAAAGGTAGAGTCGCCAGCCAGACATTTTTATCCCAAAAGAATGGGAAAGGTAATGTTGCACAAACCTGAGGAAGAAGGAAAGGACAAGGTCCTGCGAACCAAAGATCTGAGTTCGGGAGTCGGTTACGACCTGGGAAGGTATTAGCACCCCAGATCGTCCGTCGTACCCGACGGGATCCACGCTTGCTTGTTTGATTTCAAAGGGTGAGAAATAATATGCTGCTGAAATGAAATAATGGCTATCTGGAATGGAATGGAAATGAAAAAGGAACTGAAATAAGAAAATGGAAAGAAAGGGGGAAATGTAGGGAAAATAAAGAATGTGCTCGAACGGGCCCTACCCCGCTGCCTACGTACCTCATCGGGATAATGAGGATCAGAGTCGACGTAGTTCGCCTAACCTAGGCGGGAACTATTCGTTTGTGTTTTTTATGCTGGAACTGCGTATGTCTATGCTCAGGTGTTGCAGGCTCGTCTGGTACGAGTGCGTTTACCGTCTTGCATGCGAGACAAGTCGTCGCGAGTTCGCGTTGTGAATGAATGAGATGAGAAGAGAAGTTCCCGCAGGATAGTCGCTTATTGTTTGTTTTTGGCTTTTATGAGAAGTGTTTTGAATTTTTGTTTGTGAACTGTCTTGTACTAAGACCTATCCATCGCGGGAAGTATTTACACCTCGCCCCGAAACAGGACGCGTATAAACACTCCGCAACAAAGTCTCGTGTCGTACAAGATTGTTCGGTTTTTATTAAGTGTTTTATTGCTTTTCTTTTGAGATGAGAAAGAGAATGACTCAAGTTGATAAAAGGAAAAATCTAAGGGACTAAGACTCAATCCTAATTTTGTTATATATTTACAAAGTGATCCTAATGGTTAGTGAGGTTTTCTACTCCTAATGGAATCTTAAAACTATTAGAACTCAACTTACTTCTTAATGAAGTTAAGTTGATTCTAAGAACACAAAGAGGGAATCCTATACAAGTTGTAACAATAAAAATAAGGCAAAACAATGAAATCAACTATGAGAAATAATATTCTAAAAATGCCTTAAAGGCATGAATAATAAATAGTCTTATTTATTTATTCTATTTCTATATGGAAATGAACTTCATGCTAAATTCTAAATCTAAGTCAAACTTAATATTTATCCTAAAACAAATTAAACTAAACCTAAGTCTAATGCTAAATTCTATGACTAAAATTAATCTAGACTATTATTATTATTATTATTATTTTTGTATTGAACTATATTTTCTTTTAATGGCCTAATCTAATGGAATTATGCATAACTAAGCCAAAATTAATATTCTAAAAAAAATACTAAATCTTCTAGAAAAATTGTGAAAATTAAATCATATGATCCTAACACTATCTAAAATAGTATACTAAGAGGGATTCTAAAAATACTTATTTTTCCTATGCCTAAACATTATTTAATTTCAGCTAAGATTAACCATTATTTTCTAAGGATTTTATTACCAAAACCTAAGATAAAAAATTCCTAAAATCCACTAAAAATATCCTAAGAACTATCAAGGGTCTTTTAATTATAGAAAAAAGAATGGCTCAAAAAAGTGGTTAGAAGCTATTTAAATAAAATAAACAAAATTCAGCACAATTAAGAAGAAATTCAATAAAGCTAAATACAAGAATAATTCAGAATTAATTCAAAAATAAATAAATTCCAGAAAATAAAAATATCATAAATTTCTAAATTGATTTATTGAACTACCTTAATTTTTATAGAATTTCCTAATGATTTTTACTATTTTTATTAGATTTAATTTGAAACTATGATTAACTAAAATAAAATATCTAAAGAAATAATACAGGGGGTGCTTTAGTAATACTTTAAGTTCTTTTTACTCTACTGGGCCTAAAAACAGGGTGCAGATAGCAGAGTGGCTAAGCCCACTTACACTGAAAAATGAGGGGAGTGCAGACAGCAGTTTTCTTAATTATTTATATATTGGGCCTAAAAGTGGGGTGCCAAAATTAAACATATCTTTTAATTAATTTATAACAAAGGGATTAAATTCTAATCTTATTACAATACTTAATTAAAATCTGAATTAAAGAAAAAATTAAATCTTAATCTAATATTTATATATAAACTCTTAGTCTTAAATAATGACTTAAATATTAATCTCATGGTTCTCTCAATTAAGCTACTATTTTAGCTTAAGAAAAAATAATCAAATTAACTTATGGTAATTTTTTCTTCTAAAAATCTTAACTTAATAAAAGAGATTAAACTAATCTTAAAAAAAAAAAAAAATATTCTCTACAAATCTTAATTAAAATATAATCTTTTATTATAATATTTCTTGTTATAAATTCCTAATTAATCTAATCTTGTAAAAAAAAGAATTAAGAAAATAATCCTAGAAAACTTAATCTAAAACATAATTATACAAATAATCCTGAAAACTTAATCTAAAACATAATTATACAAATAATCAAATAAAATCAGAAAATGAAGATGGAACCCTAGTTCCTCTTCTCCCTCTCCCAGCGCCGCCGCACATCCCTCCCCTTCTCCGTCGCCTCCAATTCGCCGTCAAACCCTAACTCATCCTCCTCTTCCCCTTTTCGAAACCACAACCTAACTCACCTCTCTCACCTCTTCTTCTTCATCTCTCTGATGATAAGCCAAACAAGAACAACCTAACGTTCTTTCTAACCTTAATCGCCGATAGCACCTCACCGGACAACAGCCATACTCGCCACCCATGATTCAACACCACCGAAAGCCTCTTCTCAACATCCCCCCTACTCGCCTGAACAAAACACACTCACCCTCTCAAATTATCACCCGCAACGCACTAAGGATGCACGATAAGCTCCGACGCGCCACCAGTATAAGAGCTACACAGTAATGGTATGAGGATGATTCGTACCTTGTATCGTTGAAGATGAAGTGCGAATGCAGCTTTGATTCCTTGAAGAAGCGGCTTCAAAGGCGAACGCGACGCGGATGCGGCGAAGAAGCCTTCACGTGCTCCGTAATCCCTTTCAGGTATGACTCGTTTTTAACTCTTCTTCTCCTTGCATATTCTTGATTTCGCACATTCGATGGCGTCACTGAATTGTTGTTAATGACGCTTGATGGTGCTTCTTTTCTCTTCTCTGCTTCTGTGTGTTCTTGCCCGCGGCTTTTACTGATACATCTTCCTCACTGGATTTCTTTGCAATTTCAATGAGTCTTGCAGGTACTGACCTTATTGAAACTGTGATCAAGAATTCTTTGCGGGGATGACATTGTTGCAACAACCAGGAGGGAATAATAGTGCTGCTGATGATGACTTGATGGTGAAATTGTTGGAGCCAAAAGGTGTATTGGTGGTTCTTGATGGATGAGACAATTCTGAGAACTCAAGACCAAGATGGAGATGGAGAATTTGTGAGGTTTTTGGGAGAGGAAAAGAGATTAGAGGAGAAGGTTGAAGGAGAAAAAAATGTGGAAGAAAACTGATTGAATGAAAAGCCATTGACTTATAGGAGATTTAGAGAAGATTCCAGAAACTTCAGGTGATAATTAGTTAGAAAAATCGGTTATGGGTTGGTTAGATTTAGTTATTTTCTGTTATGGTTTTCATTTTCCATTCTGTTATGGGACTGCCATTATTTTCGGTTAAAATTCTATAGAAGATTTTTTTCATAAGTTAACAGGGGTTTCATTTGCTAATTCAGTTAACCTATTATAACTGAATTTTCTCAACTATGCTTCTCTCTGATTGCAGGTTGGGCTGAATATTGTTGAATGAAAATGAGGCCGGCTGACAAACATACATGAAGGCTACCAAGAGATGGATCAAATTGCTTTTTTTTTCTTTTTCACCACAGTTCTACTTCATAACACAAAACCGAGAGCTCTCGCATCGGCTACAAACATAACGGTTGCCGCTCCATTAGAACATATCAGTGGCTATGCCTGCTGCAAGTGAGCCATAACACAATCTTCCTTCATTGGGAAATGTTTTCACCTAGTCCGCGCGTGAGGAGCAGATCTTTCCAAGCGCTTCCCGAAATATCAGACTGGCCAGATGCTCTCAAAGTTCCTTTTTTTTTGTAAAGGTTTTCCTTCATTATTCCTCTGTTATAACTCCCTGGAAGTGTTTTTTTTCTTTACGTTCTGTTGCGATTTTCTTTTGCTTCTATACACACTCTCAAGCTCATCACAAATACAACTTGATTTCCTGCAGGCTTGATTCGAGAATCCTTGAGTTATTTCTGTGCTGCACTAAGTTCCCTGTGATGACTGATTAGGTTGACGGTACTACCACTACTTGTTTCCTTATCTACTGAGAATATTGGTGATTGAATAGGGTATTGCTTCTTTCGGTAGATGTAGCATACAACTGTAGTAAGCAACGCCATGGTCGTGCATATAACACATATCAACAGGACAATTACAACAACCTTGCTGGAAATGTGTTTATTGTTATTGTTCCTGTGAGATTGATGACAAATATGCTTGTGGCAGGTCTCGGCGAATTTGTTGACGACGGTCCAATTGAAGCTTGCGAAGACTCAGACTACATGTTGATGAAATCCAGGGAGATCAATTGCAGGTATAAGAGTTGGGGACGATATTCATACGAAGATATCAGGGAGCTATTGAGGATTGAGGATTAAAGAAGATGAAGGGGGTCTTGGATCAATAAAAATATTCAGGTAAATCATTTTGATCCTCTCTTGTATTCTCACCGATGCGGTTCTGCGTTGTTGTTATGATGCGAATTTCTTCCCTTTCTGACTTGTGAATTGTATGATGCAGTGTCTCAAAACTTTCTTCTTCTTTTTTGTATTCCTATTGACCAGTAGGCTTTTAGGCTTAGATCCACCAGGTTGACTTGACAATTTCTGTATGATAAACATGTATTTTTTCTTTTGTTTTAAAATCCTTTAATAAAAATGAAATCAAGCCCCTTGAAGGAACTTCTTACGCAAAATTGATGTAAAAAAAACCGGAATAAATTAGGAAGATTTATGAAAAGTAAACATCCCGCAAAGATTTATTGATGAAAAATTGTTGATGCAACGGTGCGAACTCAGTTCAGAAGATGCGTATCATCGGTACTGTTTCAGGTGCTATTCCTCATTCTGATTTTACTCTTGATCTGTGAATTTATACTACCGTGAAACGTTATGATGAACATCCGACTTCATAGCTTATGAACTGAGCAATTGCGACATATCTTTTGCAGGTTCTCGGTGAAGGTGTGTACTGCTGAATAATATTTAGGGACTTGAAACTCAAGATGTGATGAAGCTTCCTTTCGGTGATTAGAGTTGAAGATAGTGTATGAATTCAGTGAAATTTGAAGAAGATTATCCTGGTGATGAAAAAGTGATTCGAAAATTCTTGTAATCCCCTCCTGTATTCTGTTTTTTACATCCTGAGATTTTGTAATGAATTTTCATGCTACAACAAATTAGAGAACTTTTTCTTTATTTGGACACCTCCAACCATGTAAATTAAATGGAAATCCTGTATTCACTTGCTTCATTTATTTAACCAACCAACTGATGTGTCCTTATGCCTTGCAACATTCAAAGTATTGTTTAATATCTAATTGCACTTCCATCATTTCTTTACTATATTACATTCTCCTTCATGGAACCACGTGAATAATGTTCTTATAATGTAATTCCTTGCAATGCACTTTTAATAATTTGAACGAGAACATTCGAATAAAACCGGCCATTGGAATATCTGAAACTTGAAATCTTTGAAGGAAACTTTTGATCTTAACGAAGCTTGAATAATGTAGTAACTCCATAAAAACGGATGAACTTGCATAAACTTGGATTATTGTACCTTGAACTTTAAATGGACCTTGCCTTTGCACACCAAACAACTCTTAACCTCTTTCACGGTAATGAATCCGAATCAACTTCCAATAGGAATAAATTCACTCAAATTTTAATGCCAAACGACCTTGATTCCTCTATCAGTTAACCAAACGAACCCCACGGCAATCTTGACCCAAAATAAACCCAATATGCAAAACAATACGCTTCCAAAAGAATATCCGCACCTTTGTATCTCTCATCACGACATGTACTTTGAAATTCACTAACTGGGCGACGAATGACTTTAGAACGAATTCCCCGAGGAAACCTTGAGGGTGAATACATAACCAAAGCAACAAGCCTGTCTAAGCAAACTTTTGTCAGAACTGCTTACATCTCAACCTTTGTTGGAGCTTTAATATCCATGATAAGTTGTATTTCGAGACGACGTTTGCGGCAATAAAAATTCTCCCCTGGTCTCGACCTTAAGCTTAATGATAGTATAGGTCACCTCTGAATAGGAAGCTCAAAACATAAGGATATGCCTCGATCACATGCCTCATGAAATAATGCAATGCCCTAATATGCTGTTAATGAACTGATGAGAAATGCAGATAAATGCAAAATGATGAGCCAATAGAGGGAATAAATATGAGGACAATATCAATAATCAATCAATCAAGAATCAACTACTACCATGTAAGTTCAGTTAAATTATGAAAAATTACTGCAATTACATACCTCTCCATGATTCACCATGATCACATATGGACGAAAAACAGAGTCGGTGTCTCCAGAAGAATGAACAATCACAACGAAAATAATCAACCAAAATAATCTGCTTTTCTGAAATTTGAAGATAAACATGTTTTGTAAGACACATTTGACCTGGTTTGTTCACCATTAACACGAATCGGATCCCAATTTCATTTTTCTACATAAAATCACCGAAGGAAGAGGAAGGGTGATTTCATTATATGGTTCTCACCACTGAGCTATTTAGTATGAAGAACATCTCACCTTAATCAACGTATTTGAGAAGCTCGATAGGAACTTGGTGGAATTTGTTGTAGATTGGACCGACGACGGTCTTCACGGAAATTTACAAAAGTGTTGACACCAGTTTTGAGTTGACCAGATCGTTCTTTTTTGTAGGAATAGAGGATCACACACGCATCAAGGCATAAATCATTACGAATTGCACGAATTGAAGATACTTGAGTTGTTGCTCATCTTGATTATTGTTTTCTTCAGCCTTAAATCAAATTCAATTGGAAAAAAAACTCAGAACCCTAAATCAAGAAAATATAAAATAGGAAGAGAAAATAGAAGGGAAAAGATAGAAGTATTGTTTGTTGTTGAGGTTGTGATTCGGATTGAGGTTCGACGACCATGATCGGTGAATTCATAGATGATGATTTATGGTTTAGGTTTCTATGTGAAAATTTGGAAATGAGAAAATGTTGAGGTTACAAAACAACTCAAAGAATTACATAGAAAAGAACCAGGCCACTGGAGTTGAAATTGGAAAGAAAGGGGCAGTGGGAAAGGATCCAAGAGGAAGTAGGGCTGTAAGTTTTCGATAAGATCTTGAATTTGAATAATGTCCTAAAAAAGGAAGAATTTATTAGAAAACTCAAATTTGAACTTTTTAAAGATCTGATTAGTCTTATAGTGTGAATGCGTGATTACAAATCTTGCAACTTTTGGATAGACACAATTTTGAACTTTTTTAAAGATCTGATATGTCTTACAATGTGAATCTGTGATTACAAATCTTACAATTTTTGGATAGCATTATTTTTGTGGGACTATAGCTTTGAAAAGTCAAATTACCTATTTTTTCTTTAATCTCGGGAGAAAGTCATAAGTATGTCGAAGATGTCAAAGTATGGGCCCCCAGTAGGGGCCCACTATGTCAAAAGTATGTCGAAGATGTCAAAAGTATGTCGAATATGTAATATCCAAAAGAAATTAAAAGAGATCGGGGTCGTTAGTTGGCAAGGAACTTGATCCCCCCAAAACAAAAAAAGGGGCAGCTGCGGTCGAACTCTAATTCTGGGCCTTTCAGCCTGATCTTAGGTCCTGACTTACCCTCCGTGGATGAACCTTGTGGATGAATCCTTAGGTTTTTGGGGCATTGGATTCTCACCAATGTTTTCGTTACTCAAGCCCATTTCTTTTCTGCTTTTTCGTTGGGACTGATTCTTGCTTGTATATCTTTCGATTTTATCCCTAAATTCAAACTTTCTATATCTCTTTCTCCATTCCACGAGGTTTATATGAATAGAAAAATGATGTGGGAATCTGTGCAAATTAATTATAGACAATGAAAGTTGCAAAGAGTCGTGTAAATTGTGAAGGGTGGCTACACTTATTATGAGGAAAATATATTGGTAATAGGTAAATAAAAGTAATGATGGTGTTAATAAATAATTAAAAATTAAATTTGAATTAATACGACTAAAATAAGGTGTTGATAATATAAAAAAGAATAAGAAAAATTATTGAAGTGACACATCAGATGCATTAAATATCAAATACAATTGTATAATTAGACACTTTTCACCCTAAAATCAAAAAAATTATATCATAAATTGGGTATACATGGTTTTTCAAGTTTTTTTTATAGATTTTATATATTTATTTATTTATAATAGATTCATGGCAGAATACCCAAATTGGTCCCTTAAGTCTATCTCAGGGTCCATTTTGGTCCCTTAATTTTAAAAATTTCCAAAGTGATTCCTTAAGTTTTTAAATAATGCAACTTTAGTCATTTCCGTCTGATTATCACAAACGACGTTTATATTTTCTTGTGTGGCATCCGACGTGACATATATATTTGCATGCGTGGCATATTATAATCAAAATTCTAAAAAAAATATATTTATTTTGCCTAAACCCGGAATCGAACCAACAACCTCAAGCAAAATAAAGTACACCTCCACCAACTAGGCTATTAGCAACTTGTTATATCAAAACCCATTTATATATATTTAAACTATTTTTAACAGAAAAACTAAAACCAAAGGAAAATTTATATTAGAACAAATTCTGCAATCAGAGGCAAATTTATATTATAACAAATTCTGCAATCAAAGCAAATTATGCAATCAGAGAAAAATTCTGCAAAGAGCAAATGAATGACCCAACCAATATCAAATAATTAAAAAAAAAGTAAAACCAAAAGAATGAATTATTCAGCAAGCAATCAAAAATGGATTCTCTTCTTCTCCAAATGAAAACCCAACAGCACTGTTACTCACCCTCCAAATCGCAAATCGCCGTCAGAATCAAAATCCAATGACGCCATGACTCTCTCTCTCTCAATTCTTCCCTACGTAATTCTGAAGGAGTTCTATTTTAATGTTAATTGAACTTAGGTTTGTCAAATATGAACAAAATGTTATTGTTCCTCGATATTCCACTTAGTAAAGAGTTGTCAAATATCAGCTAAATTACAACATTGTAGCACTGAAAACGGAAATTGAACTTTTCAAGGTAAATCTAGTTTGCAAAAGAACCTTGGCCCCTTTCCATCTGGTATTAGTATGAAATCAAGGTCAAAATAACAATCAGGTTATTGATGTAAAAAGCTATAAATTTATAGATGACCTTTAAGAGATTAATTGAGTGAACCTGAATCAAACAAAGTATGATCAACTTTTGAAATTATTTTAGAAATTGGTCTTGATTCTGACGCTAATAACTACTCTTACTCCATGATCACATACAAAGATATATCATTTGTGTACCATACCTGGAATGAAACACCTATAGTTTGCTGATTCAACATGTTCAATATCAAACACATGGCGTGCAAAAGTAGAGATGAACCTGATAAGCAGAAGTTGCAACACCAAACAAGAAGTGATGAGGGAAATCATTCTTTGTCAGTGCATTAGCAACAGAAGAAATCATTCTTTGTGTGGTTGAGCGAGAGTGGAGTTTGAAGGGAAGAATTGATGTTGTTGAGCGAAGGATTATAAAGAGTGAAGGTCTGTGAGTTTTTTTTTTTATATAAATAAGAAATAAATATTTTATGATGAACGGTATATAAGAGATAAATATTTTATTCGTGAATAATAAATATGTAGATGTGATATAGCTTAGTACTACATTTTTTTTTATGAAATTAGTGATATGATATCCATGGTTCAATTCTTGCTGAAACAAAAGTTTTGAGATTTTATTTTAAAATTTTATTCATTGTAATCCAGAAATTTTCAAGTTGAGTATTTTTCTTGAGTTGTTCTTACGACCAAAAGAAATCAGAGCAGTAGGGAGGTTGCAGAGAGGTTCCTTTCGTCGATGTGCTCTAGGAATTTCTTCTGGGCAACAAGGTATATACAATAATCTCATTTTTCTTCTGTTTTTGCTTTTTCAATTCCTTTCAAATGTTCACTACTCATCGCCATAGAGCTCTTCTCTATCTCAAATCCTTAACTTCTCAACCAAACCTTAACCCTAATCCTATTTTTCACCATTACCAATTACTATTTTCTCTCCATTTCTGCACCACCTCTTCCAATTCAAACCCATTTGCAGTTTCCTACCTCATCCACAATCTTGGCTTCTCACCACAATCTGCTTCTAAACTTTTCTCCACTTACAATCTTCGTTTCAAGACAAACGAAAAGCCTGATCTAGTTCTCAACTTCTTTAGAACCCATGGTTTATCAGATTCCCAATTACGCCACATGGTTGCCAAGGCACCATGGCTACTTTCCTGTGATCCCTCCAAAAGGGTCTTACCAAAGTTTCAATTTTTTCTCTCTAAAGGGGCTTCTACCTCTGACATTGTTAACCTTGTCAGTAAGTGCCCCGTGCTCCTCTCTCGAAGCCTCAAGAATCATATAGTCCCAACCTATGAATTTTTTAGTAGATTCTTGCAATCTCACTGGGGCATTTTTGCTCATGCAATTCAAAATCCAGTTTTATTTACTCACCATATTGTCTCACATAACGTTAGAATGTTGGTTGAGAATGGAGTTCCGGACTCCAGCATTTCTAGATTGCTTCGGGTGAATATGATGGTACTCAGCACAAATGGCCTTCTACAGCTGGTTGAGGAATTAAAGGATTTGGGGTTTAATCCTTCACAATCAAATTTCTCGGTAGCATTGCATGCCAAAAGAACGGTAATGGAGGCCAAGTGGAAAGAGAAAGTTGATGTCTTTAAGAAATGGGGTTGGTCAGATGAAGATGTTCTAGAAGCATTTCGAAAGCAGCCTCATTGTATGTTAACATCCGTCGATAAAATAAATACAGTGATGAACTTTTGGGTCAATCAGTTGGGTTGGGATGCTATGGCCATCGCCAAAGTACCAAGGATTTTGGGAGCCAGTATGGAGAGAAAGGTCATACCAAGGGCCTTAGTTGTGCAATATCTTCTGATGAAAGGTTTGCGAAAAAAGAAAGCAAGTTTAACCTCTCCATTTCTAATCAGCGATAAGAATTTCATTGACAGATATATAAAGCCTTTTAAGGAGGAGACTTCTTATCTCTTAAAGCTTTTTGAAGAAAATCTAAGTCTTGCACACGACAAGGACAACCAAGATGTCATGATATGAACAAATTTACAGGTATTTTTGTCTTAGTTTGCTATCTTGTTCCTTATTCCATTTGAATACTTGATTAGAATCTGTTTGATCTAGTTTTGTTTGCTTGTTTCATTTCCTATTTGCACAAGTGTTGATCTTGTTTTGATTTGAATACATGAATACTTTTTTGTGATAGTGTTGTTTCTCTCTCCATGTTTGTTTAGTCTGATAATCTATTGCTACATTCAAATATATTAGAATAGGTTGCTGGATTCAAAATGGTTTCCAGCAGGGGTTCCAATTGTGATAACTTTGCAAATATTGAGTCGGCAAACAATTGTCAACAAATACAGTCGTAAATTCATAATTATGTTAGCTGGGTAATTCTCAAGGGCTACTAAGCCTCAGTTTTAAATCAAGGCTACAATACAACTGTGGTTGTGAACTGCAGTTATTCAAAACATTTTGCAGTTATCTTATGACATAGTCTATCTCTATGTAGCGTTTGATTTGTCAAATTGTCACATATTTGGTTGCTGCTTGTTATTCTGACCTTTTGGCCAACGGATATGAATGTAAGTGGAGTCAGGTTTAAAAAATAGTATAGCTCATAGTTGTAGGTAATTGATTAAAAGCCAAACGTTTTTAATAAACAGACGATTATGATTGATTGATAATGCATACAAATTACATCCTTTTATTTATGTACTATATTTCATTTTACGTGGTTCAGGGGAGTTTTCGTTTTTAAGATTCTCATGTATAAGGGGATGCTTCTGTTTGATAGAAGCAATATAAGAAAATTTGGGTCCTATGCAACAAAATCATTTTATCAGGTGTTGCAAATAAGATGTGAGAAGCACTTTTAATTAGATAGGATAAAGAAAAATAAAGGAAACAGTAATTGATAGCGAGACCTTTGACAAATGTGTCCGGTGTCTGACACAGACACACATAATTACGCCCAATTTATTCAAAATGTCAAATTATTTCTGGTATTGATGTTGTGTCAGGTGTATTAGTGCTTCATATGTTATTAATATTTTTCATGTTCTATTTAATATTTTTCATGTTCTATTTAATATTTTCTTGCGATTAATATACCACTGAATTGTATTAACCAATGAAAAAAACCTTCAATGATTTGGTATTAAGATTTCAACCACTTGTTTTTTTTTCACTTTGTTGTCTTATAATGCACAGTGATGATCCAGTTCCTCCACCATTTTCTTCTAGCATATTTATATTTAAACTTTCCTTTCATTTTTACTTGTAGTAGTACAGTAAATTATTAAAAAAAACACTGATATGTTTGCGGAACATATCTTCAAGACTGGTTTCTGGATGTATTGCAGCTTGGGGTCCGAACCATCATTGATATAGAGGGTCTACGTGATATAAGAACACAGTGAGGCGAAGGACCAGCTTAAATTATCACTGAAGTGAAAAGAAGGATCAGAAGGTGGAAAATGAATGGTGACCCTTTTAATACTTGGAGTAAGGATAGCCAGTACGTGAACTTTCTCACAATGAGGATGTTGAAAGATGCAAAACCAATGTGAGAAAAATATGATGGTGACAATGATCTTCTGATTTGTTGTACTTTGATGAGAGTTAGTGATTTGCTTTGTATGACTTTTTGACATGTGATTCTCTTAAGTTTAGTCTGATTTCTTATATGTGGTTGGAAGCCTCAACTCTGGAAAAAAATAATTACACTCATTGTTGAGAATTCTCCATGTTTGGAGTCATGCTAATGTGGAAGCTTTAAATTGTAGTTTCCACGGTCCCATGCACTGGAACTGGATTAACGGGAATTTTAATCAAATAAAAAAATGTGTTCAGAAAATATGTAGAAGAGTGTGTTGCTGGCGCTTTTAAGATTTACAAAACACCTTTCATAATTTACTATTCATGTTTAAGAGTTTATGCCTACCTAACACTCATGTGAGATGCAGTGAGTATAATTGTCAAATAGTTCATATGAGTAGGGGTGTAATCGGATCGATTTCAATTGATTTTTGTAAAAAAAATCTGATCGCTGATATTTCTATCGGTTTGATTTGGTTCAATTTTTAGTATTTTTATAAAATAGAATCAAATCGTTTAGTTTGGTTTATAATGTTTTTTTTTCAAACATTATGTTCATTAGTATATTCTTCTCTATCATATTTTTCAGTGTATTTTATGCTATTATTTTTTAAAATAATATATTTCATGTAATTTATTTATGCTTTATTTTTTCAAACAAATAACAAGTTGTATATAATACATACGAAATAATGACATATTTCCATTTACATCGTAATATAAAATTTGGCATTTGACATTAGAAGGTTGGAAAAGAATTTGAAAATTTAACAAATAAAACACAACAATAACAATAAAAAAATTTCAATGCAAATAAACCAACATGTTTCACTATTCAAACACACATCAAAACTATTTTCTAACAAGACTAAGCAATTTTGTTGAAGAAGAAGAAACAAAAAAAGTTTTAAAAAATATGAAAACTATCAAAAAGAACTTAAATATGAAGAAGACGATCATACCATATCAAAACAACGGTAGAGAGATCAATAATGGTGGCAAATGCCAAGAACGACAGTTCGATGAAAATAAATTTGTGACTTATGGTTTATACTTTCTATGTGTAGCGGTAAAATCATGAGTTTAAACTATTGGTTAACTTAACTTAAAGTAAACAGAGTCGTCACCGCGCTTATATTTTATTTCAAGTGGAAAAGGAAAAAAGAACGAATAAATCCTAATGAATCTAAAAGCAAAATGCTAAAGAAACAAACAGAGAAACGGGTAAAGGGATAAGTTATAAAATGGGAAGGTTTTACGTACCCAAAATGTTCGTGGTACTCTACGGGAGCCCTTTGAAAAATTTATTGCTTTTGGTTTGAAAATGTTTGTAAAAGAGAGTGGAGGGATGAGAGAAGAATTAATTTTTAATGTTTTTGTATTTGGAGAGGTTTACCACCTCATGCCTACGTACCCACAATGTGCAATGCGAGATCAAAACCTTGTAGTTCATGGTACAAATAGTGAAAAATTAATGTGTTTGATTGATTTTAAAATGTAAGGATAAGTCGTCATTCTTTAACGAATAATTCCGCTAGAAAGAATGAATAATATCTAAACTTGTGAAAATGGTTAAAAGGAAAAGTGCACGAAGGCACAAAAAAGATTGAATGAGTTTTGTATTTTTTATGGTCTTTTAAAAAAAGATTTCAATATGCTTATGTGGTTTAGCATTTATTTAAGAAATGAAAGAAAAAGTAAAATCGCTTGACCTAAATCAAGGTTTGATTATGAAAGTGGTTATAGTTTGAAAAACAAAGAAGTTTTTAAAAGAGAGAGAAGTTTTGAAAATTAAAGAATGGGGGAAGAGATGAAGAGGCTAACCTAGTGCACAAAATAAAAGTTAAGGAAAAGAATGATCTAACCGAAATGACGCCACTTTAAAGTATTAATAAGAATTCCATTCTTAAGCATGCTAAAACCAATGTCAAATAAAGGCGAGTCTTCAACGATTAACACTTCATGCAAAGAGATAAGAGGTCCTAATTCTAAGTCCAAAAGTTCCATCAATACTTCAAAGGTTGTCCATAGATAAATCACTCCAAAGCATAGGCTAGTAACCAATAGTCCAAGATGGTAAGAATTAAGTTTTTTACGGTTTAAGCCTTTATTAATATTTTTGTGTCTAAGTGGAAAAAAAGAAAAATCAACACAACAATATAATAGCAAGAATATAAACATGATAATGGATGATAAATCATAATAAAAATAAAGGAGATAAAAGAGCGAGAAGGAAATTAAAGAGCAATAAAATGCAATAAAAACAATAGAATAGTAATATAGTAGTATTAATAATAATATGTACAAAATAATGGTATGGTGAACTTAATCATCCACAACCAAAAAGAAGTAACCGATTTCGCTTAGTATCTTCCACTATAGTGATTAATCGAGGCGATTAGATCCAAATTCAATGAAGTTTGGAAGAAGATTGGGATACTGTTATCCCTAAATTTCGACGCTAGCAATTAATGAGGTTATCTTGGCTTAGTAAAAGACTTTTTTCTTGTGATAAGCCAAAAGTAAGGTTTCGACCTAACCAATTAAAGGATGAGAGTCGAAGCGACCTACCTACAAGTTTCATACTTAGTGAAATTCTAAGTTTGAAATATTTTCTTAGTGTTGAGGGGATTCAACCAAGTGTATGTTCGACGAAAGTGACAGTTACCAAGGATCCTGCATGTTCAATCTTGGAGGGAAAATGTGGAGTTTTCAATTCAAAGACAGGGACAAGTGGTGCAAGACGAAGCTTCTTCAGCATATAGTGGGACAAGTGTCACCATCTTAGGATAGTTATAGGAAAAACCGTCGAGAGCAGTTATTTTGTAATGTATATAAATAACTTAGTCTAATGTTAGAATAAGTGTGTGGAAATCATATGTACTAGTAACTCCGTATACTCAAAGTATCTACGTGTAGAGAAACGAGTGCAGTGAGAATGTACGTGATTGAAACACCACCAATTTACTTTTGATGTCAAATTTATCTTCAAGTTATTTACTTTTGAAGCCATTTATCTTCACAAGCCTTTATTTTAAAGCAATTTACATTTCAAAATCATTTATCCTTCAAGCAATTTACTGCGTTTTCTTTTACAATTCCAGCCTCTTTACATTTCCAGCAATTTAACATTCCTCGCCTTGCCTTTAAATTTCATTTAAATTTATAGCCTTGCCTTTAGTTTCCTTTAAAATTTCAAGCCTTGTCTTTACTTTGATTTATTTTAAAAGTCTTTTCCCTTTACTTTACTTTATTTTCTTTTTAAACAAATTTTGAATCTCGTTGAGAGATTCAAGACCTTTTCCCAAAAACGTGATATACCAAAATCACAATCCCTTTTTACTTAGCACATTTCCTAGGATAAATTGGTCGATCCTGCGAGTAACTGAGAGTATTTTTGGTATCTTCAGAGGACCAGCGGTTGTTTACCAATTTTGGGGATAAACAAATTGACACACCCGGTGGGACAATGCTAAGTTGAAAACATTTTTTTCTTCGTGTTTTATAACTTCCTTTACGTGGGTAGTCTGGTAGAAGGAACGATTACCTTTGTTGTATGCATTTAAGAAGTGACAAGGTAGCTAGTACAGACCATTATATCCCTAAAATAAGAAACACAAGAAGGATGGTGTCTAGCCAAGGAAACCCAAGTGATTTGATACCAGCAAAAAGTGGGTCGAATCCTCAAGTGGGCAGTTCAAATATTCGTACTACGAACACACAAGGTGGACCAATGAATGAGGCAATCCCAACCTCCAATCCTTTGACGCAACCACACCGAGTGTGACGTCAAAGCAAACCCCTTCGACAGGACTAGGAGACACAATTAACAGATACTATACTCAACCAGTGTTGGAGTACATTGGGCCAAATAATCGAACTCCACCATCAAGTACGACTGCATTCATACCCCATATAACCACGCCACTTTCTCAGGATTTTCCTAGACTCTTTGGTACCTCAACTACCATGGCAGGACTGAGAAATGCTCCCCCAGTGTATTTAGACAACGTCGTTCCTTCGTCGTTGCAGGAGTCTGGTTCTGTAATAAATATGAGAAGGAATAATCATACTAGTGGTGTGGGGCATTCAAATCAGAGTCATGCTTTGACAAATAAGTTTGTGACCTATCTAAGACAACAAATGGATGAAAGTAACATGCAAATGGTTCATACTTTGTCCCAAACTATGGGAGAAATTTTCCATCCTTTGATTCAGAATACGACTCAGACGAATCAACGAATGGTGTCTTAAATGGCGCGCATAGCAGAATTCATGGGAGTCCCAACATCGGTTCGACAACCCCATCACTTACCAGAAGTAAGAGAAGTTATTCAGCCATTGAACCAAGAAAATCCACTTGTGGTCGAACTGGTAGATGTCGAACCCATTATAGGTCAGAGACAGATACCAATAGAAGAGGATCCAAGAGTGAGGTTGGTGAATATACATCAAGATGCAGACCATGTGGTCCAACAAGTTTGACAGAATAGTCTTGCAGCAGAGAATAACTTGGCAGGTCTTGTCGAACAAATAATGGCGCGAAGTGGAATAAACACTGGTTTCGCTAGGCCAAACTTTACTTCACCAATAGTGGACTATACACTTCAATGATAATTTCCCACTAGGATGAAGGTTCCTAAATTTACCAAGTTCTCAGGGGATACAACCAAATCTATGGTCGAACATGTGGCACGATACATGATAGAGGTTGGGGAGATTGCTAACGATGAAGGTCTAAGGATTAAGTACTTCCCTAGCTCCCTTGCCAAGAATGCTTTCACTTGGTTCACCACTCTACCACCTTGTTCGATATGTAACTGGACTCAATTAGAGCGTTTGTTTCACGAGCAATTCTACATGGGTCAGATTAAGATTGGTTTGAAAGAATTAGCCAGATTAAAACAAAAATTCAATGATTCCATTGACGACTACTTGAATAGATTTCGACTGCTTAAGGCAAGATGTTTTACTCAGGTACCTGAGCATGAATTGGTCGAAATGGATGCTAGTGGCCTAGACTATTCAATCAGGAAGAAGCTGGATACCCAATACTTGAGAGACATTGCCCAATTAGCAGATAGAGTTTGATATCTTGAACGTCTGAAGGACGAGAAAGCTAGGGTGAACAAACATAAAAAGATAGCATATGTCGAATATCAAGATGAGGTCGAAAACGTCTATAACGAAACTCTGCCGCTAGATGATAATGAGATGGACTTAGCTGAACTTAAGCAGGGTCCTCCTTATTCATGCAAACTATTAGTTCCTACAAATGGAAAGAATCATGTCGAAGTCGAAAAGAACGATATATTTCCAAAGAAAACATATACTTTTGACGTCACCAAATGTGACGAGATTTTTGATTTATTAGTTAAGGATGGGCAAATACTTGTTCCTCCTGGTGCCAAGACACCACCTATAGATCAAAGAAAGAAAAGAGGTTTTTGTAAATACCATAATTATTTGGGTCATAAATCTTCTCAATGTTTTCTTTCCATGGATTTGGTGCAAAATGCAATCCAGGAAGGAAGGCTCAAGTTCGGTGACAAGCCAAAAGCGCAGATGAAGATCGATATTAATCCTTTTCAGACGGCTGAGGAAAATTACTCTGAACCTTCTGCAATAAACTAGGTGGACGTTGTTGAGCAAGTTGTCGGTGACAGTGGAAGTCCTGATTCAGTCGAGGCCGTAGTTAACCCTATGGTGGTTGAGGTTACTGAGAACCCCAACAATGAAGCCATGGTGTTCAGGGCCAATGAGGAACTGACCAGTGAGCAATGGGAACAATTGATATGCAAGGCCGCTGAAGGATTCTTTAGGACATCATCAGATGTTGAAAGGTTTAACATGGGGATTACCATCGTCCCCCATGAGGAGGTTAAAGAGTCAAGTTTCCCACTCATTACCAAAGAAACTGTTGAAAGTTTCGTAAAGATGGATGAGGCCACTGCTGGCCTAGAACTGAACTTCTCCAAGATGGAGCTCAAGGATGAAGTTAATGTTAATATGGTTGAAGTAACAGATGACCAGCTACTGAAGGTGGATCATTCTGCGGGCCAGAAAGACCACTATACAAAGGCTTATCCCAGGGAGGATGAGACAATTATTGATTTTTTTGCAGAGATGCCAAAACAAGAAGTAAGAAGTGATGCTCTGTCCAAGGTATAGTTCCATCTTCGACAAGAAGGCCGCTCGAAGTCTTCAACAGGTGAATGAGATGCATGGGGGCAGAAGGCGAAAACTGCCCAAAAACATGCTCGTTTCGACCTAAGACGTGCTAACCCTATCAACAAAGGGGCATGACTCAGTCTCTCAAGTCCAAGAAACCCTCATTTAAGCCAAGTGGGGAAGTCCCCAGTGACAAGTGCTTTAAGCCTGATGAATCAGGCAAGAGGAAAGGCCAGAAGTGGGGAAAGTTTGAGGTCAAAAGAAGACCCTCAATAGGATACACAAAGGAGGTTAGGACCTCTAACAAATCTGCCTATGTATCTGAAAATTACAAGGGTAATAATCCTATGTCCATGTCGCAATGGCGTAGGGAGCAGCAAAGGAGGAAGGCTCAAAAGGAAGCCTTCAAAGGTGATTATGCTGAATCCAACATAAGTGTCTTTGGCAAAGCTAGGGACAATCTTAAAGTGAATAATAAAATACATGTGGGGCACAAAGGATCTTCGTTCAGAAACAAAGGAGCTGACATTAAAGCTAAAATAAAAGTTGAGTTAGAGGTTGTCGAAGATGAAGAAATGACAGATAACTTTGATTGTGAATCTGAGGCTTCTTTAGACGTATTGGTCAATGTGATTTCAGTGTTGCCGAGAGAGTACGACCGCATCACTGAGGCCGAAAATCTGGATGCTAATACTGAAGCAGAAATGACAGCACACCAACTAGTGTACTATTATGTAATGAACAATGGTTGCATCGAAGAGCAGAACACTTTCTTCGAAAGACCCACTGAGGCCATGAGGGGGCACATGAAACCTCTTTATATTACTGGGAAAGTAGAAAATGTGGCCATCAACAAGATTCTGGTTGATTGTGGCGCTATAGTGAACATAATGCCACATTTCTTGCTACCCATGATTGGCAAATTCGACACTGACCTCATGCCCCACAACTTGGTCTTGTCGAACTATGAAGGTAAGAATGGACCTACTATGGGGGTCCTTCAGGTTGACTTGACTGTGGGGATAGTCACAAGGCCCACTCTCTTTATGGTGGTAGAGAGTAAGGCCAACTATAACCTCCTGTTAGGGAGAGAATGGATACATGGAATAGGAGCTAGTAGCTCAAGTGGTAGTGGGAATGGATTGAACATGTACTTGAACCCCAAGGTACAGGGTTCGATTCCAATGGAAGGCAAAACTCTACTAGAGAGGGGGGTAAAGAAGATCATAAGGTGGCAGTGTCGGGATTACCTTGTGGGGGGCCCGGGCTGTTACAAAAAAAGGCGTAGCTCAATCGGTAGTGGGAATGGATTGAACATGTACTTGAACCCCAGGGTATAGGGTTCGATTCCCACGAAAGGCAAAAACTCTACTATTGAGGGGGTATTTGTAACAACTGACCTCATGCCCCACAACTTGGTCTTGTCGAACTATGAAGGTAAGATTGGACCTACTATGGGGGTCCTTCAGGTTGACTTGATTGTGGGGACAGTCACAAGGCCCACTCTCTTTATGGTGGTAGAGAGTAAGGCCAACTATAACCTCCTGTTAGGGAGAGAATGGATACATGGCATAGGAGCTAGTAGCTCAAGTGGTAGTGGAAATGGATTGAACATGTACTTGAACCCCAAGGTACAGGGTTCGATTCCCATGGAAGGAAAAACTCTACTAGAGAGGGGGTAAAGAAGATCATAAGGTGGCAGTGCCGGGATTGCCTTGTGGGGGGGGGGGGCCCAGGCTGTTACAAAAAAAGGCATAGCTCAATCGGTAGTGGGAATGGATTGAACATGTACTTGAACCCCAGGGTATAGGGTTCGATTCCCACAAAAGGAAAAAACTCTACTAGTGAGGGGGTATTTGTAACAACCCGGGCCCCCCACAAGGCAAACCCGACACTGCCACCTCATGATCTTCTCTACTCCCTCACTAGTAGAGTTTTTGTCTTCCGTGGGAATCAAACCATGTACCCTGGGGTTCAAGTACATGTCAAACTCATTTCCACTACCAACTGAGCTAGTAACTCAATTGGTAGTGGGAATGGATTGAATATGTACTTGAACCCCAGGATACATTGTTCGATTCCCACAGAAGGCAAAAACTCTACTAGTGAGGGGGTACAGAAGATAGTCAGGTGGTAGTGTCGGGATTGCCTTGCGATGGGCCCGAGCTGTTACAAGTGCCATATTCCATGCACCAAAGGGTCACCATATGGAGGCTAGATGGTATTGTCGAGAACATTGTAGCTGATCAGGGGTATTTTAAGGTACCAGTAAATCACATAGAAGGTGTGGAGTTCGATAAGAATATAGCACATATTGGTTCATGTGCACCTGCAGGATTCGAGTTCACACCAGATGATCACGCATACTGCATATTGAACCTCCTTCCCATCGAAGGATTTCATTGGGATAGAGAAGTCGTAGGAGAAGTAGGAAATATACCACCTTATTTCCCTGACCTTGAAATACGGCCTACAGGCTAGGGAAGCGAAGGCAGTAATAATGACTGACTTCGACGCGTTAAAAACAATTTCGGCCTATGTGGTCGAAACAAGGATACAGGCGACCTTGAGGCTGTAGGAAATGATATGGCTATAGAGGCCATTACTGAATTTGTTGAAGAGATTCCTGCGAGGGATTTCAACCAATAGCCCTCAGAGAAGACTTAAGAAGATTCAGACCAGAGGCTCGATGCCATTTATGATAATGAGCCTTTAGGATTTGAAAATGACCCTTTGTCAGAAAGTACCAAAATGCTGGCTCAGGATCCTTTAGAAGAAATAGACCTGGGAGAAGGGGAGTTGAAAATTCCTACATACATCAGCGCCAACCTCGACCCAGAACTTAAGTCGAAGTGGTCCACCTGCTGAAAGAATTCAAATATTGTTTCGCATGGAACTACAATGAAATGCCTGGTTTTGAAAGAGAGCTCGTCGAACACAAGCTACTAATCAATCTTGGGAAGAAGCCTGTCAAACAAAACCCAAGACTGTTCGCCCCAACAATCCTCACAAAAATTAAGAAGAAGATTGAAAGGTTGCTTCAATGCAAGTTCATTCGTACAACTAGGTATGTTGAGTGGTTAACGAATATTGTTCCAATAATTAAAAATAATGGTTCTTTAAGGGTGTGCATAGATTTTAGAGATCTAAATTCAGCAACCCCTAAAGATAAGTATTCAATGCTTGTGGAAGAAATGTTGATTGACTCTGCTGCGGGACACGAGTATCTAAGTATGTTAGATGGCTACTCAAAGAGCAATGAATTCAATTTTTCATGATTTCATAGATATGTTTATGTAAATTTACATTGATGACATAGTTGTAAAGTCTATTTCAGGACTTGACCATGTTGATCACCTTAGACGTTCCTTTGAAAGAATGAGAAAATATGGTCTTAAAATGAATCCTCTTAAATGTGCTTTCTGTGTGCAGGCAAGGGACTTTCTGGGATTTGTGGTCCACAAAAAGAGGATCAAAATCAATCATAATAAGACTAAAGCTATCATGGAGGCTAAAGCGCCTTCGACAAAGAAGGAGCTCCAATCACTCTTGGGCAAGATCAACTTCTTAAGGAGGTTCATATCAAACCTAAGTGGAAAGACTCAAGCTTTCTCACCTTTGCTGCGTATGGGCAAAGAAGGATTTCAGTGGGGGCAAGCTCAAAAAGAAGCCTTCGACAAAATCAAGGAGTACTTGAGTCATCCTCCAATTCTTTCTCCACCTTGTAGAAAGAAAAGTATGAGATTGTACGTAGCTGCTTCAGATATAACTTTAGGGAGTATATTATCCCAAGAGGATGATGATGGCGTCAAAAGAGCCATTTATTACCTTAGTAGAGTTCTAAATGATGCAGAAACTAGGTATAGTACGATAGAAAAATTAGGCATATGTTTGTATTACTCTTGTACTAAATTGAAACAATACATAAAACCAGATGATGTTTATGTATCTTCTCGCTTTGATGTTATTAAACATATGTTGTCCAAACCTATTTTGCATAGCCGAATTGGAAAATGAGCACTAGCATTAACTGATTATTCTTTAGCTTATAAACCCTTAAAAGTTGTTAAAAGGCATGTGGTCGCAGACTTTATAGTCGACCATTCTATAAATGGGAGTCCCTTGAATTATCTTGAGACTGAGACATGGAAATTATACTTCGATGGGTCTAGTCATAAAGATGGGACCGGAATTAGAGTGCTTATTATTTCTCCTAATAAATTTCCAACAACACTCAAGTACAAAATTGAGGGTCATTGTTCTAACAATGAAGTTGAATATGAAGCTTTGATAGTTGTACTTGAGGTATTATTGGAATTGGGGGAAACTCATGTCGAAATAATGGGAGATTCTGTGTTGGTAATGAAACACGTCACCAAAGAATACAAATGCATAAAAGAAAATTTAATTATGTACTTTATAGTAGTAAACAGGCTGCTGAAAAAAATTTCAATCAGTCACCTTTCGACACATCCCCAGATTACAAAATCAAGTCTCAAATGACTTAGCTCAAATTGCATCAGGCTATAAATTTTCAAAAGAAAAATTACAAAGTGCAATTTAAGTTAGAGGAAAGGTTGTGTCAGTAGGTTTAGCTCCATTGGACTTAAAAGAAACTAAGCTTGGGTATGTTGATGAAGAAAAATTTGCAATACTGATGGTCGATAGTATAAGTGACAAAGATTGGAGGAAGCCCTTAATGGACTACCTAGAAAATCCAACAGCTTCGACGTAAAGGAAAGTCAAATACCAAGCCTTAAGCTATGTTCTTTTGGGGAACAAATTATTTAAAAAGATTGTTGAATGACTATTGCTTAAATGCCTTAGTGAAGCTGAAGCATATTTAGCTCTTTCGACGGTCCATAGTGGGGAATGTGGAGCACATCAAGTAGGCCACAAAATAAAGTGGCTTTTGTTTCGACAAGGTGTGTATTGGCCTGCTATGTTGAAAGACTGCATAGAATTCGCCAAAGGATGTCAAGAATGTAAGGTGCACACTGGCATCCAACATGTGTCTGCAAGTGAATAACACTCCATAATAAAACCTTGGCCTTTCAGAGGATGGGCTTTGGATTTGGTTGGAGAAATTCGATCAGCATCTTCAAAGAATCATAAGTACATTTTGGTAGGGATTGATTATTTCTCCAAATGGGTCCAAGCAATCCCATTGCCCAATGTCGACCAATAAGATGTAATTGAATTTATTCAGAAACACATCATATAAAAATATGGCATCTAAGAAATGATCACTACAGATCAAGGATATGTGTTTACTGGTCGAAAGATGCAAGAGTTCGCCACAGAAATGAGTTTTAAACTTTTGACATCTACACCCTATTATGCTCAGGCTAATGGCTAGGTTGAAGCAGCGAATAAGATAATCATTGGCTTGATAAAAAAGCATGTGGGTAAAAAGCCAAGGAATTGTAACAAAACATTAGACCAAATCCTTTGGGCATGTCGAACTTCACCCAAAGAAGCAACCAATACTACCCCGTTTCAACTTACTTATGGGCATGACGCAGTTCTGCCTCTTGAAATTTATCTTCAGTCCGCAAGAATTCAAAGGCATCATGAGATCCCAGCTAAAACTTATTGGGTCATGATGTTAGATGAATTACTTGACTTAGACGAGGAAAAACTTCATGCTTTAGAGTTATTAGAAAGGCATAAGAAGAGGATAGAGAAATCCTACAACAAAAAGGTTAAATTGAAAACCTTTTCAGTAAGTGAATTAGTGTGGAAAGTCATATTACCTATGGATCAAAAGATTAGATCCTAATGTAAATGGTCACCCAAATGGGAAGGCCCTTTCCAGGTTACAAATGATTTCAGTAACAATGCGTATGGGATTGAAGCTTATTTGAGAGTCTTTAAAGTAAATGAGAAATATTTAAAAAGACATAGACCTATGCTTCAAGAGATTCATATCATAAAATAAAAATTTCATTAATAATAAAGGGGGCCATGAAAGCCTGCAATTACAAGAGTCTAGGAACATGGTTGAACGACCAAAACAAAAGAAAACCTAGTCTTGAAGATCCTCCCAAGTGAGGCAATTAAGGTAATCCATATATTCTTCATCAGCTTCATCATCAGGTGGTTGCTCATTCTTGGGAGGCTCCTTGGTCGGAGAGGCCATCTTATTCCCTTTTATTTGGTAACGAGTGACTACCCCTGTACAAGGAGAAGGTTTCTCTTCCTTTTTCGTGTTTTTCCCCTGTTCGCAGGAAACAGTGTCATCTACTTTCTTTACAGAATTATCCATGATTGTTGTGATGGAAGGATGGACTGAATAGGGGTTATTTATAGGAGAAAGGCCTACGCGCTGATTGGCCTGATGAAAGGCAGCCAAAAAGCACGTAAAGTTTTTCTTGGGAAACAACATCCTAAAAATGCGTTCTAGCTTCAATGTTTAGTTGGGAAATTATGCCACATAAGTATGAGGCATTTAAAGTTGAAACGTCGTCGCCATAATTAAGGGTAGAGCAATAACGCTTTGATCCAAAGTTAAGTTAGAGTCTCTCTAACTAACTTAAAACTTATGTTAAACAACCAAATGAAATGCGAACACATTATATATGTCGAGAAATGGGGCATGAGTCGAAAGTGATAAAAATGCATAAATTATCTGGGGCAACGAGGCCCTAAAACTGTCATTACATAACGGCCACATCAGGGCCAAAAAACAGGATTACATAATAAAAAAAAGGAAAACACGGTATCCTGAGACATGATAAAGGTCGTCAAAGATTAGAAGGGTAACTTTGATTGCAACTGAAGAAAATTATGATGGCTGATAAAAAGGCGGTTTTCACAAAAAGCCTTATCAAGTTTGGCAACAACAGGCTCCTTGTCGAGCACCTCATAAGTATCAATGAGGTCGATGATGCGCTTCAACTCAGCATTCAGAGCATCATTGTCGAACTGACTGAGCTCAAGGTTTCTCTGCTTAGCCTCAACAATCTTCTTCTGAAGTTCTTCAAGCTCTTTCTCCCAAACTTTAAGGGATAAGTTGTTGGCAGCTATTTGTCTGTCCCTCTTAGCCTTGATGCCCTCCAGCCTTTCAACTTCATTCTCAGCTTCCCTCGCTTGATCCTATGCATTGCCACTCTTGAATCCGGTCTTCTGAATGACATCTTTGACCTTGGAAGCCAGCTTAAGAATATCAGACATCTAGTTTACTAGAGTGCTTAGCTCCATGAGGGCCTGGGAGATCTTTGGATCAAGGGTCGAGAGGTCCAACTGTTGCAATGCGTCTTTCAGGAAAAGGTGAGCAGTAAGGTCTGCGCCAAAAGTAGTACGAATGTCCCTCTTGAAAAATTTGTCCTTTATTTTCTAGAGGATTGGACTATCAGACTCACCAGAAATAGAGGCCCTAGGAGCTGTCGAGGAGCTGCTTTATGAAAAGCCAAGACTCTTCCTAAGCTTCAGCCTGTCATACTCCTCGGGGTTTGATTGTTTCAATGCTGACAAGAGGTCCCCAGCTGCAGGAGTTGGAAGTTGGACGACAAGAGTTTGTTGAGAATATCCTTCAGGAAAGGTTGATTGAGTTTTTGCAGGATCTGTTTCTTGTCCAGCCTCATCCTTGTCCTGATTATCAGCCTCTTCCTTTTCCTCTTTATCCTCCTACTTAGGATCATTCAGGACATCAACTTGAGCAGCAACTTGGGGATTATCTGCAGTCTCTGGCTCTTTACCTTTTGGGCTGGAGGGGACAGACTCTTTAGTTTCTTTTTCATGTTCTTCTTCGTCAACATCAAAGGTTGTATCCATCTCCTTAGCAAGCCTACTGGTATGGCTAGGAAAGTCCTTGTCAGTCACATTCTCGTACTCACGCTCTGAATCATTAATGTGAGACTGTTGAGTAGTTGTCTTAGCAAGAGAGTTTGGTGCAACTTCGACAGTTAGGAGAGGAACAGCTGCCACATTTATGGGTTGGTTAATTTCATCCAAAGAGCTATAATCAGAGTCAAAATCAGAAGTTGGATGATAAGTAGGCTCACTTGGCTGTTTAAAAGAACTGTAGGCGAATGGGTGGCAGTCGAAGGTTGCAGGGCAACACCTGCACTAGCCTGTTGACAAGAAAAGAAGTTAAGTTGAGGATGTGAGAAGAGATAAAAAAAGGGTCAAATGTCAAGTTAAGTACCTGATTCTCTTCACCTCCGGGACTTGAGTTGGCACTCTCAAGAGAGCCAACAGTAGGCTTCACTACAGGAGTGGGAAGTTTAGCTCCGACACCACCATTAGTGGGTGCCTTGTTCAAAATTTTGGCCACCTTGGATGAAGGTTGACCAGCAGTATTAGGAGACTATGCAGTCTTCCTCTTCCTTTTGAGGGACAGATTCTCAGGGCATTCGTCATCATCTACAACGATGACAATGTTGGAAGTCTTTTCCCCTTTCTTGGAGACGCAAAAGGCTTTCTGGTTGTCTAGCAGAAATACCAGATATCAGAATACAAACACATGAGGGGTGATATAAAGTAAGGATGATAAAATACCTTAGTGCCTTCTTTGTTATCCGTCTGTATTGCCACGCCTTTATTGGCAACAGGTTTTCTAGTGGTTGCTGGAAATCCCAAAAACAATTGTCATGAGTTAATACTTGATTACTCAGTAAAAGGGAATAAAAACCTCAAACCTTCATATATTTCGGATTTGACGCTAACATCTTCGATCCCTATATGAAAGTTCCATTTGAAACTATCTAATGTGTGCTTAGTCGCAACCACTCTTTGAGCTTTCGGCTGAGACTGCTGTCGAAGGATTTTAATTGAATCCCCATAGACAAACCAGTCTGGAAATGGAGGAGTCAAGGCTACTCCAAAATCAGCAGTAGGAAGTTGAGGGAATTTGGGAGGAAAAAGTCGAAAGCCTCCTCATACCGCCTCTCACGAGGAACGTTTGGAGGGATTTTCAACATGTCCATCTTTTGTAAAAATTTCTCCTTCAAAGTGACAACAGCCTCACGAATGGTTCGACTAAGTGTTGCACCCCAAAATTTGCCCTCACAATACAAGACTTTGTGCTTCTTGAAGGTTCACAAGGTTCACAAGTTTCTCAACATTTTCATAACCTTTCATGAGGTTCATGAAGTCCATAAGTTGCTTCTTGAAGGTTCACAAGGTTCACAAGTTCCACAATGCTTTCAATACCTTTCATGAGGCTCAGGAAGTCTACAAGTCACTTCTTGAAGGTTCACAAGGTTCACAAGCTTCTCAACATTTACAATACCTTTCATGAAGCTCATGAAGTCTACAAGTTACTTCTTGAAGATTCACAAGGTTCACAAAGTTCACAATTGGTCAAAAAGGTGACAATTCCCTCAGATAATGCATCTCCTAAGCAGTGCATCCTAAACTAGGGTTTTGACTTTAATCAGGCTAAGTGGACTTCCAATACCTCAAGTAAGTTTCATAACATCTTATATGTGTGTAAGAACCCACATGACAAGTTTCAAGACTTTTCTCAAAAGTTTGCTCAGTCAGATGATTAGATAAGTCAAAATCAGTCAATGCAGTTAAAAAGTCAAACTGAGGTCAACTGTGGTCAAACCAAAGTCAAACTTCATGATTTTTTGCCAACATCAAGTATATGAAGTAAAATTCATCATTTGATCAAGGGTTGATCATGATTCATCAAGGAGATTCCAGATCATCAAAAATCAGGAGTTTCTAAATTAGGGTTTCCTCAGTAAAAGTCAACTGAACTTTGACTAGGCATAACTTTCACATACTTCATCACCAAGTCTCCATCCAAAGCTCATTTTAAAGGAAATTGAATTCTCTACAACTTTGATGTTGAAAGTTAAGCCCAAAAATGCTTCATTTGAAAGATGTGATCTAAGACATTATAGGTCATTTCAAAAGTCAACAAAAAGTCAACAACTTCAAAAGGGCATAACTTGAGATTGGTAAATGATATGGACCTGAAACCAATGGGGTTGTTTAGAGGACTCTTCAAGCTTTCCAAAAAGTCCAAGAACACCCTCATACCTTTAAAATTGAGGGAGATGTGTCCTTGCAAAGTTGGGCAATTTTGTGATGGTTTATGTTGAAAATGGAGGCTTAGAAGTATTTCTTTCCAAATGGGCTGCCTAATTTATGACCCAATCCATCTCATAACATGGTGCACGACCCAATTGACTAAAATTCATCATTTTTATTATTTTTTATTTATTTATTATTGATTTAATTCATAAAAATCATTTTAAATAAATAAAAAATATGAAAATCTATTTTTGGGTGAAGATATTGTTTCTAGAAATTCATAATTATTGATTGGAGTCAAAGAGGAATGAAATCATGTGAATTATCCCAAAATAGCAAGCACTCATGATCAAATATTTGAACTTTACACTATGATCTTTTTGAATATTTTTTGGATCAAATTTTCACATAACCCATCCATGTTTCTGACCTAAAACACTCCCACATATATACTAAGGATAAACCTAATCTTCATTCACGAGTTGGCTGCCAAAAGAGTGAGTTCACCATATCAAAAAATTTCACAAAAAAGCTCAATTCGGATTCTACCTTTCAAGCTCTCTCAAAGACCTTTGAAGGTTTAAACATGTTCATGAAGGATCATAGAATGTTCCTGAATCATAAAAGCATTCATTCATGCCCTAAATCATACAACCCGATCCTAGCTTTGTTCATATTTTTTTGAAATTCGATTTCGGCTATATGGTGATTCTTTGTTTAATTTGATTGCATAATATGGTTTATAATGTTGTTTGGATTGTTTCTGGGTTGTTCAATTGCGTTTTTCTTGCAGGAATCCGAATACGCCATTATTAGGGTTTAGAGTTTGATTTTAGGGTTTGATGATTCAACCAGTATAAATAAATTCTGGACACATAGGAATATTCTATGGACCACCAGGATTATGAAACACCAATTAATTTCTTGAATTGATGCTGTTTGGCTTGAGTTTCGTTTTCGTAGGTTGAAGAACTCGCAGGAAAATTCGCACCTGAATTCGCAGGAAATTTCGAAGGATAGGAGGTTGAAGAAGGCTGTTTCCCGCGTGTGATTTGAATTCAAATTATGTGTATAATATTTTATTAATTGTTTATTGTTTATTATCACAACTGTGTAGTTGTCCCAGTGGTTGTTGGCTTGGTCCTGGGCGTGTGAAACAAAAGGGCAGGGGTTCGATCCCTGGCTTTTGTTCATGTTATTTCTTTTTTTTTCAGGGATCAAATGAATATCATATATTATGCGTTATTCTCATTCAATAACCAGGAAGGCTCTCCCAGCCAGGTGGTAACGCGCGCATACTATTATACATAAGGTCCTGGGTTCAATCCTCCCCCAGGCCTTTTGTTTTTTTTCATTTATTTTGCTGATTATTGGATGGAAAGAACAAAAACAATTGGAGTCAATTCTTCTTGCACACACCAGCGCATGGCCTAGTGGTAGAACCTGTGATTTTGTGAGCAAGGCCTCCTGGGTTCAAAACCCAGCCAGGTATGTTTTGCTATTTTCTTCATTTTTTTTTTTTTTTTTATTTTATCATTTTTTTGTTGTTAATTGATTTAAAATATTGCATGTAAATAAAATTATTTCGTAAGCACATATTCAAATAGGTTCAAATATTCAAAAATCATAAAAAATTTTATTATGTAATTAAAAATAGTATATATACATGTTGTTAGAATAATTTTTTGCATATTATAATTCAAAGCCCTAAATATTTTTTTTTCTAAATAAAACCTAGTACTATGTTCTTTTAAATAAATTTCTTTTTTCTAATTCCTAATATAATTATGATTTTTGTAAATGTATTTATAATCTAAATTATTTTTTTTTAATGTTTAGAAACAAATTTAATTTATAATAGTTATATTTTGTATTTGATTAAAAAATTTGTAAACATAATAATTAATAGAATTAAATTTTATAAACATGATTAATATTGTAAATATGGCATTTAAAATCTACTTTTTCTTATAATATGTATATATTATAAGTATTAAATTTTGTATTCATAATACATTTAAAGAATAGTTTAATAATTTAAAAATTAAAATAATTGTTTGTTCATATTTGTTTTTTTTTATATATCTAATTGTTCATATTAAAAATTGCTAATTTCTTATAATATCTTAATTAATTTTGCTTATTACTATTACTAATCATATAATTTATTTTGCTTTATTAATTTATCATTTCACTAATTATTATTATTCACTAACCTCTTTTATTTTGTTATTACTAATTCTTTTTGCTTATTATTTAAATTGTTTTCACTAACTTTATATTTCTACTAACCTTATTTTCTCTTATTATTATTATTTACTAACCCCAATATTTTATTTGCTTATTTATTTTGCTTTGATTAAATTTTGCTATTTATTTTATTTTATAATTATTATGTAATTGTTCCCGGATGTAATTGTAATTATTTAATCATTATTATCGTTGTGGTTAGTAATTTAGGGAGTGACAAAACATGTTTGTTATTTAAAAATAAATTTAGATAATTTTTAATGTAAGATAATTAAATTAAACACGTCACACACGTAAGTCGATTTTAATCGCCATCTCACTTCCTAAGGATATCCCTCCAGTTGCCTACGAATAATGGTTAAGTGGGGTGTATAAAGCAAGTCCCTCGAAAGAAAATCATCAAAGTCCCTCATGGTTGCCTATACAAATCGAGTCCCTTCGAAATAAATGATGATAGTCCCTTCCTTGTGCTTATTACACCCCACAGTTGCCTTTTATAAACAAATTGTCCCTCACATGTCCCTTAACATCCAAGGTAAAGACTACCTACTCCTTAATAGTAGGGATAGTCTTACCAAGGAAAGAAAAAAAAAAGAACAAGAAAGACTTTAAACATTAGGGTAGGTTCCTCTTATGTACTTGCTCACTTCAAAAATTTTTCAAACTTAACAATTTCAAACAAATTTTCAAACAAGTTTCTTACACATCCGTACATGGATTATTATTAAACTATTCTGAAAATTTTTCTATTCACACACTACATTTTCAAAAACAATTTAAAGTGAGCTTAAGTACCTAAGAGCCCATGGATAACCATGGATGAAAAGGGTGCTAACACCTTCCTTTTTCATAACCTACCCCCCGGACCCAAAATATTCTCTTAAGGTCTTTCCTGTTCTTTTATAACCTTTCCTTTAGGATAAAATAAAAGTCGGTGGCGACTCTTGCTATCCGCAACATTACTTAAAGTCAGTTCTCCCACCGTGTTACAGAACTGGCGACTCTGCTGGGGATTTAATAAAAGAGGGGTACCCTTAGGAATTAGATCACTTTAAATTGTTTGCCTTGTTTGCTTTATATTATCTTGTTGGGGTGCTCTTATGTGTGAAAGGTCCTAACCCGGATCTAGTGTACCTTAGGTAAATGGCAATAGACCAAGGAAACTGTACGACGTATATCGATACGGTTGATCTGGTGGCCATAGTTAGTGCGACTTCTTGGTTGGTGCTTATATTCCTTAAGTCAAGTTGAGGATAATATTGAGGCTGCCATATGTTGTCAATGCACTAACTAACTTCTAGAACCCTAGTTAACTCATCTTGGCCTTTAGAAAGTAGTGAGGTAACCGGCTTTGGTGCAGACTGAAGTTGGTTGACACTCGATACTACGCTCATTGAGATCTTAAACTTGGAGGGTTTTGGTTGGCAAGTAAGTTGCCTTCTGATCAACCACCCTTGTGAAGGATCAATGATATTGAGATCCCTTAGAACCTGGTTACTTTTGTAGGACAGGATGAACCATCTAACTTCAGGGGAGGGTACTTACCTTTGAACCTCATGCAAGCCTTTAAACCTAGGGCTATGGTGTGACTTGTTTGTGTGTGCCACATGTTTGTGATTGAGCATAACATCATGACATCATCATGCATCATGAGCATATCATTTTCCCTAACCATTTCAAAGACCAAGGGATTTATCTTTGTTCTTTGTTGCAGGTCATGGCTTCAGCTCGTAGAAACACCATCAGGATCAACTTTGTGGGGATACCTCCCAAGCTTAAGGAGTTGGTTTCTCAAATGTCTGATCACTCCCGGTTCAACAAGAGACATGGTCACCTATTGGATCTAGTCACTTCAGGGTTCAATGAAGACATGATGAGTGTCCTGTTTCAGTTCTTTGACCCTAAGCACCATTGCTTCACATTCCCCGACTACCAGCTGGTTCCAACCATGGAGGAGTTCTCTAAACTTCTGGGCATACCTATTCTTGATCAAAGACCTTTCACAGGCTTGGAGAAGGAGCTTAAACCAGAGGTTATTGCTACGGCTCTACATCTGAAGAAGTCTGACATTGTTCTAGAAACCAGAAGTGGAGTCAAGGGTATTCTTGCCAAGGTATTAGTGGATAAAGCTCAAATGTTCTTGAAGGCCATGAGCTATGATGCTTTTGAGGAGATCTTAGCCTTGCTGATATATGGCTTAGTATTGTTCCCCAATCCAGATCAGTTCATAGATGTTCATGCCATCAACATTTTCCTGAGTCACAATCCAGTGCCTACATTGCTTGGAGACATCCTGCATTCTCTTCACACCCGTACTACAAGGGCAAGAGGAACTTTGATGTGCTGCATACCTTTACTATCCAGGTGGTTTATTTCTCACCTTCCTCGCTCAGTAATGAAGAATGAGCAAGGGTTCAGATGGTCCAAGAGGATCATGTCACTTTCTCACTCAGATATCCATTGGTGCTCCAGATCTATGGAGAATGTCACCATCATTGACCGTTGTGGGGAGTTCCCTAATGTGCCACTTCTAGGCATAAGAGGAGGCATCACCTACAATCCTTCTCTAGCTTTACGACAGTTTGGTTACGCCCGGAGTGATGGTCCACATGACATGTTGATTCAGGGCATTGTATTTGACTACGACAACGATATTCAGGGTTACCGTCAGAGATTCATACGAGCCTGGGGAAAAGTAAACAAGGTTGACAGCAAGACACTGGAGCCTAAGTACACTATTCCTATGGAGGCTTATCTCAGATGGGTACGATCTCGTGCTCAGACACTCATGATGCCATATCCTGCCATCCTACCAGTTACCATGGAACCTGTTGCTGAAGGAGACACATCTTATACCATCCTTCACCCAGACATGCCTACTGATAAGGAAGACTTGCAGAGATCATGGATCCAACTGAAGGAGCAAAGGGATACTTTCGAGGCTCATTACAAAGCAAGCCAAGCAAGAATTCTAGAGCTCACAAAGCAACTTCACGAGGAACGAAACCTCAACTCATACCTCAACACAAAGAGGAAACGTCCATGGGAGACTTAAAACCCCATCTTTTGTACTTATTTCACTTTCATTTTTTGTAAGCCTAAAAGGCAAAACAAGTTATTACTAATAAAAAGTTACTTTCTTGTTTGTTTAAGCAAATTTAAATTCTGCGGTCCTTGAAAACATTGCATATGCATTCCCATATCATTTCATTGCATCACAGGTTTATAATTGTGCACAGGTTTCTCATTTTCTCGCTGTTTATTTCAGCAATGGCTCTTGAACAATCAGTTAAGGATCTTCAGGCACAGAATGCACAGTTCCAAGAGTTGATCTTGAACCTGTCCAAGGGGCAAGATGATTTGAAGGCACTGCTGGCCAAGAAGACTAAGAAGACTAGAAGGTCTGCTGGGTTGCTCAACATGGGAAGAAGGTTCAAGGGTCCTGTCAAGACCAAGGAACAAGTTGAAGACTATGAATCTGAGGAATCTGAGAAAGAGAGAGGCAGTCTCCACAACACTATAGGGGACTCTGATTCTGAGGCTAATTACTACCATGGGCCTAATGAAGACAAATTCAAGATGCTGGTGGATAGGATGGATGCTATGGAATTGCAGAAATCATCTGGGCTGGATTTTGAAGATTTGAGTCTGATATCTGGGGTTGTGATACCCATTGGTTTCAAAGTTCCTACCTTTGTTGTTTATGATGGGGTCTCTTGTCCCAAGCTGCATCTGAGGTCTTATGTCAGAAGGATCCAACCCCACACTGCCGACAAGAAGTTGTGGATCCACTTTTTTCAAGAGAGCTTATCTGGAGCTCAGTTGGAGTGGTATTATCAGTTGGAGAGTGTTAACATCAGAGATTGGAATGATCTTGCTGAAGCTTTCTATAAGCAGTACCAGTATAATGCTGACTTAGCTCCCACTCGCATGCAGCTTCAGAGCATGTATATGGGTGCCAAAGAAAGTTTTAAGGAGTATGCTCAGAAATGGAGAGACTTGGCTGGAAGAGTTCAACCCCCTTTGACCGACAGGGAATTGGTTGATATGTTCATGTGTACGCTGAATGGTCCGTTTTACAGTCATCTCATTGGAAGCTCATCATCTGGCTTCACTGAGTTGATCATGACAGGAGAGCGGGTAGAGAATGGTATCAAGAATGGTAAGATCCAAGTGGGAACTTCTTCATCAGGTGCTGCAAAGAAGCCTCCCACTGGGAAGAAAGAATCCAATGCTGTTTATGGTCAACCTGATCGTAACAGGAGGCATCAGTCTGTTAGTGCAGTTCATATTTCAAATCCAACTCCTGCAACAACAGAGCAGCCTCAAGGCAACCAACAGAGGGCTAGAAGACAGTTCACGAAGATCAACATGTCAATGGCTCAGGCATTGCAACACTTGTTGAAGGCTGAACTTATTACCCTGAGGGAGGCTCCTCAGAATCCCAATGTTACCTCTCCCAAGTACAATCCCAATGCACGATGTGCATATCATTCAAACTGTCCAGGACATGATACTAATAACTGCTGGGTCTTGAAGAATAAAATTCAAGATATGATTGATGCTGGAGAAATCGAATTTGATCCACCAAATGTGATTACAGCACCACTGCCAAATCATGAGAAGACTGTCAATGCCATTGATGAAGACCTGCATGTCTATTCAGTTATGGAGTTGACCACACCATTGTCTGTTATCAAAAAGAGGTTAGTACAAGCTGGGATCTTTCCAGGTTGTCGTGAAGATTGTCTGTATTGTACCTATAAACCAGATAGTTGCTTCATTTTGAGAGATGGAATTCAACGTCTCATGGATAAGTATACTATAGTGTTTGAAAGAAGACCAGCATCTGTAGAAGATATGGTGGATCATCTGACTCAGGGTAAGAAGATTGAAGAGGTTGACATGGTTGACAAAGTACCGGTAAGAATCACTTCAAAGGGTCCTATCAAAATTACTCGTCAGGGCCCAATCAAGATTACTGCTGAAGGTCCTGTGAAAGTTGTTGCTGAAGCCAGAGTAGCTCCTCTGATCATCACTACTCCTGGTCCTATTCCCTATACATCTGATAAAGCTGTGCCTTGGCACTATGGGTCTGATGTGTACATCCATGGTGTCAAACAGGAGCCTTTACCTGATATGCCTGCCGACATTGATAATATTGCTGGATCTAGCAAGGTCACTCGTAGTGGAAGAGTCTTCTCTTCTCCAGTTGCTTCTAAGAGTGCAGTTACTCCTGCTGCCACTACCACCACTGATGCTCGGGGCAAAGGTCCTGCTATTGAGCCTGTATCTACTGATGTACCAGCTGCTGATGATCTCTCTAAGCAGATGGAAGAAGTATTGAAAATCATTCGCAAGAGTGATTATGACATTGTGGATCAGTTGGGGCATACTCCCTCAAAGATCTCTATGTTGTCCTTGTTGCTATGTTCTGAGGCTCATGCCAAGTCCTTGATCAAGTTTCTGAAATCTGCTCATGTGCCCAGTGCAATTTCTGTGGACCAATTTGAGAACTGTGTTGCTCACCTGACCTATGACAACGGGTTAGGATTCTCTGATGCTGATTTGACCCCTGCCAAGAGGGATCATAACAGGGCCTTGCATATTTCAATTGAATGCAGGGGCACCACCCTGTCACATGTGCTAATAGACAATGGTTCCTCTCTGAATGTGTTGCCCAAGGAAGTCCTAAATAAGCTGAGTCCTGAAGATACTGTGTTGAAGCCCAGTAACATTGTGGTAAAGGCTTTTGATGGTTCTAGAAGAGTAGTGCATGGGGAAATTGATCTTCCAATCAAGGTTGGCTCTCAGGTGTTTACTGCTACATTCTATGTGATGGATATTCGTCCTTCGTACTCTTGTCTGCTTGGTCGTCCCTGGATCCATGGGGCAGGTGCTGTGACCTCTACATTACATCAAAAGTTGAGATATCCGGTGAATGGAAAGGTTGTTACTGTCTTTGGAGAGGAAGAATACTTTGTCAGTCATGTAAACACTTTCAAATATCTGGAAGTAGAAGGTGAATACGTTGAGACTCCATGTCAGTCATTTGAAGTGGTTCCCTGGGTTGGTAATGATTGTGTGGCTCCTCCTGCTGTGAAGAAAGTTCCTGTGGTCATCAGGAAATCTCCAACAATGGCAATGGCCTCCCTCAATGATGCTAGAGCTGTGGTGGATGAAGGTGGTTGTACTATTTGGGGTCAGCTTCCTGATATTCCGTACAAGTCTGACAAGTTTGGTTTGGGTTTCACTGCAGAGTCCCAGAAGGCTGTTCGTCGTGCTCGTGCTGCTCGTATCACCAATCAAGGGGTTATCAATGCTGTGGGAGATCAAGATGAAGACTACAACTTGGATGCATGGATTTTTCCTACTGTGGGTGCTGGACTCAATAATTGGAAAGCTGAAGATGTTATCCCTATCTCCTTTAGTCAGGAGTAAATACTATTACTATGTTTTTAAGTTTGTAATTTCTTGAACAATTAAAACTTTCAAGCCATGTGCCTTACCCGGGGCACAATGGTGTGCTTGTTACGGGCTATCATTTCATTTGCATATTTCATTCAATAAAATCAGTGGACGTTTCGCTTTCGTAAATATTGTGTTCCTTGTCTTTCTTTTCTTTATTTTTGCTTTATCAGCTACGTGTTCTTACACACACCCACATCACTAAAATGCAGATCCTCATCCACTCTGGATCCTGTTGATAACAGTTCTACTATTGCCAATTATGATTTCGAGAATCCGATCTATCAAACTGAAGACGGAAATGAGGACGATTGTGAAATACCTGTAGAGCTTGCTAGGTTGTTACAACAAGAAGAGAAAGCTATACAGCCACATGAAGAGCCAGTCGAAGTTGTGAATCTGGGAACTGAAGAAGACAGAAAAGAGGTCAAGGTAGGGGCTGATTTAGAGGACAGTGTTAAGAGCAGGTTGATTCAGATGTTACGTGATTATGTGGAGATCTTTGCTTGGTCTTATGAAGATATGCCAGGGTTGGATACAAACATTGTGGTTCACCGTTTGCCAGTGAAAGAAGATTGTCGTCCAAAGAAGCAGAAGGTTCGTCGTATGCGTCCTGAAATGTCAGAAAAGATCAAAGCAGAAGTAATGAAACAGTTCAATGCAGGGTTCTTGGCAGTGACTTCTTATCCTCAGTGGGTTGCAAATGTGGTACCAGTTCCTAAGAAAGATGGTAAGGTACGTATGTGTGTAGACTACAGAGATTTGAACAAGGCTAGCCCCAAAGATGACTTTCCACTTCCTCATATTGACATTCTGGTAGACAATACTGCTCAGCATAAGGTATTCTCTTTTATGGATGGTTTCTCTGGTTACAATCAGATCAAGATGGCACCTGAAGATATGGAGAAGACAACATTTGTGACACAGTGGGGCACCTTTTGCTATAAGGTGATGCCATTTGGTTTGAAGAATGCAGGGGCAACATATCAGCGTGCTATGGTGGCTTTGTTTCATGATATGATTCATCATGAGATAGAGGTATACGTGGATGATATGATAGCCAGATCTCAGAATGAAGAGCAACATCTTGATCATCTGCACAAGTTGTTTGAGAGGTTGAAGAAATACAAGTTGAGATTAAATCCAAACAAGTGTACTTTTGGAGTTAGATCTGGAAAGCTCCTGGGTTTCATTGTCAGTGGAAAAGGTATTGAAGTGGATCCTGCAAAAGTGAAAGCTATACGAGAGATGCCAGCTCCCCGTACTGAGAAGGAGGTTAGAGGTTTCTTGGGACGATTGAACTACATTGCAAGATTTATTTCCCAGTTAACTACCATCTGTGAGCCAATCTTCAAGTTGTTGAAGAAAGATCAGGTGATGGAATGGAATGATGAGTGCCAGACTGCCTTTGATGAAATTAAGAGATATTTGCTGGAACCACCAATTTTGATGCCACCAGTTGATGGAAGACCCTTGATTATGTACTTAACAGTGTTAGACAACTCAATGGGGTGTGTATTGGGGCAACATGACGAGTATGGTCGAAAAGAGCAGGCAATATACTACCTTAGCAAAAAGTTTACCGACTGTGAAACAAGATACTCACTGCTCGAGAAAACTTGCTGCGCTTTGGCATGGGCCGCTCGCCGACTAAGACAGTATATGTTGACCCATACTACCTTGTTGATTTCGAAGATGGATCCAATCAAGTATATATTTGAGAAACCTGCTCTCTCCGGAAGAATTGCAAGATGGCAAATGATCTTGACAGAATATGATATACAGTATACTACTCAGAAGGCCATTAAAGGAAGTGTTGTTGCTGATCATTTGGCTCATCAAGCAGTGGATGATTATCAGTCAATGAATTTTGAGTTCCCTGATGAAGACATTATGACTGTTACCAAAGAACCTGGACAGTATGACGGACCTGAACAAGGATCCCGATGGACTATGGTTTTTGATGGTGCCTCTAATGCACATGGTAATGGTGTTGGTGTTGTAATTAGTTCCCCTGAAGGTTGTCATACCCCGATTACTGCCAGACTTTGTTTCTATTGTACCAATAACATAGCTGAGTATGAGGCATGTATCATGGGTATTAAAGTTGCTATTGATATGAAGATTCAATTCCTTGATGTGTATGGAGATTCAGCCCTGGTAGTGAGTCAGATTAAAGGAGATTGGGATACCAAGCATGATAATCTCATTCCTTACAGAGAGCATGTGTTGTCTTTGATCCCACATTTCAAAGAGATTACCTTTGGACATATTCCACGAAGAGAGAATCAGTTGGCAGATGCATTAGCCACCATGGCATCCATGTTTGAGATCAGTTGGGATGATGAAGCTCCCAAGATTACCATTGATAGATTCGAGAAGCCTGCATACTGCAATGAGATTGACACTGAAGGGGCAGAGGAGAAGCCTTGGTTCTATGAAGTAAAAAGATATCTTGAAGCTCAGGAATTCCCTGAAGGGGCATCTGTCAAAGATAGGAAGTTTCTGAGAAGGTTTTCTGCTAAGTTCTTTCTGAGTAATGGCATTCTGTATAAGCGTAATCATGATTCAACTATGCTCCGTTGTGTGGATAAGAAGGAAGCAACTGAGATTATGGAAGAGATGCATGATGGGACCTTTGGCACTCATTCTAGTGGTCATACCATGGCAAAGAAGATTTTGAGAGCAGGTTACTATTGGTCTACCATGGAAGCTGATTGCCATCAACACTCCAGAACTTGTCACAAATGTCAAATCTATGCTGATAAAGTTCATGTACCTCCATCACCATTGAATGTGTTGACTGCTCCTTGGCCCTTTGCCATGTGGGGAATTGATATGATTGGAGAGATCAAGCCTACTGCTTCCAATGGGCATCGTTTCATCCTGGTGGCTATTGATTATTTTACGAAGTGGGTAGAGGCAACTTCATTTGCATCTGTGACCAAGAATGTTGTGGCTCGATTCATTAAGAATAATCTCATATGTAGGTATGGCATCCCTGAGAGGATTATCACTGACAATGGCTCTAATCTGAACAACACTATGATTACTGATCTCTGCACTCAGTTCAAGATTAAGCATCACAATTCTTCTCCGTATCGTCCAAAGATGAATGGGGCAGTTGAAGCTGCTAATAAGAACATTAAGAAGATTGTACAGAAGATGACTGTTACTTACAAGGATTGGCATGAGATGTTACCATTTGCTCTTCATGGTTATCGCACTACAATACGTACTTCAACAGGGGCAACCCCATTCTCCTTAGTCTATGGTATGGAAGCAGTTCTGCCCATTGAAGTTCAGATCCCCTCCTTGAGAATTATGAAGGATGCAGGCTTGGATGAAGATGAGTGGATTCAGACTCGACTAGACCAGATAAATTTGATTGATGAGAAGAGGTTAGCAGCGGTTTGTCATGGCCAGATGTACCAAAAGCGAATGATCAAAGCTTTTAACAAGAAGGTTAAGCCAAAGGTATATCAGGCTGGTGACTTGGTAATCAAGCGTATCATATTACCACAGGGTGATCCTAGGGGTAAGTGGACTCCAACATATGAAGGACCATTTGTAGTCAAGACAGTATTCTCAGGAGGTGCCATGATACTGACTACAATGGATGGTGAAGATTTCCCACAGCCTGTAAACGCAGACATAGTTAAAAAATACTACGCATAAAAAGAGACCCGCTAGGTTGACTGGCCTAGGCAAAAATAAGGGCATCCCGGCAAACCAAAAAGGTTTGGGCAAAAATTAGGGATATATATATAAAGATGTACACCCGGCAAGTCGAAAACCTGAAAAGGCGGCTTGGGCAAAAAGGGGTATCCCGGTGGATTGAAAACCTGAAAAGGCAATCCAGGCAAAAGTTAGGGATTAAAGCGTATGACTATGTCTCGTTTGGATCACTCATGAAACTGCAACCAGTTGTACTACTTACTCGAGCTCGAACAGATAAAGCTCAATTCAATCGTTTCCGTCTCAACAGCAAGAAGATGAGATACTTGAGTGGCAATAGTAGAATTGAAACTCAATAGGATTGTTTCCCACATAGCTGATTTCCTTTTGTAAAAATTTTACGACAAAATCCTCTTACTAGGGTTCATGTCTCCTTGTACAAACTTACCCGTGTATGGGTCACTTTTTGATATAAATAAATTCCATCTTTTGAATCCAGATTTACTTTTACCCTATTTACATAAGCGAAACGTCCATTGGTTGTGTTTGAATGTATGTATGCTTTTGAATATGATTAATGTTTACCAAAATGCATGTATGCTTTTAATATGATTAATGTTTACCAGAAATGCATGAAAATGCAGTAATAGTATTTACTAAGGACGAACGAGAGAAGGATTTCAACGAAGCTTCGCCGGTTCAAGACAGTTACAAATCCTCAGTAGGACTAATCCATCTTCATAAAGTCTCATATCCCCTGGAATTTATATCCATCTCTTTTATCCTCATACGGATATTCGGGAAATTACTTTCCAATAAGGGTACGACGAACGAAGACGGGATGTGATACTTATCCTACTATCAAACGAAGACGAAGGTTATATATACCCTACTATCCCCAACAACGGGAGGTTATATATATATCACCATCCCCAACAACGGGAGGTTATCTATACCTTACTATCCCCAGCATACGGGAAGATATTTATACCCTGTAATCCCCAGCAGACAGAGGGTTATGTATTCTTCAACAACGAATCGGGATTTATTCTCCCTGGCCAGCAGTTGTTATATGAAGATATCCAGACGCTTCCGGTAGTATCATATCATACATACATCATTTACATCATACCATAGCATACATATCCACAGACATATAGAACATTACCTAAGTGCATCATATCATACATGCATACATAAAGCATAAACTAATGTTATTATACGAAAGCTACCTTGTTTCAGGTTAATTATCCAACAAACAAACTTATGGTCTCCAGGATTGCTTTATTGTAACCTCAGGGTTACTTTATCCTCCTGATGAGCTGCTTATTACTTTGGGACTGCTTTATTGTAACCTCAGGGTTACTTTATCCTCCTGATAACTTCTCATTACTTCAAGACTGCTTTAGAGCTATCCATTGCTCTATCCTCCTGGAGTCATACCATTATTTCAAGACTGCTTTAGAGCTATCCATTGCTCTATCCTCCTGAAATCATTGCTTCAAGACTGCTTTAGAGCTATCCAGTGCTCTATCCTCCTGAAGACATATCACATCATTACTTCAAGACTGCTTTAGAGCTATCCATTGCTCTATCCTCCTGAAATCATTGCTTCAAGACTGCTTTAGAGCTATCCAGTGCTCTATCCTCCTGAAGACATATCACATCATTACTTCAAGACTGCTTTAGAGTTATCATTGCTCTATCCTCCTGGAGTCATATCATTATTTCAAGACTGCTTTAGAGCTATCCATTGCTCTATCCTCCTGGAGTCATACCATTATTTCAAGACTGCTTTAGAGCTATCCATTGCTCTATCCTCCTGAAATCATTGCTTCAAGACTGCTTTAGAGCTATCCAGTGCTCTATCCTCCTGAAGACATATCACATCATTACTTCAAGACTGCTTTAGAGCTATCCATTGCTCTATCCTCCTGAAATCATTGCTTCAAGACTGCTTTAGAGCTATCCAGTGCTCTATCCTCCTGAAGACATATCACATCATTACTTCAAGACTGCTTCAGAGCTATCCATTGCTCTATCCTCCTGGAGTCATATCATTACTTCAAGACTGCTTTAGAGCTATCCATTGCTCTATCCTCCTGAAATCATTGCTTCAAGACTGCTTTAGAGTTATCATTGCTCTATCCTCCTGGAGTCATATCATTATTTCAAGACTGCTTTAGAGCTATCCATTGCTCTATCCTCCTGAATCATATTTTCAAGACTGCTTTAGAGTTATCATTATTGATTGCTCTATCCTCCTGAAATCATGTTATTTCTTCAAGACTGCTTTAGGGTTATCATTATTGATTGCTCTATCCTCATGAAGACATGCTGTTACATCAGTGTTACTCCAAACCCCTGACAACTCTCATTATACTGTTGAAGAACTTTCCCCCAGTGGCATCTTTAAGCCCACTCAATCATATTCAACTAGCCATCTGTATCGCTCTATGCACTGGTGAGTGCAAATTTTTGGGCTTTTGTGTTCAATCCCCTTCAACCTTCCAGGTTACGACTGGCAAATATACCAATCTAACCCCTCAGGTTTCAGAAAATTGAACAGGGGCAGCTGTTGCACCCCAAAATTTGCCCTCACAATACAAGACTTTGTGCTTCTTGAAGGTTCACAAGGTTCACAAGTTTCTCAACATTTTCATAACCTTTCATGAGGTTCATGAAGTCCATAAGTTGCTTCTTGAAGGTTCACAAGGTTCACAAGTTCCACAATGCTTTCAATACCTTTCATGAGGCTCAGGAAGTCTACAAGTCACTTCTTGAAGGTTCACAAGGTTCACAAGCTTCTCAACATTTACAATACCTTTCATGAAGCTCATGAAGTCTACAAGTTACTTCTTGAAGATTCACAAGGTTCACAAAGTTCACAATTGGTCAAAAAGGTGACAATTCCCTCAGACAATGCATCTCCTAAGCAGTGCATCCTAAACTAGGGTTTTGACTTTAATCAGGCTAAGTGGACTTCCAATACCTCAAGTAAGTTTCATAACATCTTATATGTGTGTAAGAACCCCCATGACAAGTTTCAAGACTTTTCTCAAAAGTTTGCTCAGTCAGATGATTAGATAAGTCAAAATCAGTCAATGCAGTTAAAAAGTCAAACTGAGGTCAACTGTGGTCAAACCAAAGTCAAACTTCATGATTTTTTGACAACATCAAGTATATGAAGTAAAATTCATCATTTGATCAAGGGTTGATCATGATTCATCAAGGAGATTCCAGATCATCAAAAATCAGGAGTTTCTAAATTAGGGTTTCCTCAGTAAAAGTCAACTGAACTTTGACCAGGCATAACTTTCACATACTTCATCACCAAGTCTCCATCCAAAGCTCATTTTAAAGGAAATTGAATTCTCTACAACTTTGATGTTGAAAGTTAAGCCCAAAAATGCTTCATTTGAAAGATGTGATCTAAGACATTATAGGTCATTTCAAAAGTCAACAAAAAGTCAACAACTTCAAAAGGGCATAACTTGAGATTGGTAAATGATATGGACCTGAAACCAATGGGGTTGTTTAGAGGACTCTTCAAGCTTTCCAAAAAGTCCAAGAACACCCTCATACCTTTAAAATTGAGGGAGATGTGTCCTTGCAAAGTTGGGCAATTTTGTGATGGTTTATGTTGAAAATGGAGGCTTAGAAGTATTTCTTTCCAAATGGGCTGCCTAATTTATGACCCAATCCATCTCATAACATGGTGCACGACCCAATTGACTAAAATTCATCATTTTTATTATTTTTTATTTATTTATTATTGATTTAATTCATAAAAATCATTTTAAATAAATAAAAAATATGAAAATCTATTTTTGGGTGAAGATATTGTTTCTAGAAATTCATAATTATTGATTGGAGTCAAAGAGGAATGAAATCATGTGAATTATCCCAAAATAGCAAGCACTCATGATCAAATATTTGAACTTTACACTATGATCTTTTTGAATATTTTTTGGATCAAATTTTCACATAACCCATCCATGTTTCTGACCTAAAACACTCCCACATATATACTAAGGATAAACCTAATCTTCATTCACGAGTTGGCTGCCAAAAGAGTGAGTTCACCATATCAAAAAATTTCACAAAAAAGCTCAATTCGGATTCTACCTTTCAAGCTCTCTCAAAGACCTTTGAAGGTTTAAACATGTTCATGAAGGATCATAGAATGTTCCTGAATCATAAAAGCATTCATTCATGCCCTAAATCATACAACCCGATCCTAGCTTTGTTCATATTTTTTTGAAATTCGATTTCGGCTATATGGTGATTCTTTGTTTAATTTGATTGCATAATATGGTTTATAATGTTGTTTGGATTGTTTCTGGGTTGTTCAATTGCGTTTTTCTTGCAGGAATCCGAATACGCCATTATTAGGGTTTAGAGTTTGATTTTAGGGTTTGATGATTCAACCAGTATAAATAAATTCTGGACACATAGGAATATTCTATGGACCACCAGGATTATGAAACACCAATTAATTTCTTGAATTGATGCTGTTTGGCTTGAGTTTCGTTTTCGTAGGTTGAAGAACTCGCAGGAAAATTCGCACCTGAATTCGCAGGAAATTTCGAAGGATAGGAGGTTGAAGAAGGCTGTTTCCCGCGTGTGATTTGAATTCAAATTATGTGTATAATATTTTATTAATTGTTTATTGTTTATTATCACAACTGTGTAGTTGTCCCAGTGGTTGTTGGCTTGGTCCTGGGCGTGTGAAACAAAAGGGCAGGGGTTCGATCCCTGGCTTTTGTTCATGTTATTTCTTTTTTTTTCAGGGATCAAATGAATATCATATATTATGCGTTATTCTCATTCAATAACCAGGAAGGCTCTCCCAGCCAGGTGGTAACGCGCGCATACTATTATACATAAGGTCCTGGGTTCAATCCTCCCCCAGGCCTTTTGTTTTTTTTCATTTATTTTGCTGATTATTGGATGGAAAGAACAAAAACAATTGGAGTCAATTCTTCTTGCACACACCAGCGCATGGCCTAGTGGTAGAACCTGTGATTTTGTGAGCAAGGCCTCCTGGGTTCAAAACCCAGCCAGGTATGTTTTGCTATTTTCTTCATTTTATTTTTTTTTTTTTATTTTATCATTTTTTTGTTGTTAATTGATTTAAAATATTGCATGTAAATAAAATTATTTCGTAAGCACATATTCAAATAGGTTCAAATATTCAAAAATCATAAAAAATTTTATTATGTAATTAAAAATAGTATATATACATGTTGTTAGAATAATTTTTTGCATATTATAATTCAAAGCCCTAAATATTTTTTTTTCTAAATAAAACCTAGTACTATGTTCTTTTAAATAAATTTCTTTTTTCTAATTCCTAATATAATTATGATTTTTGTAAATGTATTTATAATCTAAATTATTTTTTTTTAATGTTTAGAAACAAATTTAATTTATAATAGTTATATTTTGTATTTGATTAAAAAATTTGTAAACATAATAATTAATAGAATTAAATTTTATAAACATGATTAATATTGTAAATATGGCATTTAAAATCTACTTTTTCTTATAATATGTATATATTATAAGTATTAAATTTTGTATTCATAATACATTTAAAGAATAGTTTAATAATTTAAAAATTAAAATAATTGTTTGTTCATATTTGTTTTTTTTATATATATAATTGTTCATATTAAAAATTGCTAATTTCTTATAATATCTTAATTAATTTTGCTTATTACTATTACTAATCATATAATTTATTTTGCTTTATTAATTTATCATTTCACTAATTATTATTATTCACTAACCTCTTTTATTTTGTTATTACTAATTCTTTTTGCTTATTATTTAAATTGTTTTCACTAACTTTATATTTCTACTAACCTTATTTTCTCTTATTATTATTATTTACTAACCCCAATATTTTATTTGCTTATTTATTTTGCTTTGATTAAATTTTGCTATTTATTTTATTTTATAATTATTATGTAATTGTTCCCGGATGTAATTGTAATTATTTAATCATTATTATCGTTGTGGTTAGTAATTTAGGGAGTGACAAAACATGTTTGTTATTTAAAAATAAATTTAGATAATTTTTAATGTAAGATAATTAAATTAAACACGTCACACACGTAAGTCGATTTTAATCGCCATCTCACTTCCTAAGGATATCCCTCCAGTTGCCTACGAATAATGGTTAAGTGGGGTGTATAAAGCAAGTCCCTCGAAAGAAAATCATCAAAGTCCCTCATGGTTGCCTATACAAATCGAGTCCCTTCGAAATAAATGATGATAGTCCCTTCCTTGTGCTTATTACACCCCACAGTTGCCTTTTATAAACAAATTGTCCCTCACATGTCCCTTAACATCCAAGGTAAAGACTACCTACTCCTTAATAGTAGGGATAGTCTTACCAAGGAAAGAAAAAAAAAAGAACAAGAAAGACTTTAAACATTAGGGTAGGTTCCTCTTATGTACTTGCTCACTTCAAAAATTTTTCAAACTTAACAATTTCAAACAAATTTTCAAACAAGTTTCTTACACATCCGTACATGGATTATTATTAAACTATTCTGAAATTTTTTCTATTCACACACTACATTTTCAAAAACAATTTAAAGTGAGCTTAAGTACCTAAGAGCCCATGGATAACCATGGATGAAAAGGGTGCTAACACCTTCCTTTTTCATAACCTACCCCCCGGACCCAAAATATTCTCTTAAGGTCTTTCCTGTTCTTTTATAACCTTTCCTTTAGGATAAAATAAAAGTCGGTGGCGACTCTTGCTATCCGCAACATTACTTAAAGTCAGTTCTCCCACCGTGTTACACTAAGATCATTTGGTCGATAGATAGTTTCAAAGTATTTTTGAAAAGCTTGTATCTCTTGGATGTGAGCAGACTTACTTTTCTTGACCTTATCCTACTCATTAATAAAATCAAGGTCAAATTGAGCAGAAAATTCAGCAGCGGTGAGAAAATTCTCACTGGAATACTTGTGCCACCAATCATTAAAAAGATGGGTGCGCTGGGTCGAAGGTCGAAAGAAGACGGGAGACAAAACCGCCTTTTGGGATTCCCATCTGGCAAAGATGTCAGCAACATCATCCTCGTCGAAAACAGTATTGTAAACAATGACCTGGCCCTTTCTATCATAAATACATTTGGGGAAGCTCTGACTCAGCCCAAATTGCCTAGAAACCAAATTGGGTTGGTAAGCAATAAGGACTGTATCAGGTCTCCCTCCATTAAGCCTATAAACAAAGAATCTGGGAATTAAAAAGGCTTCCCAAATTCCAACAGAGTCCATATGAAGCTTCCTTGTGGGGGAGTCAGGGAAGGCCCTGGTGAACCACCTGGGACCACACTTCCTACCAGAAAAGGGAGCCATGTATGGTGCAAAATCATATTGATGTGAAAACATCATTACAAAACTAGAAAAGGCCTCTTTTAGGGTTTTGCCTTCATCATTGGGAGTAAGCTTGGCTAGTAGAACGCTCTTAGTACCCTTTTGCCTAATCTCCTCTGACTCCTCATCAACTTTTCCTTTCATGGGAAGCACAGGCTCAAAGGTGGCATCCAACCAAAGTTGAAGGAGCCAGAGAGGACCATTGAGACTCATAGAACCAGAGTTGTGGTCTGGGTCCCTCAGTCGAGTCACTCCCTTACTGAGAGACTCATAGAGAGTAGCCAAAATGAGTTCACTTAAGCAAACCTTCTTGTTGTTGTGAAGTTGGTTTACTAAGGGTAAATAATTTTTCGCCACCTATAGAAACTTGGTGCAAAAGACATATCTAGACAGCCAGAATGTAAGGAAAGCAATATTCTCATCATCAGAAACTACCTCTTCATTTGGTTTGGAATAATGCATGAGGAAGAGGGTGTATGTTAGTTTGGATGTGTTGAAGCCGATAGTGTCTTTGGCATCAGTGGTGGGGTCATAAGCAGGACCATCAGGTCGAAGCCATGTGATAACGGTTATGTCAAAAAGAGTGAGGGTAACCATTCCATAAGGAAGATCAAAGGTATATTGGGTGCAGTCCCAGAAATACAAGGAGGCAGCCAGGAGGTTTAAGTAGTAGGGTATATGCGTCTTTGTCAGCATTAAAAGATCATATATCCCTATGCTTTTCCAGTGGTCAGCCTTAGTTTTCTCTAACCTAGCCAACCATAGATCAAACTCAGCAAACTGGATGACAGCTCTGACTTGCCTAGTGCCATCATAGAGGTACTTCACATCCAGTTCATTAAGAGGAAGTGGGTCAAAAGAAGAATCGTCAGATTTAGGAAGGTGCTTATGCCCTAAAAGTTGAGTTTTTCGGTAGCACGGGAAGAACTCTTTCAGTCTTTCATATGTGCTATGTACAATAGCCAATGGACCAGATACACCAAAAGGAAAATCATTTACAAGGAATGGAATCATTACCTGAGACTGGTACAAGCTCTTTGTCTCGTTGTTCAAAGGTTCGGGCGCGAACTGAGGATTTTTTTATGGTTTTCGGTTCAGAAATGTTGTTGAATTGTGGAAGAGCTTGTTCAAAGTGGAAAGTTTTGGCTTTCTAAACTTTCTTCTGAGAAACGTTAGTCTTAGAGGATGCCATTGTTGATGAAGAGAATGGAGGTTTTCTAGGGTTCTTGGAAAGAAATGAGGAGACTTTAGCAAGGAGGAGATGAATTCACAAAGTGTTTGGAAAGTTTTCTTTGTTTGCTGGAGGAAGTATTTATAGGAGTAGGAAATGACAAGTTGCAAAGTCTAGCCACTTGATGGAGACGTAAAGTGGTGGGACATGTGACACTTGGGATCTGACGCATTGAGGAAGTAGTTAATGGAAAAGACTTTAGCGCATTGTTTTAAGGAAAAATTCATGATCATAAAGCCGTAGAAATGGCTGATGGGACTTTTGGGATTTTTTCCATTATGACATGACGTCATGCACATGGGCGAAGAATCACAATAGTTTTAGAACATAGGGTAGGTGGTTTCAGCCATGCTTTTGTCTTACCTAAGCCGGCGTCGAAAAGATGAATATCAAAAAAATGATCTTTTCATCAAGATGGTCGAAAAGAACATTTTTGGGGGGCAATTTGCTATCCCTAAATTTCGACGTTAGCAATTAATGAGGTTATCTTGGCTTAGTAAAAGACTTTGTTTCTTGTGATAAGCCAAAAGTAAGGTTTCGACCTAACCAATTAAAGGATGAGAGTCGAAGCGACCTACCTACAAGTTTCATACTTAGTGAAATTCTAAGTTTGGAATATTTTCTATGTGTTGAGAGGATTCGACCAAGTGTATGTTCAATGAAGGTGGCATTTACCAAGGATCCTGCATGTTCAATCTTGGAGGGAAAATGTGGAGTTTTCAATTCAAAGACAGAGACAAGTGGCGCAAGATGAAGCTTTTTCAGCATATAGTGAGACAAGTTTCACCATCTTAGGATAGTTATAGGAAAAACCGATCACCTTATATGCATCATTACAGATCATTTACATTAATCATATATAACATACACATCATTTTCATATATAAGCAAATCAACTTCTCATATCCCCAACATTTATGTTTTAACTTTCAGCAGTGCATAAACACTTGCATCGTATCTCCATCATTATGGAATACCATTTCAAAAACAAATAAGCATAGTTGCATAATACAAGATCCAGGATCAACCCAAGATTCCAGGCATTTCCCAAGCAGAATTCAGGATCCAGGGTCGATCGAAGATTCCAAAGATTCTCCTAGGTGTTATTCAGTGGACGTCCCCGTTGGATATTTCTCTTCCAGATTATTTAATTTTTCAATTACTCAGCATCGACCTAGCATCGAGTGTTGGGGTCGCATTATCATCCTTGTGGTGGTAAGCGATTATTTAATTTTCTATTACTCAACATCGACCTAGCACCGAGTGTTGGGGTCGCATTATCATCCTTGCGGTGGTAAGAGATTATTTAATTTTTTGTTACTCAGCATCGACCTAACATCGAGTGTTGGGGTCGCATTATCATCCTTGCGGTGGTAAGTGGTTTGTTTTATTTTCTGTTACTCAACATCGACCTAGCATCGAGTGCTGGGTCGCATTATCATCCTTGCAGTGGTAAGTGTAACACGGTGGGAGAACTGACTTTAGTTATGTTGCGGATAGCAAGAGTCGCCACCGACTTTTATTTTATCCAAAGGAAAGGCATAAAAGAACAGGAAAGACCTTTGAAAAGATTTTTGGGTCCGGGGGGTAGGTTATGTAAAGGGAAGGTGTTAGCACCCTTTACATCCATGGTTATCCATGGGCTCTTAGTTACTTAGCTCACTTTAAAATGTTTTTGAAATGTGAAGTGTGTGAATAAAATTTTTCTTAAGAGTTTCATAATGATCCATGTACGGATGCGTAAAAAACCTTTGTTTTGAAAATTGTTTGAAATGTGTGAAGTGTTTGAAATTGTTTTGAAGAGTGAGCAAGTATCTAAGAGGAACCTACCCTAAGTTTTAAGTCTTTTCTGTTCTTGAATCCTTTAAATGGTAAGATTATCCCTATTATTAAGGAATAGGTAGTCATTACCTTGGATGTGAGGGACATGTGAAGGGTCATCTGTTACTTTAGGCAACTGTAGGGTGTATAAGCAATTCGAAGGGACTATCATCTTTATTCGAAAGGGACAAGATCATTACGAAGGCAACATTCGAAAGGGACTTGATCTTTTATCTGTTAAGGGACTAGATGATGTGAAATTAGGGACTTTGCTTTATACACCCTACTTGACCTTTTTTGTAATAGGCAACATGAGAGGTATCCCTAAGGAAGTGAGATGGCGGTCAAAGATCGACTTACGTGTGTGAGTGTACAATTTTAATATTTATCTTTAAATTTAGTGATCTAAATTAATTTTAAATATACAAACATGTTACACTCCCTATTTACTAACCATAGCATAAAAATAAACATTATTACTAAAATATTACATCCAAGGAACAATTACATAATAATAATAATAATTAAAGAAAAGCAAAAATAAATAATAATAATAATTGGGTTAGTAAAAAAATAATAATAAATCATAATATATAAATGGGGTTAGTAATAAAATAATAAATATCACATAATCATAATATAAGCAAAAATATTAAAATCAATGAACAATTATTTTTTTTAAGATTTAAGAATAAAATATAAATAATTATATACTAACTATTATAAAATTTTAAGTTATATGCCAATTATAAAAATTAATTTAAATATAAACATATTATGAAAATAAAAATATAATTACAAAATTAAATTAGCAATTTTCAACTATTTCTAAACATATATTAAAATATTATACAAAAATTAATTTATAAACAAGTTAAGAATATATGCATATTATGAAAATAAAATTAATTATAATTATATTTACAAAATTTTAATTATTTTAAACAATATTTAAATTATCAAACTATAAAATATGTACATGATTAAGTAAAATAGGATTAAACTTTAAAATAGAAGAAAATTAGGGTTTAATTATTAAGAAAAACATTAATATTTATTTATTATTAAAATGCAAGCAAGAACTATAAAATTAAAATAAATAAATAAACTAATATTTACCATTAGGGTTTTAGAAAAATATTTTTTAGGTTAATCTTAGTTAATGAAAATATATTAGGATTTATTAAATTAGAATTATAGTCTTAATTAAAATTAATAATAATAAACCAACAAAACAAATAATGGAGAAAAAGAGAAAAAAACTTACCTTGGCTGGGAATTGAACCCAGCCCCTCTGCTTTTCACAACCTCCAGCCAACAAGATCAACCACTGGGCCAGCGCGCGCTTGGTGATAAGAAAAAGGGTCCAATTGGTTTTGTTGTTTAATCCTGAAAATCATAAAAAAAGAAACAAAACAAAAGGCCTGGGGGGGATCGAACCCAGGACCTTTGCACAACACACAAACACACTTACCATTCCAGCCGGGAGGGCGCTTCTGATAATATAATGGCTTTAATTAATTATATATTAAACCTGATGAATATTATGAAAAACAATAAAAAGATGATGCTTCCAGGATTCGAACTCAAAACCCTCAAGCATTATACACGCCTCCCTCACCACTGGGCTACACACGCACCTGTGAAACAAAACAGAAACCAATACATAAAATATAATTTCAAATATTTGAATTTCCAGACGCGCGAAACTTCTTCTTCTTCCTCCAGACCTGCAAAATTTCCTGCGAATTTTGCTACAATATTTCCTGCGAATTTCAAATTGCAGCAAACCCTACGAAATTCAAACATCATTATTCAAGCAAAATTTTGTCAAATTAAGTTCACAAACACAATCCAGAGGTCAATTAGAGTTGATCCATGGTCTTAGAATGTATTTATATTTGCTAAATTGATAAACCCTAAAAATGGCCGAAAACCCTAGCAATGGTGGAAATCGTTCTAGTCCATGAAACTCAAATCAAATTATCCAGAAAGCTTCAATACTTCTCAACAAACATAAATCAATGGTTAGTTTTCATTATCATTGCATAAATAACTCAAATCGAAAAAAATAAAAGTATGAACAATATGCATTCGGGTTATGTATATGAGCATGATTCATGTGTTTTTGAGAGTTGGGATAGGTTTAGGGATGTCCAAGGATCCTCTCCATGTTCTTAAAATACCTTTAAATGCCTTGTAATAGTGAAACCGAATTTGAGTTTTTTGAACAATTTTGTGAAGTTTGAATATGGTGTTGGAGGCTGTCAATTCGTCCCTAGTGTATTGCTTCATGTTGTATACTTATAGTGGACTGAATTAGGTCAAGAAACTTTGGATTTGTGGGCTTCTTTGGATGCCTTGAGTGTGAAGGAATTCCATTGTCATAAATGTCACAAAAATCAAATATTTTCTTGTTGGTTTGGTCTTGCACGAATTTGTAAAGTATCAATCATCTTTAAAGGTCAAATATTTGATCCCAAAGCAAATATTGGATTCAAATATTTAATTTTTATATTTTATTTTAATTTAAATGATATTTTAATGAATAAAACTCAAATAAATATAAAATAAAAAATAAAAATTCAGAAAACAAGTGGGTTGGGTCGTGCTTGGTGTTTTCATAAAGATGTGATGGCAATTTGGTGGGCTCATTTAGCAAAAATTTGATTTTAGGCCTTATTTGCTTCATAAACTTCCCTAAAATTTCCCAACTTTGCAAGGGCACAAATACTTCAATTTTAATGCTATGAGGGTTTTCTTGGACATTTTGGAAAGCTTGAAGAGTCCTCTAACCAACCCCACTGGTTTCATGTCCATATCATTTAACATTCTTAAGTTATTCCCTTTTGAAGTTGTTGACTTTTTGTTGACTTTCAAAAGGACCTATAATGTCTTAGCTCATACCTTCCAAATGAAGCATTTTTGGGCTTGTCTTATGAGACACAAAGTTGTAGAGAATTCAATTTCCTTCAAAATGAGCTTTGGATGGAGAATTGGTGATGAAGCATGTGAAAGTTATGGCTGGTCAAAGTTCAGTTGACTTTTCTTGAGGAAACCCTAATTTAGAAACCTCTGATTCTTGATGATCTGAAATCTCCTTGATGAATCATGATCAACCCTTGATAAAATGATGAATTTTACTTCATATACTTGATGTTGGCAAAAAATCATGAAGTTTGACTTTGGTTTGACCACAATTGACCTCAGTTTGACTTTTTAATTGCTTTGACTGATTTTGACTTATCTGATCATCTGACTGAGCAAACTTTTGAGAAAAGTATTGAAACTTGTCATGGGGGTTCTTAAACATATATAAGATGTTATGAATCTCACTTGAAGTCTTGGAAATCCATTTAGCCTGATTAAAGTCAAAACCCTAGTCTTGGATGCACTGCTTAGGAGGATGCATTGTCTGAGGGAATTGTCAAATCTTCTGACCAATTGTGAACTTTGTGAACCTTGTGAACCTCATAAAGTGTCTTGTAAACTTCATGAACCTCATGAAAGGTCTTGTGAACCTTGTGAACCTTCTTAGCACACAAAGTCTTGTATTGTGAGGGCAAATTTTGGGGTGCAACAGTAAGCAATTATTTAATTTTCTGTTACTCAGCATCAACCTAGCATCGAGTGTTGGAGTCGCATTATCATCCTTGCGGTGGTAAGAGATTATTTGATTTTCTATTACTCAGCATCGACCTAACATCGAGTGTTGGGGTTGTATTATCATCCTTGCGGTGGTAAGCGATTATTTAATTTTCGGTTACTCAGCATCGACCTAACATCGAGTGTTGGGGTCGCATTATCATCCTTGCGGTGGTAAGCGATTTGTTTAATTTTCTGCCACTCGGCATCCTTTTGGTGTTGGGGTCGTATTATCATCCTTGCGGTGGTAAGCGATTATTTATTTTTCTGTTACTCAGCATCGACCTAGCATTGAGTGCTGGGGTCGCATTATCATCCTTGCGGTGGTAAGCGATTATTTATTTTTCTGTTACTCAGCATCGACCTAGCATTGAGTGTTAGGGTCGCATTATCATCCTTGCGGTGGTAAGCGATTATTTAATTTTCTGTTACTCAGCATCGACCTAGCATCGAGTGTTAGGGTCGTATTATCATCCTTGCGGTGGTAAGCGATTATTTAATTTTTTGTTACTCAGCATCGAGTGTTGGGGTCGCATTATCATCCTTGCGGTGGTAAGCGATTATTTAATTTTCTGTTACTCAGCATTGACCTAGCATCGAGTGCTGGGGTCGCATTATCATCCTTGCGGTGGTAAGCGATTATTTAATTTTCTGTTACTCAACATCAACCTAGCATCGAGTGTTGGGGTCGCATTATCATCCTTGCGGGTATAAGCGATTTGTTTAATTTTATGTTACTCAGCATCGACCTAGAATCGAGTGTTGGGGTCGCATTATCATCCTTGCGGTGATAAGCGATTTGTTTAAATTTCTGTCACTCGACATCCTTTTGGTGTCGGGGTCGCATTATCATCCTTGCGGTGATAAGCGATTATTTAATTTTCTGTCAACCTGTTTTTGTTTCGTAACACCTTTATTTTCCAATTGTAATCATCGGTTTACTGCACAATTTCTTTCTTTTACGGACAAATTCGGAGTCTGTTAGTATCTAATTGTCTTATACCTTGAAAGTATGAATGCAAGCCAATTCATCTTACTCGGTCTAAGTCAATTCAATAGGGGCAACTGTCATACCCCAAATTTGTCCTACTCGCACCATTTTTATTTTACTGTCAAACCATATTCAAAAATCTAAAAATATGTTATTTCAATTTTCTTCTGTTTGAGGTTTATCAGGTCGAGTGTGTGTGGGCTAAAAAATCAGTATGTTGTGTGGAGGTCTTTCATTCGATTATCACCTTGTTTTTCATCAATCATTTTACTACAAAAGTTCAAAAAAAAAAATCAATTTACTTTAAAAAAAGAATATATTCATTTTTATTTCTTTCTACTATCCAAATTTCATTATTTTTATTAGTTATTAATGTTTATATTACTATTTTTATCATGTTTATTATTATTATTATTATTATAAATCAACCCGCCTTTTTTTTTATTATTATTTATTTATCCAAATTTATTAGCCATACATCCATTTTTTATCTTTTAGACCATTTTCTATTTATTTATTAGTTCATATTCCAAATTCAATCCCATTTCATTTAAAAAATTATTTTTGTTATTATTATTACTATTATTTTCCTTTATTATTAATTTTAGGGTTAATAGGCATTTACACCCCTGTAATATTAGCGAATTTTGCTTTTCCCCCCTCCCTGCCTTTTGGCAACGTTTTTTTTAAAAAACTCGGTGCCAAAACCTGAATTTGGCAACGGTAGGGAGGTAAACCGAAACACGCTCATATTGCAGGGGGGGTGGATGCCTATTAACCCTTAATTTTATATTTCTCTTTTATTTCTTTATTTTTATTGTTATTATTACTATTATTTTCTTATTATTATCCTTTGTTATTATACTTTTTATTATATTTATTATATTGTTATTATTATCAACATATTTTCCCACAACACATAGCCATAAACCAATTTCCCCTTTTGCTTTTCACGTGACCTCATCCTTCTCAATATTCCTTCCACTACCTCACTACAAAAAACTTCAGCAACAGTAACAAAAAGACAGCTCACAAAAATCATCAATTCTCATCCAAATCTTCTTAATCTTTTCCTCCAAGACACCCCATTATACCCTCTCAATTTCACTCTATATAAACAACATTTCTCTCTTCATAATACAAGCTTGAAAAGCCACTTAAAACCCTACAGAAATCAATAATAATCAAGCTTCCAAAACCAAAAAATCAGCAAATCATATAGTCACCATTACCTTCAAGAACCTGAAACGCACATCTGTGACCAAACACCATTGCAAAACCCTGAACCACCTTTCAAAATCTTCATACCAAAACCTACAACTTCAAAATCATCACTGCCACCGCAACACAACTCTTCCTCTGCAATACACAAACCCAAAACAACCGCAAAAAAATCTGAAACAAAAATACAGCGCAAACAGAGCCATGGGATAACTCGCACAACCATCATCCACGAACCTCCGCCGCGTGAAACCATTCAATCGCAGAACTCATAAACCACAAACTTGCTGAACCGTTAAAACCCAGATCGCGAAACCATATAAAATCACCGCGAGCCGTTGCTGGAAACTGCCAGCAAACTGCCATCGCTGCCGTGAATGAATCTTGAACCACCAGCGTTGTAAAACCGTCAAACACCGGACCACCAAAACGCAAAAACCAAACCCACAATCACACGAGCCTTGAAAACAGATCGTGCAAACCGAAACGATCTGAACAACACCGACCACAATCGCGAGAAACCAGCACCGCCGCCGATTCGATTTTTGGACGGTGGAGGTAGAAGCTTTTTTCCTTTGAAGCGTGTTTTTGCTGCTTTTGTTTCTTTGAAAAACTGTCTTTTATTTACGTTCCTATAAAAATCCTTTTCCATTTGAATTTATTTGTTTTTTCTATTATTATTTTATTTTATTATTTGTTTTAATAAATTTTTTAGACTGTAGGTTAGAAGCCCAACCTGTTTCTATCAACACACTCATATTCTGCAACGTAAAAGAAGAGTGAATATGTCTTTTTCTACAGTATTTTGCAAGAATCATTTAGATTTGGCTTGTTAGTTTAAGTTAATTTTTTTAATTTGGTTCAATTTTTTTTAATTAGTATCTTATTTTTATTTAAATCTTTTTTATTTTTAGGGCCGATGATATAACATACGGTCGACGTTTCGCCCGATTTCATTAAATCGGAGATACTCGATCAATATGAGGCCTATGTAATTTAGTTTATTTTTCTACCATTTTACTTCAATTTATTTTTTATTTCAAAATTTAATTTAATTTAATTTATTATTTATCGTTTATATCACTTTATTTAATTTATTCAATTTATCGCATTTTAATACATAAAACGATTCGACTCCTCATAGAACGGTTCTAAAATTTGAACCAGTTCTAAGGTAGTTAACGAACCATATTTCGACGCATCCGAAAAGGTCCAACGCCTTCGAATAGTTGTCTCCGAATAAAAAGGTTCAACACCTCCGAATAGTTCGAAACACTGCTGTAACACGGTGGGAGAACTGACTTTAGTTATGTTGCGGATAGCAAGAGTCGCCACCGACTTTTATTTTATCCAAAGGAAAGGCATAAAAGAACAGGAAAGACCTTTTAAAAGATTTTTGGGTCCGGGGGGTAGGTTATGTAAAGGGAAGGTGTTAGCACCCTTTACATCCATGGTTATCCATGGGCTCTTAGTTACTTAGCTCACTTTGAATTGTTTTTGAAAAGGTGAAGTGTGTGAATAGAAATTTTCATAAAAGTTAATAATGATCCATGTACGGATGCGTAAAAACTTGTTTTTTTTTAAAATTGTTTGAAATTGGTGAAGTGTTTGAAAAGTTTTTAAATGAAGTGAGCAAGCAACTATGAGGAACCTACCCTAAAGTTTTAAGTCTTCCTGTTCTTTATCCTTTAAGTGGTAAGACTATCCCTATTATTAAGGAATAGGTAGTCATTACCTTGGATGTAAGGGACATATGAGGGACATCTGTTTAGTGAAGGCAACTGTGGGGTGTATTAAGCATTTAGGAGGGACTGTCATCATTATTCGAAAGGGACTTGATCTTTATGAAAGGCAACCATTAGGGACTTGATGACTTTTCTTTTAAGGGACTTGCTTTATACACCCCACTTGACCTTTTTGGATAGGCAACATTGAGAGGTAACCCTAGAAAGTGAGATGGCGATTAAAAATCGACTTACGTGTGTGAGTGTTTAATTATATTTATCTTTTAATTAAAGTGATATAAATTCAATTTTAAAATAGAATACATGTTTACACTCCCTATTTTACTAACCATGGCATGAAAATTAAATAAATTAAATATTTACAAAAATTTACACCAAGGAGCAATTACAATAATAATTAATAAGCAATTAAAAATAAATAGCAAAATAAATAAATAAGCAAAAATATAAATAATAAGCAAAAATAATTATAATAGGGGTTAGTAATAATAATTAAAAAATAAAGAAGGTTAGTGAAATAATAATAATAAGCATGATTAAAAAATAAATGGATTAGTAATAAGCATGATTAATAATAATAATAAAAGACAAAATTTTAATGGTTAATAGAAAAATAAGAACAATTATACTAATTAAAAATTTAAAATTATAAACAAATTAAATAAATTATAAACATATTATGGGACATTATTAAATTTTACAATTTTTAGAAATTATTTACATATATATAATGAATTATAAACAATGATATAATATTTATATATTAAAATGGGATTAATTATAATTTAATTATATTAAATAAAATATATTCATAATAATTATATTTACATAATTATAATAAAATTTTATTCACTAATTGAAATACAAAAAAAAAATTAGGTTTTCTAAAAAAATATTTTTAGGGTTTATAAGTTTAATAAAATTAGGGTTTTTTAATTGTTTAGAAAAAAAAAATATCTAATATAAGCTAATTGTACAAAATTATTATTTACATACAAAAAAAAATGAACTTTAAATAATTTCATTAATAAAGTTTATTTTAAAAAATAATTTTTAAGTTATAAAAAAAAAGAAATAGCCTAAACATATTTTTGTGATTTTTAATTCATTTAATTATAATATAAATAAATAGAATAGAAAGAACAGAAAAAAGTAGAAAAAAACTTACCTGGGCTGGGGTTCGAACCCAGCCCCTGAACAATGCCTCTTCCAGGACCAGCCAGCCAGCCACTGGGCTGCGCGCGCGCCAGTGATAACAATGCACTTCACATGGTTTTGTTGTTGCTCTGGAAAACAAGAATTAATTGAGACAAAAAAAAAATGCCTTGGCTGGTTTCGAACCCAGGCCATTCAGCTTATCACATACATACCAAAACCAACTGAGCTACGCGCTCTAATTGATAACAGAATGACAACTATATATTATAAAAAATAATCCAAATTTGAATTCTGATTTTCGCGCCAAGCCACTTCGTCTTCAACCTTCTGACCTGCGAAATCACTTGCGAATTTAGCTGCCACTTTTCCTGCGAATTTTCAACCTGCAGGAAATCCTACGAAACCCAACCATCATCATTTACGTAAAATTTTGTTAAATTGAACACATAAACACAATCCAGACATCATTTGCAATTGATCTACGGTTTTGTAATTCATTTATATTCATGGAATCGTAAAACCCTAATATGGAGGTCATGAACCCTAGAATGGCACTATACGATTCGGCCATGATTTCTTCAATTAACCTGCCCAGAATTCATCACAAACCTTCCTTAAACACAAATCAATAAGCAAAATCCATTAATAACATGTAAATTATTATGAACGAAAAATCGAAAAAAAACATGAAAAAAATGATTCGGGTTTGTCAATGTGTGATGCTATGGGGCAATGTAATGATCTGGTTATGTTCCATGATATCCAGGGAACCTATTTCAACCTTTAAAATGCTTTGGCAAGCCTTCTATCAAAGAATCCGAATCAAGGTTTTTTGTGAGTTTTTTTGAAATTTGATTGTGCACTTGGAGGCTCTGAATTCGTGGCTTGTGCATTGGTTTCTATTGTATACTTATAAGAGATGTAATTTAGGTCAAAAGATGATGGATTTATGGGCTTTTTGGAAGACTTGATGGTGAAGGAATGTCATGATCCAAAATTGTGAAAAAATCAAATATTTGTATTCCAATCTGGTCTAGCACGAATTTGTACAAGATCCAATCATGTTAAACAGCATTGATTAATTTCTAGAAGAAGAATCATGTCCAAACTTTGATTTTTAGATTTTATTTTGATTTAATTTGATTTAAAATGAATAAAATTCAAATAAATATCAAATAAAAATATAAAAATCAGAATTTCTTGCCATTGGGTCGTGCATGGGGTTATTGTATGGATTGGGTCTTTATTTGGCAAGCCCATTTGGAAGAAATTGGTTTTAGACCTCCATTTTCATCATAAACCAACCCAAAATTTCCCAACTTTGCAAGGGCACACATCCTTCAATTTTAATGCTATGAGGGTGTTTTTGGACATTTTGGAAAGCTTGAAGAGTCCTCTAAACAACCCCACTGGTTTCATGTCCATATCATTTACCAATCTCAAGTTATGCCCTTTTGAAGTTGTTGACTTTTTGTTGACTTTCAAAAGGACCTATAATGTATTAGCCCATACCTTCCAAATGAAGCATTTTTGGGCTTGGCTTGTGAGACACAAAGTTGTAGAGAATTCAATTTCCTTCAAAATGATCTTTGGATGGAGACTTGGTGATGAAGCATGTGAAAGTTATGGCTGGTCAAAGTTCAGTTGACTTTTACTGAGGAAACCCTAATTTAGAAACTCCTGATTCTTGATGATCTGAAATCTCCTTGATGAATCATGATCAACCCTTGATCAAATGATGAATTTTACTTCATATACTTGATGTTGGCAAAAAATCATGAAGTTTGACTTTGGTTTGACCACAGTTGACCTCAGTTTGACTTTTTAACTGCATTGACTGATTTTGACTTATCTGATCATCTGACTGAGCAAACTTTTGAGAAAAGTCTTGAAACTTGACATGGGGGTTCTTAAACACATATAAGATGTTATGAAGCTCACTTGAAGTCTTGGAAGTCCATTTAGCCTGATTAAAGTCAAAACCCTAGTTTTGGATGCACTGCTTAGGAGGTGCATTGTCTGAGGGAATTGTCAACTCTTCTGACCAATTGTGAACTTTGTGAACCTTGTGAACCATCATAAAATTTCTTGTGATACTCATGGGAGGTATTGTGAAACTTGTGAACCTTGTGAACCTTCATGAAGTGACTTGTAGACCTCATGAACCTCAGGAAGATTTTGAAAGCATTGTGAATCTTGTGAACCTTGTGAACCTTCATGAAGTGACTTGTAGACCTCATGAACCTCATGAAAGGTATTGAAAGCATTGTGAATCTTGTGAACCTTGTGAACCTTCTTAGCACACAAAGTCTTGTGTTGTGAGGGCAAATTTTGGGGTGCAACAGCTGCCCCTGTTCAATTTTCTGAAACCTGAGGGGTTAGATTGGTATATTTGCCAGTCGTGACCTGGAAGGTTGAAGGGGATTGAACACAAAAGCCCAAAAATTTGCACTCACCAGTGCATAGAGTGATACTGATAGTTGGTTGTATATGCTTGAGTTGGCTTAAAGATGCCACTTGGAAGAACTGGAGATGGGCTTAGAGATGCCATCTAAAGAACTGGATGTGATGATAACTTTGTGTTGATACTGGATTTCAGTACTAGGTCTTCGTATAGGCCGTCTCTGAATCGTTTATCCTTTGAATTTGTTGAATATACCAGTAGAAATAAATCTTCGTGACGATTATCTCTTCTGGAAATATCTTGGATTAGGGAATAGATCTTTTTACAGACCGTTTGCCTACTCTCCAAGGTCAAAAGAACGTCAGGATTTGTTCTTTTGAAAAATATCTTGAACCAGGGAATGGATCTTTGTACAGATCGTTTGCCTGCTATTCAAGGGCCACTAGATTAGATCTTCTGAAAGTATCTTGAACCAGGGAATGGATCTTTGTACAGATCGTTTGCCTGCTATTCAAGATCAGCTAGATGAAATCTTCTGAAAATATCCTGGATTAGGGAATGGATCTTCTTACAGACCGTTTGCCTACTCTCCGAGGACAAAAAGAGTCAGGATCAAGTCTCCTGAAAATATCCTGGATTAGGGAATGGATCTTTGTACAGACCGTTTGCCTACTCTCCGAGGAAATAGATTAAATCTTCTGAAAATATCTTGAACCAGGGAATGGATCTTTGTACAGACCGTTTGCCTGCTATTCAAGACCAGATAGATGAAATCTTCTGGAAATATCCTGGATTAGGGAATGGATCTTCTTACAGACCGTTTGCCTACTCTCCGAGGACATCTTGAGTAATGTATGGATCATCTCTGACCCGTTGTGAATTATTGATATTGTTTTATCTGCATATAACTATCCTGCAAAGAGAATGTTAGTTTATGTAATATGCATGCATAGTATGATGCACTTAAGTAACTGTATTATGTATCTATGGATATGTATGTTATGATATGATGTAAATGATGTATGTATGATATGATGCTGCCGGAAGCGTCTGGATATCTTCGTATAACAACTGCTGGCCTGGGAAAATAAATCCCGATTCGTTGCTGAAGAATAATGAGGAACTTGTTCCCGTCTTGTTTGATAATGAGGTATACATAACCTTCCATATGTTGGGGATAGTAAGGTATATATAACCTCCCGTATGCTGGGGATAGTAAAGTATATATAACCTTCGTCTTCGTTTGATAGTAGGGCAGATATAACCTCCCGTCTTCGTTCGTCGTACTCTTATTGGAAAGTAAATTCCCGTATATCTGTATGAGGATAAAAGAGATGGATATAAATTCCAGGGGAGATGAGACTTTATGAAGATGGATTCGTCCCACTGTGGGTTTGTAACTGTCTTGTAAAGATGAACTGGCGAAGCTTCGTTGAAATCCTTCCCTCGTTCGTCCTTAGTAAATACTATTACTGCATTTTCATGCATTTCTGGTAAACATCAATCATATTAAGCAATACATGCATTTCTTGTAAACATCAATCATATTCAAAAGTATACATACATTCAAACACAACCAATGGACGTTTCGCTTATGTAAATAGGGTAAAAGTAAATCTGGATTCAAAAGATGGAATTTATTTATATCAACAAGTGACCCATACACGGGTAAGTTTGTACAAGGAGACATAAACCCTAGTAAGAGGATTTTGTCATAAAGTTTTTACAAAACAAAGAGAATCAGCTATGTGAGAAATGATCCTATTGAGTTTCAATTCTACTATTGCCATTATCTTCAAGTATCTCATCTTCTACTGTTGAGACGGAAACGATTGGATTGAGCTTTATCTGTTCGAACTTGAATAGGTAACACAACTGGTTGCAGTTTCATGGGTGATCCTAAACGAGACATAGTCATACGCTTTAATCCCTAACTTTTGCCTGGACTGCCTTTTCAGGTTTTCAATCCACCGGGATACCCTTTTTTGCCCAAGCCGCCTTTTCAGGTTTTCGACTTGCCGGGTGTAAATCTTTTTATATATATCCCTAATTTTTGCCCAAACCCTTTTGGTTTGCCGGGATACCCTTATTTTTGCCTAGGCCTGTCAACCTAGCGGGTCTCTTTTTATGCGTAGTATTTTTTAACTATGTCTGCGTTTACAGGCTGTGGGAAGTCTTCACCATCCATAGTAGTAAGTATCATGGCACCTCCTGAGAATACTGTTTTGACTACAAATGGTCCTTCATACGTTGGAGTCCACTTGCCCCTAGGATCACCCTGTGGTAATATGATACGCTTGATTACCAAATCACCAGCCTGATATACCTTTGGCTTAACCTTCTTGTTAAAAGCTTTGATCATTCGTTTCTGGTACATCTGGCCGTGACAAACTGCTGCTAACCTCTTCTCATCCATCAAATTTATCTGGTCAAGTCGAGTCTGAATCCACTCATCTTCATCCAAGCCTGCATCCCTCATAATTCTTAAGGAGGGAATCTGAACTTCAATGGGTAGAACTGCTTCCATACCATAGACCAAGGAGAATGGGGTTGCCCCTGTTGAAGTACGTATCGTGGTACGATAACCATGAAGAGCAAATGGTAACATCTCATTCCAGTCTTTGTAAGTAACAGTCATCTTCTGTACAATCTTCTTAATGTTCTTATTAGCAGCTTCAACTGCCCCATTCATCTTCCGACGATACAGAGAAGAGTTGTGATGCTTAATCTTGAACTGCGTGCAGAGATCAGTAATCATAGTGTTGTTCAGATTAGAGCCATTGTCAGTGATAATCCTTTCAGGGATGCCATACCTACATATGAGATTATTCTTAATGAATCGAGCCACAACATTCTTGGTAACAGATGCAAATGAAGCTGCCTCCACCCACTTCGTGAAGTAATCAATAGCAACCAGTATGAAACGATGCCCATTAGAAGAAGTAGGTTTGATTTCACCAATCATATCAATGCCCCACATGGCGAAGGGCCAAGGAGCAGTCAACACATTCAATGGTGATGGAGGTACATGAACTTTATCAGCATAGATTTGACACTTATGACAAGTTCTGGAGTGTTGATAGCAATCAGCTTCCATGGTAGACCAATAGTAACCTGCTCTCAATATTTTCTTTGCCATAGTATGACCACTAGAATGAGTGCCAAAGATCCCATCATGCATATCTTCCATAATCTCAGTTGCTTCCTTCTTATCCACACAACGAAGCAAAGTTGAATCATGATTGCGCTTGTACAAAATGCCATTACTCAAAAAGAATTTAGCAGAGAACCTTCTCAGAAATTTCCTATCTTTGACAGATGCCCCTTCAGGGAACTCCTGAGCTTCAAGATATCTTTTCACTTCATAGAACCAAGGCTTCTCCTCTGCCCCTTCAGTGTCAATCTCATTGCAGTATGTAGGATTTTCAAATCTATCAATAGTAATCTTGGGAGCTTCATCATCCCAACTGATCTCAAACATGGATGCCATGGTGGCCAAAGCATCTGCCAACTGATTCTCTCTTCGTGGAATGTGTCCAAAGGTAATCTCTTTGAAATGTGGGATCAAAGACAACACATGCTCTCTGTAAGGAATGAGGTTATCATGCTTGGTATCCCAATCCCCTTTGATCTGACTGACTACCAGGGCTGAATCTCCATACACATCAAGGAACTGAATCTTCATATCAATAGCAGCTTTAATACCCAGGATACATGCCTCATACTCAGCCATGTTATTGGTACAATAGAAACAAAGTCTGGCAGTAATCGGGGTATGACAACCTTCAGGGGAACTAATCACAACACCAACACCATTACCAAGTGCATTAGAGGCACCATCAAAAACCATAGTCCATCGGGATCCTTGTTCAGGTCCGTCATATTGTCCAGGTTCTTTGGTAATAATCATAATATCTTCATCAGGGAACTCAAAACTCATTGACTGGTAATCATCCACTGCTTGATGAGCCAAATGATCAGCAACAACACTTCCCTTGATGGCCTTCTGAGTAGTATACTGTATGTCATATTCTGTCAAGATCATTTGCCATCTTGCAATTCTTTCGGAGAGAGCAGGTTTCTCAAATATATACTTGATTGGATCCATTTTTGAAATCAATAAGGTAGTATGGGTCAACATATACTGTCTTAGTCGGCGAGCAGCCCATGCCAAAGCGCAGCAAGTTTTCTCGAGCAATGAGTATCTTGTTTCATAGTCGGTAAACTTTTTGCTAAGGTAGTATATTGCCTGCTCTTTTCGACCAGACTCGTCATGTTGCCCCAACACACACCCCATTGAGTTGTCTAACACTGTTAAGTACATAATCAAGGGTCTTCCATCAACTGGTGGCATCAAAATTGGTGGTTCCAGCAAATATCTCTTGATTTCATCAAAGGCAGTCTGGCACTCATCATTCCATTCCATCACCTGATCTTTCTTCAATAACTTGAAGATTGGCTCACAGATGGCAGTTAATTGGGAAATAAATCTTGCAATGTAATTCAATCTTCCCAAGAAACCTCTAACTTCCTTCTCGGTACGGGGAGCTGGCATCTCTCGTATAGCTTTCACTTTTGCAGGATCCACTTCAATACCTTTTCCACTGACAATAAAACCCAGGAGCTTTCCAGATCTAACTCCAAAAGTACACTTGTTTGGATTCAATCTCAACTTGTATTTCTTCAACCTCTCAAACAATTTATGCAAATGATCAAGATGTTGTTCTTCATTCTGAGACCTGGCTATCATATCATCCACATATACCTCTATCTCATGATGAATCATATCATGAAACAAAGCCACCATAGCACGCTGATAGGTTGCCCCTGCATTCTTCAAACCAAATGGCATCACCTTATAACAAAAAGTGCCCCACTGTGTGACGAATGTTGTCTTCTCCATATCTTCAGGTGCCATCTTGATCTGATTGTAACCAGAGAAACCATCCATAAAAGAGAATACCTTATGCTGAGCAGTGTTGTCTACCAGAACATCAATATGAGGAAGTGGAAAGTCATCCTTGGGGCTGGCTTTGTTCAAATCCCTGTAGTCTACACACATACGCACCTTACCATCTTTCTTGGGAACCGGTACTACATTTGCAACCCACTGAGGATAAGAAGTCACAGCTAAGAACCCTGCATCAAACTGTTTCATTACCTCTGCTTTGATCTTTTCTGACATCTCAGGACGCATACGACGAACCTTCTGCTTCTTTGGGCGACAATCTTCTTTTACTGGTAAACGATGAACCACAATGTTTGTATCTAACCCTGGCATATCTTCATAAGACCAAGCAAAGATCTCCACATAGTCACGTAACATCTGAATCAACCTGTTCTTGACACTGTCCTCTAAATCAGCCCCTATCTTGACCTCTTTCCTGTTTTCTTCAGTTCCCAGATTCACAACTTCGACTGGCTCTTCATGTGGCTGTATAGCTTTCTCTTCTTGTTGTAACAACCTAGCAAGCTCTACAGGTACTTCACAATCGTCCTCATTTCCGTCTTCAGTTTGATAGATCGGATTCTCGAAATTATAATTGGCAATAGTAGAACTGTTATCAACAGGATCCAGAGTGGATGAGGATCTGCATTTTAGTGATGTGGGTGTGTGTAAGAACACATAGCTGATAAAACAAAAATAAAAGAAAAGAAAAACAAGGAACACAATATTTACGAAAACGAAACGTCCACTGATTTTATTGAATGAAGTATGCAAATGAAATGACAGCCCGTAACAAGCACACCCTTGTGCCCCGGGTAAGGCACAAGGCTTAAGAGTTTTAATTGTTCAGAAATTACAAACTTAAAAAAACAACACAGTAATAGTATTTACTCCTGACTAAAGGAGATAGGGATAACATCTTCAGCTTTCCAATTATTGAGTCCAGCACCCACAGTAGGAAAAATCCAAGCATCCAAGTTATAGTCTTCATCATAGTCTCCCACAGCATTGATCTGATCTTTCATAACCCCTTGATTGGTGATACGAACAGCACGAGCACGACGAACAGCCTTCTGGGACTCTGCAGTGAAACCCAAACCAAACTTGTTAGACTTGTATGGAATATCAGGAAGCTGACCCCAAATAGTACAACCACCTTCATCCACCACAGCTCTAGCATCATTGAGGGAGGCCATTGCCATTGTTGGAGGTTTTCTGGTGACCACAGGGACTTTCTTCGTAACAGGAGGAGCTACATAGTCATTAACAACCCAAGGAACCACTTCAAATGTCTGACACGGAGTCTCAATGTATTCACCTTCCATTTCTAGGTACTTGAAAGTATTCACATGGCTGACAAAGTATTCTTCCTCTCCATAGACAGTAACAACCCTTCCTTCTACCGGATATCTCAACTTCTGATGTAATGTGGAGGTTACAGCACCTGCCCCATGGATCCAGGGACGACCAAGCAGACAAGAGTATGAAGGACGAATATCCATCACATAAAATGTAGCAGTAAACACCTGGGAGCCAACTTTGATTGGAAGATCAATTTCCCCATGCACTACTCTTCTAGAACCATCAAAAGCCTTCACCACAATGTTGCTGGGCTTCAGCACAGCATCTTCAGGACTCAGCTTGTTCAGGACCTCCTTGGGCAACACATTCAGAGAGGAACCATTGTCTATCAGTACATGTGACAGGGTAGTGCCCCTGCATTCAATTGAGATATGCAAGGCCCTGTTATGATCCCTCTTGGCAGGGGTCAAATCAGCATCAGAAAATCCTAACCCATTGTCATAGGTCAGGTGGGCAACACAGTTCTCAAACTGATCCACAGAAATTGCATTGGGTACATGAGCAGTCTTCAGAAACTTGATCAAAGCTTTTGCATGAGCTTCAGAACATAACAACAAGGACAGTATAGAAATCTTAGAGGGAGTATGCCTCAACTGATCAACAATGTCGTAATCACTCTTGCGAATGATTTTCAATACTTCCTCCATCTGCTTCGAGAGATCATCAGCAGCTGGCACATCAGTAGATACAGGTTCAATAACAGGGCCTTTGCCCCTAGCATCAGTGGTGGAAGTAGTAGCAGGAGTAACTGCATTTTTGGAAGTAACTGGAGGTGAGAAGACTCTTCCACTACGTGTGACCTTACTAGATCCAGCAATATTGTCAACATCAACAGGCACATCAACTAAGGGCTCTTGCTTAACACCATGGATGTAAACATCAGATCCATAATGCCAAGGCACAGCTTTGTCAGACGTATACGGAATAGGACCAGGAGTGGTTATGACCATAGGAGCCACTTTGGCTTCAGCAACAACTTTCACAGGACCTTCAGCAGTAATCTTGATTGGACCCTGATGGGTGATTTTAATAGGTCCCTTTGAAGTGATTCTCACCGGTACTTTGTCAACCATGTCAACCTCTTCAGTCTTCTTACCCTGCGTAATATGATCTACCATACTTTCCACGGAAGATGGTCTTCTTTCAAACACTATGGTGTAATTATTCATGAGACGTTGAATTCCGTCCTTCAACCTCCAACATTTTTCTGGATTATACTCACAATAAACACAATCTTCACGACAACCCGGAAAGAACCCAACTTGCACTAACTTCTTTCTGATGACAGACAATGGTGTGGTCAATTCATCAACTGAATGGATATGCAGATCTTCCTCAATGGCATTGACAGTCTTCTCGTGATTTGGAATTGGAGCAGTAATCACATTTGGAGTACCCGGAGGGTCAAACTCAATCTCTCCAGCATCAATCATATCTTGAATTTTGTTCTTCAAGACCCAGCAGTTATTAGTATCATGTCCCTGACAATTTGAATGGTATGCACACCGTGCATTGGGATTGTACCTGGGAGAGGTAACATTGGGATTTTGAGGAGCCTCTTTCAAGGTAATGAGTTCAGCCTTCAACAAGTGTTGCAATGCCTGAGCCATTGACATGTTGATCTTCGTGAACTGCCTTCTAGCCCTCTGTTGGTTGCCCTGTGGCTGCTCTGTTGTGGCAGGAGTTGGATTTGAAATATGAACTGCACTAACAGACTGATGTCTTCTGTTACGATCAGGTTGACCATAAACAGCATTGGATTCTTTCTTCCCAGTGGGAGGCTTCTTTGCAGCACCTGATGAAGAAGTGCCCACATGGATCTTACCATTCTTTATACCATTTTCTACTCGCTCTCCTGTCATTATCAACTCAGTGAAACCAGATGATGAGCTTCCAATGATATGACTGTAAAATGGACCATTCAGCGTACACATGAACATATCAACCAGTTCCCTGTCAGTTAAAGGGGGTTGAACTCTTCCAGCTAAATCTCTCCACTTCTGAGCATACTCTTTAAAACTTTCTTTGGCACCCATAGACATGCTTTGAAGCTGCATGCGAGTGGGGGCTAAGTCAGCATTGTATTGATACTGCTTATAGAAAGCCTCAGCAAGATCATTCCAGTCTCTGATGTTGACACTCTCCAACTGATAATACCACTCCAGCTGAGCTCCAGATAAGCTCTCTTGAAAGAAATGGATCCACAACTTTTTATTAGCAGTGTGGGGTTGAATTCTTCTGACATAAGACCTCAAATGCAGCTTGGGACAAGAGACCCCATCATAAACAACAAATGTAGGAACCTTGAAACCAATGGGTATGACTACCCCAGATATCAGACTCAAATCTTCAAAATCCAGCCCAGATGACTTCTGCAACTCCATGGCATCCATCCTATCCACCAGCATCTTGAATATGTCTTCATTAGGCTCATGGTAGTAGTTAGCCTCAGAATCAGAGTCCCCCATAGTGTTGTGGAGACTGCCTCCCTCTTTTTCAGATTCCTCAGATTCATAGTCTTCAGCTGGTTCTTTGGTCTTGGCAAGACCTTTGAACCTTCTTCCCATGTTGATCAAACCAGCTGACCTTCTAGTCTTCTTAGCCTTCTTGGCCAGCAGTGCCTTCAATTCATCCTGCCCCTTGGACAGGTTCAAGATCAGCTCTTGGAACTGTGCATTTTGTGCCTGGAGATCCTTAACTGATTGTTCAAGAGCCATTGCTGAAATAAACAGCGAGAAGATGAGAAACCTGTGCACAATTATAAACCTGTGATGCAATGAAATGATATGGGAATGCATATGCAATGTTTTCAAGGACCGCAGGATTTAAATTTGCTTAAACAAACACGAAAGTAAACTTTTATTAGTAATAAATTTGTTTTGCCTTTTAGGCTTACAAAAAATGAAATGAAATAAGTACAAAAGATGGGGTTTTAAGTCTCCCATGGACGTTTCCTCTTTGTATTGAGGTATGAGTTAAGGCTCCGTTCCTCGTGAAGTTGCTTTGTTAGTTCTAGGACTCTTTCTTGGCTTGCTTTGTAATGAGCCTCGAAAGTATCCCTTTGCTCCTTCAGTTGGATCCATGATCTCTGCAAGTCTTCCATATCAGTAGGCATGTCTGGGTGAAGGATGGTATAAGCTGTGTCTCCTTCAGCAACAGGTTCCATGGTAACTGGTAGGACGGCAGGATATGGCATCATGAGAGTCTGAGCACGAGATCGTACCCATCTGAGATAAGCCTCCATAGGAATAGTGTACTTAGGCTCCAGTGTCTTGCTATCAACCCTGTTTACTTTTCCCCATGCTCGTATGAATCTCTGACGGTACCCCTGAAGATCGTTGTCGTAGTCAAACACAATGCCCTGAATCAACATGTCATGAGGACCATCACTCCGGGCGTAACCAAACTGTCGTAAAGCTAGAGAGGGGTTGTAGGTGATGCCTCCTCTTATGCCTAGAAGTGGCACATTAGGAAACTCCCCACAACGATCAATGATAGTGACATTCTCCATGGATCTGGAGCACCAATGAATATCTGAATGTGAGAGTGACATGATCCTTTTGGACCATCTGAACCCTTGCTCATTCTTCGTTACTGAGCGAGGAAGGTGAGAAATAAACCACCTAGAAAGCAAAGGTATGCAACACATTAAAGTTCCTCTTGCCCTTGTAGTACGGGTGTGAAGAGAATGCAGGATGTCTCCGAGCAATGTAGGCACTGGATTGTGACTCAGGAATATGTTGATGGCATGAACGTCTATGAACTGATCTGGATTGGGGAACAATACTAAGCCATATATCAGCAAAGCTAAGATCTCCTCAAAAGCATCATAGCTCATGGCCTTCAAGAACAATTGAGCCTTTTCTATCAACACCTTAGCTAGAATACCCTTGACTCCGCTTCTCGTTTCTAGAACAATGTCAGACTTCTTCAGATGTAAAGCTGCAGCAATAACCTCTGGTTTAAGCTCCTTCTCCAAGCCTGTGAAGGGTCTTTGATCAAGAACAGGTATACCCAGAAGCTTAGAGAACTCTTCCATGGTTGGAACCAACTGGTAGTCGGGGAATGTAAAACAATGGTGCTTAGGGTCAAAGAATTGAAACAGAACACTCATCATGTCTTCATTGAACCCTGAAGTGACTAGATCCAATAGGTGACCATGTCTCTTGATGAACTGGGAATGATCAGACACTTGAGAAACCAACTCTTTAAGCTTAGCAGGTATACCCACAAAGTTGATCCTGATGGTGTTTCTACGAGCAGAAGCCATGACCTGCAACAAAGAACAAAGATAAATCCTTTGGTCCTTGAAATGGTTAGTGAAAATGCTATGCTTATGATGCATGATGATGTCATGATGTTATGCTCAATCACAAACATGTGGCACACACAAACAAGTCATACCATAGCCCTAGGTTTAAAGGCTTGCCTGAGGTTTAATGGTAAGTACCCTCCCCTGAAGTTAGATGGTTCATCCTGTCCTACAAAAGTAACTAGGTTCTAAGGGATCTCAATATCATTGATCCTTCACAAGGGTGGTTGTTCAGAAGGCAACTTACTTGCCAACCAAAACCCTCCAAGTTTAGAATCTCAATGAGCGTAGTATCGAGTGTCAACCAACTTCAGTCTGCACCAAAGCCGGTTACCTCACTACCTTCTAAAGGCCAAGATGGGATAACTAGGGTTCTAAAAGTTAGTTAGTGCATTGACAACATATGGCAGCCTCATATTATCCTCAACTTGACTTAAGGAACATAAGCACCAACCAAGAAGTCACACTAACTATGGCCACCAGATCAACCATATCGATATACGTCGTACAGTTTCCTTGGTCTATTGCCATTTACCTAAGGTACACTAGATCCGGGTTAGGACCTTTCACACATAAGAGCACCCCAACAAGATAATATAAAGCAAACAAGGCAAACAATTTAAAGTGATCTAATTCCTAAGGGTACCCCTCTTTTATTAAATCCCCAACAGAGTCGCCAGTTCTGTAACACGGTGGGAGAACTGACTTTAGTTATGTTGCGGATAGCAAGAGTCGCCACCGACTTTTATTTTATCCAAAGGAAAGGCATAAAAGAACAGGAAATACCTTTTAAAAGATTTTTGGGTCCGGGGGGTAGGTTATGTAAAGGGAAGGTGTTAGCACCCTTTACATCCATGGTTATCCATGGGCTCTTAGTTACTTAGCTCACTTTGAATTGTTTTTGAAAAGGTGAAGTGTGTGAATAGAAATTTTCATAAAAGTTAATAATGATCCATGTACGGATGCGTAAAAACTTGTTTTTTTTTAAAATTGTTTGAAATTGGTGAAGTGTTTGAAAAGTTTTTAAATGAAGTGAGCAAGCAACTATGAGGAACCTACCCTAAAGTTTTAAGTCTTCCTGTTCTTTATCCTTTAAGTGGTAAGACTATCCCTATTATTAAGGAATAGGTAGTCATTACCTTGGATGTAAGGGACATATGAGGGACATCTGTTTAGTGAAGGCAACTGTGGGGTGTATTAAGCATTTAGGAGGGACTGTCATCATTATTCGAAAGGGACTTGATCTTTATGAAAGGCAACCATTAGGGACTTGATGACTTTTCTTTTAAGGGACTTGCTTTATACACCCCACTTGACCTTTTTGGATAGGCAACATTGAGAGGTAACCCTAGAAAGTGAGATGGCGATTAAAAATCGACTTACGTGTGTGAGTGTTTAATTATATTTATCTTTTAATTAAAGTGATCTAAATTCAATTTTAAAATAGAATACATGTTTACACTCCCTATTTTACTAACCATGACATGAAAATTAAATAAATTAAATATTTACAAAAATTTACACCAAGGAGCAATTACAATAATAATTAATAAGCAATTAAAAATAAATAGCAAAATAAATAAATAAGCAAAAATATAAATAATAAGCAAAAATAATTATAATAGGGGTTAGTAATAATAATTAAAAAATAAAGAAGGTTAGTGAAATAATAATAATAAGCATGATTAAAAAATAAATGGCTTAGTAATAAGCATGATTAATAATAATAATAAAAGACAAAATTTTAATGGTTAATATAAAAATAAGAACAATTATACTAATTAAAAATTTAAAATTATAAACAAATTAAATAAATTATAAACATATTATGGGACATTATTAAATTTTACAATTTTTAGAAATTATTTACATATATATAATGAATTATAAACAATGATATAATATTTATATATTAAAATGGGATTAATTATAATTTAATTATATTAAATAAAATATATTCATAATAATTATATTTACAAAATTATAATAAAATTTTATTCACTAATTGAAATATAAACAAGAATTAGGTTTTCTAAAAAAATATTTTTAGGGTTTATAAGTTTAATAAAATTAGGGTTTTTTAATTGTTTAGAAAAAAAAAAATTATCTAATATAAGCTAATTGTACAAAATTATTATTTACATACAAAAAAAAATGAACTTTAAATAATTTCATTAATAAAGTTTATTTTAAAAAATAATTTTTAAGTTATAAAAAAAAAGAAATAGCCTAAACATATTTTTGTGATTTTTAATTCATTTAATTATAATATAAATAAATAGAATAGAAAGAACAGAAAAAAGTAGAAAAAACTTACCTGGGCTGGGGTTCGAACCCAGCCCCTGAACAATGCCTCTTCCAGGACCAGCCAGCCAGCCACTGGGCTGCGCGCGCGCCAGTGATAACAATGCACTTCACATGGTTTTGTTGTTGCTCTGGAAAACAAGAATTAATTGAGACAAAAAAAAAATGCCTTGGCTGGTTTCGAACCCAGGCCATTCAGCTTATCACATACATACCAAAACCAACTGAGCTACGCGCTCTAATTGATAACAGAATGACAACTATATATTATAAAAAATAATCCAAATTTGAATTCTGATTTTCGCGCCAAGCCACTTCGTCTTCAACCTTCTGACCTGCGAAATCACTTGCGAATTTAGCTGCCACTTTTCCTGCGAATTTTCAACCTGCAGGAAATCCTACGAAACCCAACCATCATCATTTACGTAAAATTTTGTTAAATTGAACACATAAACACAATCCAGACATCATTTGCAATTGATCTACGGTTTTGTAATTCATTTATATTCATGGAATCGTAAAACCCTAATATGGAGGTCATGAACCCTAGAATGGCACTATACGATTCGGCCATGATTTCTTCAATTAACCTGCCCAGAATTCATCACAAACCTTCCTTAAACACAAATCAATAAGCAAAATCCATTAATAACATGTAAATTATTATGAACGAAAAATCGAAAAAAACATGAAAAAAATGATTCGGGTTTGTCAATGTGTGATGCTATGGGGCAATGTAATGATCTGGTTATGTTCCATGATATCCAGGGAACCTATTTCAACCTTTAAAATGCTTTGGCAAGCCTTCTATCAAAGAATCCGAATCAAGGTTTTTTGTGAGTTTTTTTGAAATTTGATTGTGCACTTGGAGGCTCTGAATCCGTGGCTTGTGCATTGGTTTCTATTGTATACTTATAAGAGATGTAATTTAGGTCAAAAGATGATGGATTTATGGGCTTTTTGGAAGACTTGATGGTGAAGGAATGTCATGATCCAAAATTGTGAAAAAATCAAATATTTGTATTCCAATCTGGTCTAGCACGAATTTGTACAAGATCCAATCATGTTAAACAGCATTGATTAATTTCTAGAAGAAGAATCATGTCCAAACTTTGATTTTTAGATTTTATTTTGATTTAATTTGATTTAAAATGAATAAAATTCAAATAAATATCAAATAAAAATATAGAAATCAGAATTTCTTGTCATTGGTCGTGCATGGGGTTATTGTATGGATTGGGTCTTTATTTGGCAAGCCCATTTGGAAGAAATTGGTTTTAGACCTCCATTTTCATCATAAACCAACCCAAAATTTCCCAACTTTGCAAGGGCACACATCCTTCAATTTTAATGCTATGAGGGTGTTTTTGGACATTTTGGAAAGCTTGAAGAGTCCTCTAAACAACCCCACTGGTTTCATGTCCATATCATTTACCAATCTCAAGTTATGCCCTTTTGAAGTTGTCGACTTTTTGTTGACTTTCAAAAGGACCTATAATGTATTAGCCCATACCTTCCAAATGAAGCATTTTTGGGCTTGGCTTGTGAGACACAAAGTTGTAGAGAATTCAATTTCCTTCAAAATTATCTTTGGATGGAGACTTGGTGATGAAGCATGTGAAAGTTATGGCTGGTCAAAGTTCAGTTGACTTTTACTGAGGAAACCCTAATTTAGAAACTCCTGATTCTTGATGATCTGAAATCTCCTTGATGAATCATGATCAACCCTTGATCAAATGATGAATTTTACTTCATATACTTGATGTTGGCAAAAAATCATGAAGTTTGACTTTGGTTTGACCACAGTTGACCTCAGTTTGACTTTTTAACTGCATTGACTGATTTTGACTTATCTGATCATCTGACTGAGCAAACTTTTGAGAAAAGTCTTGAAACTTGACATGGGGGTTCTTACACACATATAAGATGTTATGAAGCTCACTTGAAGTCTTGGAAGTCCATTTAGCCTGATTAAAGTCAAAACCCTAGTTTTGGATGCACTGCTTAGGAGGTGCATTGTCTGAGGGAATTGTCAACTCTTCTGACCAATTGTGAACTTTGTGAACCCTGTGAACCATCATAAAATGTCTTGTGATACTCATGGGAGGTATTGTGAAACTTGTGAACCTTGTGAACCTTCATGAAGTGACTTGTAGACCTCATGAACCTCAGGAAGATTTTGAAAGCATTGTGAATCTTGTAAACCTTGTGAACCTTCATGAAGTGACTTGTAGACCTCATGAACCTCATGAAAGGTATTGAAAGCATTGTGAATCTTGTGAACCTTGTGAATCTTCTTAGCACACAAAGTCTTGTGTTGTGAGGGCAAATTTTGGGGTGCAACAACTGCACACACACTTCCTTTTGGGAAAACTACAACGATACCCTTTATTTCTCGCAATCCCGTGTAACTTACATGTATCCCTCTTCCATTATTTTGTACGCATTTTATTTTCCGCATTTATCGTTTCAATTGCTAGGAGCACCCTCAGGGACTAGTTTAGATGTCTCGCTTATTTCGTGAACCCTTGGTCCAACGCCAAGTGGTTGCACTCTCACACACTCACACTTTATTTTTCAGTTATCGTTTCGTTTATTATGATCCATTTCACCTTGCGAGCCGAGCGCATTGTGCCTCGCTAACAAACCACAAAATAAACCTCCATTTTCATTCACCCATAAACCTAAAAAAACCAAAATGTTTCGATTAGATCCAAACCCTTGATCCAACGTCAAGCGGTCGTAGGTTAATAAAACACTCTAATAAATACGAGAAGAATTGTACGCCACGAGCCTTAAGCGGTAGAAAGGAGGATAACGAGCTCTCGTTACTCGCTATGATTATTTCGTCGCAAGACGCTTGTCTTGTTGGTTTGGGATAAAATACTAATAGTCTTTAGTGCAATTTGACTCCTGAATCCTTTCCTCAAAGAAAGGTAATAAAATCAACAACCAATACCCTTAGTAGGTCAGACTACGAGGCTCTGACTTTTCCATTGCACACGGGAGTACGTAGGCACAAGGATCTCAATCTTTGTCGAGCACCTAGGATCAATTTAACTTATAATTTAAACTCATTTTCCTTAGCAAGTAACTCATTAAGCATAGACATCATTTCGCGCGTGACAACTTAGATGGTTCCCATCGAGTACGATGGATATAAGGGGTGCTAATACCTTCCCCCTACATAACCGACTTCTGAACCCAGGCAATGGTTACGAGACCTTTGTCTTCATCCTCCTTTTCGACGAGTTTTATCTATATCTTCCCTTTCCCCTTCGGGAATAAATTAGAATTAGGTGGCGACTCTCATGTCTGCCCAGCGTGCGACTCTTCTCTTTAGATCGTGTAAGGTCGTATTTTTCGGGGTGCAATAGCTGGCGACTCTGCTAGGGATTGGTTCACCCCTATGCGAGTCAAGCCTAGTATAGGTTCTCACGCTTGTTTGGATGTTTGCTTTTTTGTCTTACTTGTTTATTTTTATCGTTTTCTTTATCGCAAAACTTGAGGGAAAGGCTCTATACCCGGGCTTACGAGTACAAACATAAGTTAGCGAGGTTGTGTAGTATGGGCTCCCGAGGGAACCGCTCTCGTGGGTTGTCGATATGAAAACCTCACTTGGATTAGATTCTAGTGAGAATACTGACATCCGTCAAGCTTTTGGCGTGTGTGTTCAGTTGTTTTCATTAGGGTTATCGACTCTGAGGACCTTTAGAACCTTTTGGTTAAAACATCGATTGATGGTCGCGTAGTATGGACTCCCGAGAAATTTTCTCTCGTGGGTTGTCAATACGAAGACCTCACTCAGAATAGATTTTCTCAATGGAGTTGATTGACTATCAAGAGCTGACATGTGCATCAAACATTTGATCAAAGTCCATAACTCTGAGGCCTTTATTTAAACCTTGTGTCGATGATCGCGTAGTATGGGCTCCCGAGAAAATTTTCTCTCGTGGGTTGTCGATACGAAGATCTCACCCAAAATAGATTCATATGGGGAAGTCAATCAACTGTCATGCTTATGGCGTGTGTGATGAACATTGTCGTACCTCGAAAAATACGATCCTAAAACAAACAACAGAGTCGCCACCAAATTCTATTTATTCTAACTAGAGAAAAGGGAGATATAGACACAACCTAAATTAGATAAGAAATGGTCAACAAAACCACTAATCTAAGTTCGGGAGTCAGTTACGCAAAGGGAAGGTATTAAGCACCCTTCACATCCGTTGTACTCAACGGGAACCTCTTAGTCTAATTTGCGCTTAAATGTTAACTTATTTTATTGTCTTCTTTTAATGATTAAAGTTTGTTAAGATTATTTTAAAGAAATATTTTAATTATCATTTGTTATGGGAAAAGGTTAAATTTTTTTATTATTTTGCTCGCGAAGGATTAAAATCCTTGTGCCTACGTATTCCCTGGTGCAATGAGAAAGTCAGAGCTTCGTAGTTCGTGCGACTACGGCTTGTGTTTTTTAATTGAACGATTGTTTAAAACGCATTCTACTGCTAAGCATTGACTTATACTCGCGGTGGAGGTTGAAGCGCTAGCTTGTTTGCGAGATAGAAAGATTTAAACAATGTTCGTTTTGAAAAAGATGTTTGATCTTTGTTAAGTGTTTTAAAACGAAAGGCGAATGAACCACAACTCGAGGGTTAGCCACAAGAGTGATTGCATTCAAGGACCCGTGGAGTGCTGGACTCCAGAGTTCAGTTATTCGTTGATTAATTGTAAAGTGATTTGTGTATGTTGGTAAGTTTTAAGTTGTATTCTCGTTGTGAAAGGGTGAATGAATTACAAATCGAGGGCTAGCCCCAACAGTAATTCAATTCAAAAACCCGAGGAATGCTAGATTCCTGAGTTAAGTTCTTTCACGATTTTTTAGTACGTTAATTAAGAGTAGATTGTTTAAGAATTTGTTTTAAAATGGTTTAGGATTTAGTATTTTTAGAAACGAAGGAGTAAACAAAACACAACTCGAAGGCTAGCCTCAATAGTGGTTCATTAAAGAACCTGCGGAATGCTAGATTCCGAAGCTCAGTTCCTTGTTGTTTTGATTATGAAAAATAGTTTGAGTATTTGATAAAAAAAGTACTTGTTTTCTTTAGTTTAGAATGACCTATCTAGATGAGGTTAAGGTAGGTCTTAATGCACTGTGTGGAAGGATCCGCTTGGCGTTGGGCCAAAGGATTTATTCGTCTTTGAAATTCGCTCCAGTTTTACCCTATAACTTATGGTCATAACATGAGAATGGTTCATACCAGTTCAAGTGAGGCAAACAATCATTCGTACAACAAAATAATGATCAAATGCAAATGTGCAACAACAATTAAGCACACGAACAATCACTTAACTATGAAAGTAATAAACGAATAGACACTCGCACAATTTTGAAAAGAAAATTCGGTTGAGAACAATCCAAATATGAACTTTAATATTAATAAAAAAAAAGTAAATAAATAGTCCATCTTTTTTTAAATTTTATTATTATTCTAAACAAAAAGTTACTAAGACACTTTTATTTAGAATGAAAACATACTAGTTAATATTTCTATCAGTATTTATTCTAATTGTGTTTTTGTTATAAAATGAAAATGGCCAGCAAACGAAAGGTGAGGCGCAAACCCAACTAAATAAACAGTCTTTAGCGTACTAAAGATTTGGGTTTATGGTGAACCCGTTTGATACACACGGCCCACATAAAAAACGGTATTCAGAGGAAAAAACCAAGGTTAATTCTAGTTGTTTCTCTCCCGTGTAAAACAAAGCAGATATGAAGGTGGATCCAACACGTGGCTTTAAAAGAAAGGGTAAGGGTTGGTTAGAAGTAAAATTACATTTGAAAAGTTTTAATGCCTTATTACTAAACGTGATTTTTTTTTAATATAACATACTTTGTTAAATAAATTTCCAAAATAACATATCTTTGAAAAAAATTACCAAACTAACATAGTTTGGTAATGCATTCGCCATTTGGATTGGAGAACTAGTGCAAACCTAGTTGAATTCGCCAAATGGATTGGCTAACCCTAAAAAAAATTGCCTAATTCGCCACACCATTTGGCGAATGTGTTGTAATATCATGCATGCATTCGCCAAATGGAATGTTGCATGTGTTTAGGATGTTTAGGGTTAGCATTTTTTTACTATATATATGCGTCACTCATAAACATGTATGCCTCACTCATAAACATCAGATTTACCTCACTCCTTCCTTAGAAACCCTAAAAATTCAGTCCTTTCAGTCTCCCTCTCTCACAATATGGCTTCTCCCCGTCCATCTAGTTATGCATCGACACCGTCTTCCTCAACATCAGAAGAACCACTTCCAAAATTTGATATCCTGAAGAAAAATGCTTTAGTGTTTTTCTCGGCAACAAAGCCTCCTCTGAAGATGCTGTTATGGAACCCCCAAACTTTGGAACACTTGCACAGAGAATTAACCCGCTGGTTAGAAGGAGAGATCGACCACAAAGAAAAGATAATTAAAATTGAGAAGCGGGTTGTGGAGTCTGGTGTGACGAAATGGAGAAAAATTGTCAATGATGCAGGTGTTCTTTCGATGATGCTAGGCGGAGGTGAAGTTGTCCTGATGGTTCTGATAGGCTAGATTTGTTGAATGTTGCAGTTGTTCTATTTATGTATGGTCATGTCTGAATTTATGTATTTTTCCGTTTTATTTATGTACGGTCATTTTCTGAATCATGTATTTCCTTGTTTTATTTATGTATGTTCGTGTTTGTGGTTGTATGATTTTACTGATATGAACTAAACGAACTAGGCTTCCATTTAAAATAAAAACGGTTACAATGATTTAATTTACGATGTTGAGCTTGGTCCAACGTTGGGACATTTTTTACGATTGTGACCGGGCTGACGACATGAACTACACAGTCTCACCATCTTATTCGTCGTATCCATTTCGGTGCGAATACGCGTGCTGTTAGGACGACCTTTTTTCTTTCTTCGCATGTTCTCATTGTGCCAGACTATTTCCCCGTTGTAGGAGGGCCAGTAGTCCTCATTTGCAACAACCGGAAAGCTTTTGTTGTAGACGTTGCAAAGATTGTGCACTTGGTAAACAGGGGATAGTAAGCCTGAAGGGTCCAGCCAAACCTTCGAACATGCCGCTATGACATGGGAGCAAGGCATGCGAAAGGCTTTAAATTTTCCATAGTTGCACCAATTGTTATCAAGTTCTACCCGATAGGATCCCCTCGGTCTCCCTTCGTTGTGATCCATGATCTCATCAACATTGAAATGTCCCTTATTGCGGTTAAACACGGTGACCACATGTGTGTTAGACTTGGATGCTTCGTCTTTGATGAATGTCATAGAACTATTGCTGAACACTTGACCAGACTGTAGGATTGAACTCCACTTTGAACGCCTGGTGTCAAAAAGTGCTCCGAGCCTAAAGTAGGTTGACCTGACCAAAGTGGTTATCGGTAGGTTGCGGATTCCTTTGAAAACAGAGTTCATTGATTCCACGAGGTTTGTTGTCATGTGACCCCAGCGTTGTCCTTTATCGTAGGCCCTGGTCCACTTATCCAAAGGAATCTGGTTTATCCATCTGAACGCATCTTCATTTGCCAGTCTGATTTCGTCACGATAATGTTTGAATGACGGTTCGGTTAATGAGTACCCTGCATTTACGACCTTCTTCCGCAGTGTCTTGTCTTTGATCTCTCTCATGAAGTTTTGCGCTATGTGTCTAATACAATAGACATGTGTTGAAGGCGGTTCCTGCCAGCCGTTATCAACATTCTTCCATGCACTCTCAATTGATGCATGTCTGTCCGAAATCAAACATAAGTTAGACTGGGGTGCCACATGCAAGCGAAGATTTTTAAGGAAAAAACTCCATCCCTCGGCAGTCTCTCCCTCGACGATAGCGAATGCAATTGGGAAGATATTGATGTTGTCGTCCTGTGCCACTGCCATCAATAGAGTTCCTTTGTATTTCCCGTAGAGCCATGTTCCATCAATTTGGATTATAGGCTTGCAGAAGGAAAAACCCTTTATACATGGGTCAAAAGCCCAAAAGAGCCGGTGGAATATGCCATTTCCACTAACACAATGACTTTCCGAAGTATACGCCGGCAAGGTCTCAAGGATGACAACGTGTAATACCTCAAAATTTGCCCTCATATTTATTTCCCTCTATTGGCTCATCATTTTGCATTCATTAACATCATAATAGCGCATTTCATGGATTCATAAGGCATGTGATTAATGCCCATGGAAATTAGGGTTTCGTGCCCTATTTGTATCTATTATGGTGTGAACTTATGGAGAATATTCACTGGTACATCTAACTTATTATTGAGGTGTTCAGTCAAATTGGCTTTGGGCAAGAATATTGACTCCTCCTGATGTCTCAAGTTGTGTCCTTCGTCTTTGAATACCTCAAGGAAAATTTGGAGTCCTTGTTCATGATTTTGCTTTGAAGGGAACTTTATCAACGGAGGTCCATTGTATCAAAGATAGGCTTAGACCCATTTGTTCACAGAATAATAATTCGAGGTTGTGCGAAGTTTAGTATGGTATCAAAGTTCTCAAGAGTGGATTGTGTTAAAGGGTTTCGTTTCAAGCTAAGGGAGAATGCACAATTATTGATTTATTTAGAAGGTGTCATTCAAATGCAAGTTCAAGTCATCGGGATCCACTTCAAATCCAAGCTAGTATCTTTATCCATTTATTAAAATCCAACGCCATTCATATTAAACAATTTTTTTTGCTACTTATTTTGGGCCTATGGCCATTTCTTTCACACCTTTAGATCATTTTCTTCCAAGGGGCTGAGTCACATGTTTGCTAGATCTTTGTTCTTAATTTTGTTCTTACTAAAGGCCACGTGAAGTAGAAAAGGAAGAAGATGTCTTGGTAGGCAATGTGATATAAGGTGGATAAGTCTTCATGTACTTACAAGCTATGTATATAAGTGACAATGCAATGGCAAGAGGATAAGATGGTGTGATCCTGCGTCCTCTTAGGATGTACCTAATTTAGGATCATATGTCTGAACACCATGTCCATACACAAGCTTTGCTGTAAGTATGAGAAAGTACATGAAAGTTGAAAGGTGTACATGTAGGGGAACATACGGAGAAGAGCTTTGTTATGGTTCTTATTAGAAGCATTGAGAATTCGCTCGAAAATCAAAAGCCCATAAAGGATGACAAATTATTTGTTAATTATTGGAGATAATCCAAAGGAATACAGTTACATTTCCAAGTCCAAGGTTAAGTACAATGTTGTTACAGGAGAAGAAAATCCTACCAAGTTATAAACACAAAAAAAAGTATGGTTACAAAAGAAGTTTTATCATTACACTAAATTCAAAGAAAAAACCACCATCAATCGTTATCAGCCATCACGAAAATCTCTATGAAGCGCCGGTGATGCATCATTTCCCCCATAAGCCATCCACAAAGGCAGTGACTTGGGTATGCGGCTGAGATCGAATTTTGGATTTCTAAGCTTTCCATGATCATACTTGGAGAAAGTACCTTTGCGGATCGCTGTGGAACATATGAGCATCAGGGACAGAACCATGCATAGTCAGGAAAGTCACAGCAAAACTGTTGCACAAAGAAATCAATGGAAGATAATGGAATATGGAGCATACTCTGGAAAAGGTGGTTCAAGTTGTGGAGGAAGATGGGTGAGGTTCTTGTTCAAGATAATAAGCCACACGTGACTCATTGAAGCAACAATCCCTTCCTGTAATTTAATTTTAATGTCATGAGTAGAAGCAGTAACCAAAAAAAAAAAAGAAAGTAAAACTCGAAACAATCACGAAAAAACTCTTCAAAGTACCAGTGATGCATCGCATCCTTATCGCCGTCGTGATTACCTGCTGCATTCAAATCAATGCAAAAATTTAGATGATTCATGCACAAGAAAGAGGATTGAATCTAATAGTAAGACAAAAGGTCGAAGATTCACCAACTCATCCTATCAACAAAAATTCAGAATCAAACATAGTTTCATTATTTCTCAAATTCAATCTTCCCAGTATTTTTCAACACCAACCTACATTAACCAGGAAAAAGCAGCAGAGAAAATTCAGAAGTAGATGATCAAGGAGAATAATACTTTTATTTTATTAAAAAAAAAATCACAAAGAACCGAATTCGGTTACACCTCACAACCATGACAGAAAGAGATTAAGGAAAGTCTATAACTAATTTAACCAATGTTCCTACTATTTCTAACCACCTATCCATTCCGATAACTAGCAAAGGGATTCCAAAACAAAAAAAATCAAAAGCAGTTACAAGCTCCTAATCAAATCCTAACCGAATTCACTAACTTCATAACAGAATTGGAAGCAAGGAATTGGAAATTCTTAACTGAAATAACAAACTTATCTTCCTGAAGTTTCCAGAATCATCTTCAGTTCTGCTATAAATCAGAAGCATCGGTCTCTATCAGCTTCTCTTGACAAACTTCACAAATTCTTCACTTTTTCCTTTTTCTTTCTCTTCCATTCTTCAATCAGTGGCAACCCTTCACAAACTCCTTTCTCCATAAAGAATCGTTCTGACTTTCAATTCCCAGCACTTTCTATCACCTTCAAAGAAGAGTGCAGTATCTCAACTCAGTAGCAATGGGGATTTGAAGATGGTTGAAAATTTGCTGTGCAGTAAGCTGAATCCTGCATTTCACCTGTAGAGTCGACATCACGCAATGATTCAGAGCTGGTTTTGATTCGTGTATCAGAAGTAGAAGAAGAAGGGTGTGTGACATACCTAGCTTTCGCATCGCAGCAAGAGCGTAACATCGGAATCATCTTCAGCGGCTTATTCTCCATTCGTCAAATCAACGCATCGATACGCCCTCATCTTCGTGAATTCGAACGTAGCTCCTTAACAGAACACTCAACTTCCAGGTACGACGTCCTATCTTTAGTCGTAGGCTTCGATTTTCTTTGTGGCTTAATGTTGTGGGTTAAAGCTGTGAGGAGGGTTACTTTTCGGTTAAATCTTTCATCGGTAAATATCCTCTTTCTCTAATTTGTTGTCCGTTAGGGTTTTCACCTTACGGGTTAGTTTCGTCAAAGTAGGGTTTTGGGATTTTGGTGCGTTTTGTTAGGTTCGAGTTTGAAGAATAGGGTTTGGGGTTCTTTTGGCTTCCGTAAAGTTCGAAGCATAAGTCCAGTAAGTATAATTTGGGGGATTACTCGGACTCAGAGAAGATTTTCGGTGTCAAAGATTGGAAGAGCGAGGAGGGGGAGAGCTTTACTAAGGTGGTGAAGGAGGAGTTTGCGGCGGCTGTGATGAATGGGTAGGCCGTCTGCGGCGGCGAATGAAAGCTTAGGGTTTTGGTTTTTTTCTTAGGTTTCAATGTTTTGTTTATGTTAATTAGTGAAGTTTTCAAGGATAATCGGTGAAGGAAAGAAGAGAAGGTGAGTTCGAAGGTGTTGATGATGACGGAAAGGGACGAAGAAGAAGAGAGGAGGGTGATGGTGTTGCAGCGGCGACGCCGCAGGTTGAAGAAGAAAGGGATTTAGGGTTAGGTTTGCTCTTGTTCAGTTTTGATTGTTGGATCTATTGTAATCCTCATTTTCTTATTAATTTGATTACTGATTAATATTGAAATAAGATTGTTAAATTAAGTTATAAGCATAAAGTTTAATCTGTTATTTTCTTAAATTAATCTTTTAGGAAGCATTAGTATTAGATTAAAGGTTGATGTTAATCATAAATCAAGAATTTAATTCATTTTTTTTAGGGATTATTAGTTAATCCTTTTAAAACTAAGTTTAATTCATGTTGTTTTTTTAATTAAGATTCTAAAAAAAATATTAATCTTAAATTAAGGTTTAATTCATTATCATCAGTTTAGTTAATTTTTTTTTTATTTAAGGTTTTAGAAAGTGTTCACAAGATTATTAGATTTTTACTCTTTTTTTCAAAAATTAAGTTTCTTTTAGAAAAATATTAGTTTAATCCTAAATTAAGTTTTTTTAGGATAATATTTTGATAAGTTAAATTAGATTTTTATATTGATAATCATAAGTTTAGATTATTAGAAAAAATATTATTATAAGTTAATGGTAATTGATTTCTAAATTAGGAATTTATAAAAAAGAAATATTATAATAAAAGATTATATTTTAATTAAGATTTGTGGAGGATTTTTTTTCTTTAAGATTAGTTTAATCTCTTTTATTAAGTCAAGATTTTTAGAAAAATATAATCATAGGTTAATTTGATTATTTTTCTTAAGTTAAAATAGTAGCTTAATTGATAGAACCATGAGATTAATATTTAAGTCATTTCCTAGGATTAAGAGTTTATATAAAAATATTAGATTAAGATTTAATTCATTTTTAATTCAGATTTTTAATTAAGTATTATCATAAGAATTTAATCCATTTTTTTTAGAATTTAATCCTTTTGTTGTAGATTAATTAAAAGATGTTTAATTTTGGCACCCCACTTTTAGGCCCAATATATAAAGCAACTAAGGAAATTGCTTCCTGAACCCCCATTCTCACTTCTTTTAGATTTTAATTCTATTTAGGCATAGTTTAGAAATAAATCCCCAAAAAATAGTAAAAATCATTAGGAAATTCTATAAGAATTCCAGTGGGCTATTAATTGATTTTAGAAACTTATGACATTTTTATTTTCTGGAATTTGTTTATTTTTGAATTAATTATGAATTTTTCTATTAATTAGTGTTATTGAATTTCCATTAATTGTGCTGAATTTTGTTTATTTTATTTAAATAGCTTCTAACCACTTTTTTTAGCCATTCTTTTTTCTATAATTAAAAGACCCATGATAGTTCTTAGGATATTTTTTAGTGGATTTTTAGGAATTTTTTATCTTAGGTTTTGGTAATAAAATCCTTAGGAAATAATGGTTAATCTTAGCTGAAATTAAATAATGTTTAGGCATAGGAAAAATAAGTATTTTTAGAATCCCTCTTAGTATACTATTTTAGATAGTGTTAGGATCATATGATTTAATTTTCACAATTTTTCTAGAAGATTTAGTATTTTTTTTAGAATATTAATTTTGGTTTAGTTATGCATAATTCCATTAGATTAGGCCATTAAAAGAAAATATAGTTCAATACAAAAAATAATAATAATAATAGTCTAGATTAATTTTAGTCATAGAATTTAACATTAGACTTAGGTTAGTTTAATTTGTTTTAGGATGAATATTAAGTTTGACCTAGATTTAGAACTTAGTATAAGGTTCATTTCCATATAGAAATAGAATAAATAAATAAGACTATTTATTATTCATGCCTTTAAGGCATTTTTAGAATGCTGTTTCTCATATTTGATTTCATTGTTTTGCCTTATTTTAATTGTTACAAATTGTATAGGATTCCCTCTTTGTGTTCTTAGAATCAACTTAACTTCATTAAGAAGTAAGTTGAATTCTAATAGTCTTAAGTTTCCATTAGGAGTAGAAAACCTCACTAACCATTAGGATCACTTTGTAAATACATAACAAAATTAGGATTGAGTTTTAGTCCCTTAGTTTTTACCTTTTGCAATTTGAGTCATCCTCTTCTTATCTTCAAACAAAATCCAAAAACACTTAATAAATAAAGGAAATGATTCCTTGTGTATAGCCTTATTCCATGAAACACTTGCATTCATTCCATCTTGGAGTGGTGTAAGCTTGTTTATCATGATGCACAAGTCTCATCAAGGAGTTGTTCACAAAGAAAACTTAAAAGACACTTCTTCACAAAAGCAACAAAAACACTTAATAAAGTTCATCAAGCTAGTGAACTTAAACCCTAATCCTAGGAAACCAGTCTTGGATAAATTCTCCTTGCTGGGTATGCTTGTTCTATTATTCCATCTTGGAATGTAGAGTCAAGTGTACATTCCATGGAAAAGAGTTTGAATTCACTTCCTTGTGCCAAATTCATACAAAACTCATAAAAGCCAAAAACAAACAATAACTGACTATCCTGCGGGAACTTCTCTTCTCATTTCATTCACTCACAACGCGAACTCGCGACTACTTGTCTCGCATGCAAGACGGTTAACACACTCGTACCAGACGAGCCTGCAACACCTGAGCATAGACATACGCAGTTCCAGCTATAAAAAACACAAACAAATAGTTCCCGCCTAGGTTAGGCGAACTACGTCGACTCTGATCCTCATTATCCCGATGAGGTACGTAGGCAGCGGGGTAGGGCCCGTTCGAGCACATTCTTTATTTTCCCTGCATTTCCCCTTTTCTTTCCTTTTTCTTATTTCAGTTTCATTTCTCATTTCAATCCCAGTTCCAGTTAGCGGTTCATTTATTCAGCAGCATATTATTTTTCTCACCCTTTGAAACAAAACAAGCAAGCGTGGATCCCGTCGGGTACGGCGGATGGTCTGGGGTGCTAATACCTTCCCAGGGCGTAACCGACTCCCGAACTTAGATCTTTGGTTCGCAGGACCTTGTCCTTCTTCCTCAGGTTTGTGCAACATTACCTTTCCCATTCATTCGGGATAAAAATGTCTGGCTGGCTGTTGCACCCCAAAATTTGCCCTCACAATACAAGACTTTGTGTTCTAAAAAGGTTCACAAGATTCACAAGCTTTCTCAACATTTACATAACCTTGCATGAGGTTCATGAAGCCCACAAGTTGCTTCTTGAAGGTTCACAAGGTTCACAAGATGCTTTCAATACTTTTCATGAGGTTCATGAAGTCTACAAGTTACTTCTTGAAGATTCACAAGGTTCACAAGTTTCACAATGATTACAAAGCTTTCCTGAGGTTTATGAGGTCTACAAAGTCACTTCATGAGGTTCAAAAGGTTCATAAGCTTCACAATACCTCCCATGAGTATCATAAGACATTTTATGAAGGTTCACAAGGTTCACAAAGTTCACAATTGGTCAAAAGAGTTGACAATTCCCTCAGACAATGCACCTCCTAAGCAGGGCATCCATAACTAGGGTTTTGACTTTAATCAGGCTAAATGGACTTCCAATACCTCAAGTGAGTTTCATAACATCTTATATGTGTATAAGAACCCCCATGTCAAGTTTCAAGACTTTTCTCAAAAGTTTGCTCAGTCAGATGATCAGATAAGTCAAAATCAGTCAATGCAGTTAAAAAGTCAAACTGAGGTCAACTGTGGTCAAACCAAAGTCAAACTTCATGGTTTTTTGCCAACATCAAGTATATGAAGTAAAATTCATCATTTGATCAAGGGTTGATCATGATTCATCAAGGATATTCCAGATCATCAATAATCAGGAGTTTCTAAATTAGGGTTTCCTCAGTAAAAGTCAACTGAACTTTGACCAGCCATAACTTTCACATACTTCATCACCAAGTCTCCATCCAAAGCTCATTTTGAAGGAAATTGAATTCTCTACAACTTTGATGTTGAAAGTTAATCCCAAAAATGCTTCATTTGAAAGATATGATCTAAGACATTATAGGTCATTTCAAAAGTCAACAAAAAGTCAACAACTTCAAAAGGGCATAACTTGAGATTGGCAAATGATATGGACCTGAAACCAATGGGGTTGTTTAGAGGACTCTTCAAGCTTTCCAAAAAGTCCAAAAACACCCTCATACCCTTAAAATTGAGGGAGATGTGCCTTTGCAAAGTTGGGAAATTTTGTGATGGTTTATGTTGAAAATGGAGGTTTAAAATCATTTCTTTCCAAATAGGCTGCCCAAATTGTGACCCAATCCATTTCATAATAGCTTGCACGAAATTAATTTAATTTATTCATAATTTTATTTATTTTATTTTTATTTATTATGATTTTTATATTAAAAAGTCATTTTAAATTCAAATAAAATATAAAATCATGAAAATAAATTTTAATTTTATTTCTAGAAAATCTTAAATCATATTTAAGTGTGATTGATACAAAAATTATGAAAAATCTCCAAAGATAGCAAGTCTTCATGATCAAATATTTGAATTTTACAACATGATCTTTTTCAATATTTTTTGGATCAAATCTCCACACAACCCATCCATGTTTCTGACCTAAATCATTCTCACATATATACTAAGCATAACCCTAGCCTCAAGCCACGAAATCCAGCAGCCAAAAGTAAGTTTCAAAACTCAAAAAATTCTTCCAAAAGTGAGATTCGGATTTTGGATTCCAGGGCATTTGAAGGCAAAGTAAGAACATAGAGATGTTTATTGGACATTGTTGAAGCAAAATCATCATTCATACGCATCTCATGAGCACCATATTGCTCTACCCGAACTCATCTTTGCCTTGAATTCAATTTTTTCCGATTCCATTAATATATGTATTATAAATTGTTTTTGATGGTTGATATGTGTTTATCTTGATCCCTAGAACGATTCTGGACAATTGGATTGAAGGATGAGTGTCTAAAACGCAAACGGCCATGTTAGGGTTCATGACCTTACAATTAGGGTTTATCATTTGAATGCATATAAATAAATTCTGGAAACGTAGAATTGTTGTGTGAGTTGTGAGAATTATAAATCGTTAACCAATTTCGTGAATTGATGTGGTTTTGCTTGAGTTTCATTTTCGTAGGTTTTGCTAGGGTTTGTATTTCGCAGGAAAGCTTGTATCAAATTTCGCAGCAAATTTTGAAGGACTGGAGGTTGAAGACGAAGGCCATTCGCGCCAGTTTTGAAATTCAAATATTGTTTTAAAATATTATATGTTTTCCTTGTTTATATATCACCAACTGATGGTTGGCCCAGTGGCAGAGCACATGCGCGTTTGACAAGAGGGGGAGGGGATCGAATCCTGCCTTTACCAATGTTTTGATATTTTTCCCATTTAAATTGCTGTCTTAATATATTATAGTTTGTGGTTGTTTTGCAAGCAGATAGGCTCTCCCAGCCAGGCGGTAAGGCACGCGTATGAATGATCAAAGGACCTGGGTTCAACTCCCACCCCAGGCCTTTTGTTTCTTTTTTTTTTTCTGGATTTTTTCAAGCAAGCAACAAAACAAACTCTTCCTCCTCACTTATTGCCTGCGCACCAATGGCCTGGTGGTTGTTGTTCTTGTTGGGAATCAAGCTGACCTGGGTTCAAACCCCAGTCAGGTAAGTTTTTTTCATACTCTCTTTCTTTTATTTGTTTTTTAATATATTATTATATTAAATATAATTTTATTTCTAAAACAATAAAAATAATAATAAAACATGTATGTTTTCTTTAATTTCAAAAATATATTTTCATAAATTATGTTTCTATATTTTGTGTTTAATTTATAATATGTATATATAAATTAGAATATTTTTGTATATAGCTAAGCCCTATTTTTTTTAAAACCCTAAAAATATTTTCTAAATAAAACTTAATTCTATTTTCAAAAATGATTTCTATTCTTATCATAATTATCATGTATATAATTTTTTTTTAAAATATAATTATAAACTCTTTTCTTCATATAATATATAAATATATTTTACACTATGTTTATAATTTAAATCATTGTCTTTTAAAAAATAATAATTGAATTAATAAAAAAAAATTTAAATCTTGTAAATATGCTTATAATTTGTTCTTCTCTTTACATAATATATGAATACTTTTATAATTTCTGTTTATTTAAAAAATAATTGAATAATTAAATTTTTTTTTTTTTGTAATTATAATATATTTAAAAAATAACTTAATAACTTGTAAAATTAAAACAATTGTTTGCTCATATTTTTTTTTAAATATAATTGTTTATATTAAAAATTGTTGATTTATTATTTTGATTAATTTTATTTATCATTGTTATTACTAATTATATTATTTATTTTGCTTTATTAATTTTATATATATTTCATTAATTTTTATTATTTACTAACCATATTATTATTTATGATTATATTTTATTATTATGTTTCTAACCTTATTTCTAAATTATTATTATTATTTTATTATTACTAACCCCTTATTATTTATTTTTTATTATTTATTGCTTATTTAATTTGCTATTTATTTTGTTTATTATTATAATTTTGTAAATGCTCCTGGATGTAAATTTGTAAATATTTTTTATTATTTGCTATGGTTAGTAATTAGGGAGTGCAAAATATGTATGTTATTTAAAATAAACTTAGATCATGTTAATATAAGATAATTAAATTAAACACTCACACACGTAAGTCGATTTTAATCGCCGTCTCACTTTCTAAGGTTATCCCTCAAGTTGCCTACGAATAATGGTCAAGTGGGGTGTATAAAGCAAGTCCCTAAAAGAAAAATCATCAAGTCCCTCATGGTTGCCTTTATGAATCGAGTCCCTTCGAATAAATGATGATAGTCCCTCCTGTATGCTTATTACACCCCACAGTTGCCTTCATAATCAGATTGTCCCTCATATGTCCCTTAACATCCAAGGTAATGACTACCTACTCCTTAATAGTAGGGATAGTCTTACCAAGGAAAGGATAAAGAACAAGAAGGACTTTAAACTTTAGGGTAGGTTCCTCTTAGTTACTTGCTCACTCCAATTTTCAAACTTTCCACAATTTCAAACAAATTTTCAAACAAGTTTTTACACATCCGTACATGGATTATTATCAACTATTCTGAAAATTTTTCTATTCACACACTACACCTTCAAAAAACAATTTAAAGTGAGCTAAGTAACTAAGAGCCCATGGATAACCATGGATGTAAAGGGTGCTAACACCTTCCCTTTACATAACCTACCCCCCGGACCCAAAAATATCTCTAAGGTCTTTCCTGTTCTTTTATACCCTTTCCTTATGGATAAAATAAAAGTCGGTGGCGACTCTTGCTATCCGCAACATTACTTAAAGTCAGTTCTCCCACCGTGTTACAGAACTGGCGACTCTGCTGGGGATCTATTTAAGAGGGGTACCCTTAGGAATTAAGATCACTTTAAATTGTTTGCCTTGTTTGTTTTATATTACTTGTTGGGGTGCTCTTATGTGTGAAAGGTCCTAACCCGGATCTAGTGTACCTTAGGTAAATGGCAATAGACCAAGGAAACTGTACGACGTATATCGATACGGTTGATCTGGTGGCCATAGTTAGTGCGACTTCTTGGTTGGTGCTTATATTCCTTAAGTCAAGTTGAGGATAATATTGAGGCTGCCATATGTTGTCAATGCACTAACTAACTTTTAGAACCCTAGTTAACTCATCTTGACCTTTAGAAAGTAGTGAGGTAACCGGCTTTGGTGCAGACTGAAGTTGGTTGACACTCGATACTACGCTCATTGAGATCTTAAACTTGGAGGGTTTTGGTTGGTAAGTAAGTTGCCTTCTGATCAACCACCCTTGTGAAGGATCAATGATATTGAGATCCCTTAGAACCCGATTACTTTTGTAGGACAGGATGAACCAACTAACTTCAGGGGAGGGTACTTACCTTAAACCTCATGCAAGCCTTTAAACCTAGGGCTATGGTGTGACTTGTCTGTGTGTGCCACATGTTTGTGATTGAACATAACATCATGACATCATCATACATCATGAGCATATCATTTTCACTAACCATTTCAAGGACCAAAGGATTTATCTTTGTTCTTTGTTGCAGGTCATGGCTAATGCTCGTAGAAACACCATCAGGATCAACTTTGTGGGCATACCTGCTAAGCTTAAAGAGTTGGTTTCTCAAGTGTCTGATCATTCCCAGTTCATCAAAAGACATGGTCACCTATTGGATCTAGTCACTTCAGGGTTCAATGAAGACATGATGAGTGTGCTGTTTCAATTCTTTGACCCTAAGCACCATTGCTTTACATTCCCTGATTATCAGCTGGTTCCAACCATGGAGGAGTTCTCTAAACTTCTGGGTATACCTGTTCTTGATCAAAAACCCTTCACAGGCTTAGAGAAGGAGCTCAAACCAGAGGTTATTGCTGCAGCTCTACATCTGAAAAAGTCTGACATTGTGCTAGAAACGAGAAGCGGAGTCAAGGGTATTCTTGCCAAAGTGTTGATAGAGAAAGCTCAGGTGTTCTTGAAGGCCATGAGCTATGATGCTTTTGAGGAAATCTTAGCCTTGCTGATATATGGCTTAGTATTGTTCCCCAATCCAGATCAGTTCATAGATGTTCATGCCATCAACATTTTCCTGAGTCACAATCCAGTGCCTACATTGCTTGGAGACATCCTACATTCTCTTCATACCCGTACTACAAGGGCAAGAGGAACTTTGATGTGCTGCATACCTTTACTTTCTAGGTGGTTTATTTCTCACCTTCCTCGCTCAGTAATGAAGAATGAGCAAGGGTTCAGATGGTCCAAGAGGATCATGTCACTTTCTCACTCAGACATCCATTGGTGCTCCAGATCTATGGAGAATGTCACCATCATTGACCGTTGTGGGGAGTTTCCTAATGTGCCACTACTAGGCATAAGAGGAGGCATCACCTACAACCCCTCTCTAGCTTTACGACAGTTTGGTTACGCCCGAAGTGATGGTCCACATGATATGTTGATCCAGGGCATTGTATTTGACTACGACAACGATCTTCAGGGTTACCGTCAGAGATTCATACGAGCTTGGGGAAAGGTAAACAGGGTTGACAGCAAGACACTGGAGCCTAAGTACACTATTCCTATGGAGGCTTATCTCAGATGGGTACGATCTCGTGCTCAGACACTTATGATGCCATATCCTGCCGTCCTACCAGTTACCATGGAACCTGTTGCTGAAGGAGACACATCTTATACCATCCTTCACCCAGACATGCCTACTGATAAGGAAGACTTGCAGAGATCATGGATCCAACTGAAGGAGCAAAGGGATACTTTCGAGGCTCATTACAAAGCAAGCCAAGCAAGAATCCTAGAGCTAACAAAGCAACTTCATGAGGAACGAAACCTCAATTCATACCTCAACACAAAGAGGAAACGTCCATGGGAGACTTAAAACCCCATCTTTTGTACTTATTTCACTTTCATTTTTGTAAGCCTAAAAGGCAAAACAAGTTATTACTAATAAAAGTTACTTTCGTGTTTGTCTAAGCAAATTTAAATCCTGCGGTCCTTGAAAACATTGCATATACATTCCCATATCATTTCATTGCATCACAGGTTTATAATTGTGCACAGGTTTCTCATCTTCTCGCTGTTTATTTCAGCAATGGCTCTTGAACAATCAGTTAAGGATCTTCAGGCACAGAATGCACAGTTCCAAGAGCTGATCTTGAACCTGTCCAAGGGGCAAGATGATTTGAAGGCACTGCTGGCCAAGAAGACTAAGAAGACTAGAAGGTCTGCTGGGTTGATCAACATGGGAAGAAGGTTCAAAGGTCTTGCCAAGACCAAGGAACCAGCTGAAGACTATGAATCTGAAGAATCCGAGCAAGAGGTAGGCAGTCTCCACCATTCAATGGGGGATTCTGATTCTGAGGCTAATTACTACCATGAGTCTAATGAAGACAAATTCAAGATGCTGGTGGATAGGATGGATGCCATGGAGTTGCAGAAGTCATCTGGGCTGGATTTTGAGGATTTGAGTCTGATATCTGGGGTAGTCATACCCATTGGGTTCAAGGTTCCTACATTTGTTGTCTATGATGGGGTCTCTTGTCCCAAGCTGCATCTGAGGTCATATGTCAGAAGGATTCAACCTCACACTGCTGATAAGAAGCTGTGGATCCATTTCTTTCAAGAGAGCTTATCTGGAGCTCAGTTGGAGTGGTATTATCAGTTGGAGAGTGTCAACATCAGAGACTGGAATGATCTTGCTGAAGCTTTCTACAAGCAGTATCAATACAATGCTGACTTAGCCCCCACTCGCATGCAGCTTCAGAGCATGTCTATGGGTGCCAAAGAAAGTTTTAAGGAGTATGCTCAGAAGTGGAGAGATTTAGCTGGAAGAGTTAAACCCCCTTTGACTGATAGGGAATTGGTTGATATGTTCATGTGTACGCTGAATGGTCCGTTTTACAGTCATCTCATTGGAAGCTCATCATCTGGTTTCACTGAGTTGATTATGACAGGAGAGCGGGTAGAGAATGGAATCAAGAGTGGTAAGATCCAAGTGGGCACTTCTTCATCAGGTGCTGCAAAGAAGCCTCCCAATGGGAAGAAAGAATCCAATGCTGTTTATGGTCAACCTGATCGTAACAGAAGGCATCAGTCTGTTAGTGCAGTTCATATTTCAAATCCAACTCCTGCAACAACAGAGCAGCCTCAAGGAAACCAACAGAGGGCTAGAAGACAGTTCACGAAGATCAACATGTCAATGGCTCAGGCATTGCAACACTTGTTGAAGGCTGAACTTATTACCCCGAGGGAGGCTCCTCAGAATCCCAATGTTACCTCTCCCAAGTACAATCCCAATGCACGATGTGCATATCATTCAAACTGTCCAGGACATGATACTAATAACTGCTGGGTCTTGAAGAATAAAATCCAAGATATGATTGATGCTGGAGAAATTGAGTTTGACCCACCAGGTACTCCAAATGTAATTACAGCTCCAATGCCAAATCACGAGAAGACTGTCAATGCCATTGATGAAGACATTGATGAAGATCTGCATGTCTATTCAGTTATGGAGTTGACCACACCACTATCTGTTATCAAGAAAAGGTTAGTACAAGCTGGGATCTTTCCAGGTTGTCGTGAAGATTGTTTGTATTGTACCTATAAGCCGGATAGTTGCTTCATATTGAGAGATGGAATTCAGCGTCTCATGGATAAGTATACTATAGTGTTTGAGAGGACTCCGTCGTCTGTAGAAAGTATGGTGGATCATCTGACTCGGAGTAAGAAGATTGAAGAGGTTGATATGGTTGACAAAGTACCACTAAGAATCACTTCAAAGAGTCCTATTAAAATCACTCATCAGGGCCCAATCAAGATTACTGCTGAAGGTCCTGTGAAAGTTGTTGCTGAAGCCAGAGTGGCTCCTTTGATCATTACCACTCCTGGTCCTATTCCTTATACATCTGACAAAGCTGTGCCTTGGCACTATGGGTCTGACGTTTACATCCATGGTATTAAACAAGAGTCTTTACCTGATGTGCCTGTTGACATTGATAATATTGCTGGATCTAGCAAGATCACTCGTAGTGGAAGAGTCTTCTCTCCTCCAGATACTTCCAAGAATGCAGTTACTCCTGCTGCTACTTCCACCACTGATGCTCGGGGCAAAGGTCCTGTTATTGAGCCTGTATCTATTGATGTGCCAGTTGCTGATGATCTCTCTAAGCAGATGGAGGAAGTATTGAAAATCATTCGCAAGAGTGATTATGACATTGTTGATCAGCTGGGGCATACTCCCTCAAAGATTTCTATGCTCTCCCTATTATTATGTTCTGAGGCTCATGCCAAGTCCTTGATCAAGTTTCTGAAGACTGCACATGTGCCCAGTGCAATTTCTGTTGACCAATTTGAGAACTGTGTTGCCCATCTGACTTATGACAATGGGTTAGGATTTTCTGATCCTGATTTGACCCCTGCCAAGAGGGATCATAACAGGGCCTTGCATATTTCAATTGAATGCAGGGGCACTACCCTGTCACATGTGTTGATAGACAATGGTTCCTCTTTGAATGTGTTGCCCAAGGAAGTCCTGAACAAGCTGAGTCCTGAAGATGCTGTGCTGAAGCCCAGTAATATTGTGGTAAAGGCTTTTGATGGTTCTAGAAGAGTAGTGCATGGAGAAATTGATCTTCCAATCCAAGTTGGTTCCCAGATGTTTACTGCTACGTTTTATGTGATGGACATTCGTCCTTCATACTCTTGTCTGCTTGGTCGTCCCTGGATCCATGGGGCAGGTGCTGTGACCTCTACATTGCACCAAAAGTTGAGATATCCGGTGAATGGAAAGGTTGTTACTGTCTATGGGGAAGAAGAGTACTTTGTCAGCCATGTGAATACTTTCAAGTATCTGGAAGTGGAAGGTGAATACATCGAGACTCCGTGTCAGTCATTTGAAGTGGTTCCCTGGGTTGTTAATGATTGTGTAGCTCCTCCTGCTGTGAAGAAGGTTCCTGTGGTCGTCAGAAAACCTCCAACAATGGCAATGGCCTCCCTCAATGATGCTAGAGCTGTGGTGGATGAAGGTGGTTGTACTATTTGGGGTCAGCTTCCTGATATTCCATACAAGTCTGACAAGTTTGGTTTGGGTTTCACTGCAGAGTCCCAAAAGGCTGTTCGTCGTGCTCGTGCTGCTCATGTCACTAATCAAGGGGTTATCAATGCTGTGGGAGACTATGATGAAGACTACAACTTGGATGCATGGATTTTTCCTACTGTGGGTGCTGGACTTAATAATTGGAAAGCTGAAGATGTTATCCCTATCTCCTTTAGTCAGGAGTAAATACTATTACCGTGTTATGTTTTAAATTTGTAATTTCTGAACAATAAAACTTTCAAGCCATGTGCCTTACCCGGGGCACAATGGTGTGCTTGTTACGGGCTGTCATTTCATTTGCATACTTCATTCAATAAAATCAGTGGACGTTTCGTTTTCGTAAATATTGTGTTCCTTGTCTTTCTTTTCTTTTATTTTTGTTTTATCAGCTATGTGTTCTTACACACACCCACATCATTAAAATGCAGATCCTCATCCACTCTGGATCCTGTTGATAACAGTTCTACTATTGCCAATTACAATTTCGAGAATCCGATCTATCAAACTGAAGACGGAAATGAGGACGATTGTGAAATACCTGTAGAGCTTGCTAGGTTGTTACAACAAGAAGAGAAAGCTATACAGCCACATGAAGAGCCAGTCGAAGTTGTGAATTTGGGAACTGAAGAAAACAGAAAAGAGGTCAAGATAGGGGCTGATTTAGAGGACAGTGTCAAGAGCAGGTTGATTCAGATGTTACGTGACTATGTGGAGATCTTTGCTTGGTCTTATGAAGATATGCCAGGGTTGGATACAGACATTGTGGTTCACCGTTTGCCAGTGAAAGAAGATTGTCGTCCAAAGAAGCAGAAGGTTCGTCGTATGCGTCCTGAAATGTCAGAAAAGATTAAGGCAGAGGTAATGAAACAGTTCAATGCAGGGTTCTTAGCAGTGACTTCTTATCCTCAGTGGGTCGCAAATGTGGTACCAGTTCCTAAGAAAGATGGTAAGGTACGTATGTGTGTGGACTATAGAGATTTGAACAAGGCTAGCCCCAAAGATGACTTTCCACTCCCTCATATTGATATTCTGGTAGACAACACTGCTCAACATAAGGTATTCTCTTTCATGGATGGTTTCTCTGGTTACAATCAAATCAAGATGGCACCTGAAGATATGGAGAAGACAACATTTGTGACACAGTGGGGCACCTTTTGCTATAAGGTCATGCCATTTGGTTTGAAGAATGCAGGGGCAACATATCAGCATGCTATGGTGGCTTTGTTTCATGATATGATCCATCATGAGATAGAGGTATATGTGGATGATATGATAGCCAGGTCTCAGAATGAAGAGCAACATCTTGATCATCTGCACAAGTTGTTTGAGAGGTTGAAGAAATACAAGTTGAGGTTGAACCCAAACAAGTGTACTTTTGGAGTTAGGTCTGGTAAACTCCTGGGTTTCATTGTCAGTGGCAAAGGTATTGAAGTAGATCCTGCAAAAGTGAAAGCTATACGAGAGATGCCAGCTCCCCGTACTGAGAAGGAGGTTAGAGGTTTCTTGGGACGATTGAATTACATTGCAAGATTTATTTCCCAGTTAACTACCATCTGTGAGCCAATCTTCAAGTTGTTGAAGAAAGATCAGGTGATGGAATGGAATGATGAGTGTCAGACTGCCTTTGATGAAATCAAGAGATATCTGCTAGAACCTCCAATTTTGATGCCACCAGTTGATGGAAGACCCTTGATTATGTACTTAACAGTGCTAGACAACTCAATGGGGTGTGTGTTGGGGCAACATGACGAGTCTGGTCGAAAAGAGCAGGCAATATACTACCTTAGCAAAAAGTTTACCGACTGTGAAACAAGATACTCACTGCTCGAGAAAACTTGCTGCGCTTTGGCATGGGCTGCTCGCCGACTAAGACAGTATATGTTGACCCATACTACCTTGTTGATTTCAAAAATGGATCCAATCAAGTACATATTTGAGAAACCTGCTCTCTCCGGAAGAATTGCAAGATGGAAAATGATCTTGACGGAATATGATATACAGTATACTACTCAGAAGGCCATTAAAGGAAGTGTTGTTGCTGATCATTTGTCTCATCAAGCAGTGGATGATTATCAGTCAATGAATTTTGAGTTCCCTGATGAAGACATTATGATTATTACCAAAGAACCTGGACAATATGACGGACCTGAACAAGGATCCCGATGGACTATGGTTTTTGATGGTGCCTCCAATGCACTTGGAAATGGTGTTGGTGTTGTGATTAGTTCCCCTGAAGGTTGTCATACCCCGATTACTGCCAGACTTTGTTTCCATTGTACCAATAACATGGCTGAGTATGAGGCATGTATCCTGGGTATTAAAGCTGCTATTGATATGAAGATTCAGTTCCTTGATGTGTATGGAGATTCAGCCTTGGTAGTAAGTCAGATTAAAGGAGATTGGGATACCAAGCATGATAACCTCATTCCTTACAGAGAGCATGTGTTGTCTTTGATCCCACATTTTAAAGAGATTACTTTTGGACACATTCCACGAAGAGAGAATCAGTTGGCAGATGCATTAGCTACCATGGCATCCATGTTTGAGATCAGTTGGGATGATGAAGCTCCCAAGATTACTATTGATAGATTTGAAAAGCCTGCATACTGCAATGAGATTGACACAAAAGAAGCAGAGGATAAGCCTTGGTTCTATGAAGTGAGAAGATATCTTGAAGCTCAGGAGTTCCCTGAAGGGGCATCTGTCAAAGATAAGAAGTTTCTGAGAAGGTTTTCTGCTAAATTCTTCTTGAGTAATGGGATTCTGTACAAACGCAATCATGATTCAACTATGCTTCGTTGTGTGGATAAGAAGGAAGCAAATGAGATTATGGAAGATATGCATGATGGGATCTTTGGCACTCATTCCAGTGGTCATACTATGGCAAAGAAGATTTTGAGAGCAGGTTACTATTGGTCTACCATGGAAGCTGATTGCTATCAACACTCCAGAACGTGTCACAAATGTCAAATCTATGCTGATAAAGTTCATGTACCTCCATCTCCATTAAATGTGTTGACTGCTCCTTGGCCCTTTGCCATGTGGGGCATTGATATGATTGGTGAGATCAAGCCTACTGCTTCTAATGGGCATCGTTTCATCCTGGTTGCTATTGATTACTTCACGAAGTGGGTAGAAGCAGCTTCTTTTGCATCTGTTACCAAGAATGTCGTGGCTCGGTTCATTAAGAATAATCTCATATGTAGGTATGGCATCCCTGAAAGGATTATCACTGACAATGGTTCTAATCTGAACAACACTATGATTACTGATCTCTGCACGCAGTTCAAGATTAAGCATCACAACTCTTCTCCGTATCGTCCAAAGATGAATGGGGCAGTTGAGGCTGCTAATAAGAACATCAAGAAGATCGTACAGAAGATGACTGTTACTTACAAGGATTGGCATGAGATGTTACCATTTGCTCTTCATGGTTATCGTACTACAATACGTACTTCAACAGGGGCAACCCCATTCTCCTTAGTCTATGGTATGGAAGCAGTTCTGCCCATTGAAGTTCAGGTTCCTTCCTTGAGAATTATGAAGGATGCAGGTTTGGATGAAGATGAGTGGATTCAGACTCGACTTGACCAGATAAATTTGATTGATGAGAAGAGGTTAGCAGCAGTTTGTCATGGCCAGATGTACCAAAAACGAATGATCAAAGCTTTTAACAAAAAGGTTAAACCAAAGGTATATCAGGCTGGTGACTTGGTAATCAAGCGTATCATATTACCACAGGGTGATCCTAGGGGCAAGTGGACTCCAACATATGAGGGACCATTTGTAGTCAAGACAGTGTTTTCAGGGGGTGCCATGATACTCACTACAATGGATGGTGAAGACTTCCCACAGCCTGTAAACGCAGACATAGTTAAAAAATACTACGCATAAAAAGAGACCCGCTAGGTTGACAGGCCTAGGCAAAAATAAGGGCATCCCGGCAAACCAAAAGGGTTTGGGCAAAAATTAGGGATATATATAAAAAGATGTACACCCGGCAAGTCGAAAACCTGAAAAGGCGGCTTGGGCAAAAAAGGGTATCCCGGTGGATTGAAAACCTGAAAGGGCAATCCAGGCAAAAGTTAGGGATTAAAGCGTATGACTATGTCTCGTTTGGATCACCCATGAAACTGCAACCAGTTGTACTACTTACTCAAGCTCGAACAGATAAAGCTCAATCCAATCATTTCCGTCTCAACAGCAAGAAGATGAGATACTTGAAGATAATGGCAATAGTAGAATTGAAACTTAATAGGATTATTTCCCATATAGCTGATTTTCTTTATTCTGTAAAACTTTATGACAAAATCCTCTTACTAGGGTTTATGTCTCCTTGTACAAACTTACCCGTGTATGGGCCACTTTTTGATATAAATAAATTCCATCTTTTGAATCCAGATTTACTTTTACCCTATTTACATAAGCGAAACGTCCATTGGTTGTGTTTGAATGTATGTATGCTTTTGAATATGATTGATGTTTACCAAAAATGCATGTATGTTTTAATATGATTGATATTTACCAGAAATGCATGAAAGTGCAGTAATAGTATTTACTAAGGACGAACGAGGGGAGGATTTCAACGAAGCTTCGCCGGTTCACCTTTACAAGACAGTTACAAACTCTCAGTAGGACGAATCCATCTTCATAAAGTCTTATCTCCCCTGGAATTTATATCCATCTCTTTTATCCTCATACGGATATTCGGGAATTTACTTTCCAATAAGGGTACGACGAACGAAGACGGATGTTATACTATCAAACGAAGACGAAGGTTATATATACCCTACTATCCCCAGCAGACGGGAGGTTATATATACCTTACCATCCCCAACAACGGGAGGTTATCTATATCCTGTTATCCCCAGCAGACATAGGGTTATATATTCTTCAGCAACGAATCGGGATTTATTTTCCCTGGCCAGCAGTTGTTATACGAAGATATCCAGACGCTTCCGGCAGTATCATATCATACATACATCATTTACATCATACCATAACATATATATCCATAGAAACATAGTACATTACTTGAGTACATCATATCATACATGTATACATAAAGCATAAACTAATGTTATTATACAAAAGCTACCTTGTTTCAGGATAATTATACAACAAACAAATGATCTTTGGGACTGCTTTATCGTAACCTCAGGGTTACTTTATCCTCCTGATAAGCTTCTTATTACTTTGGGACTGCTTTATTGTCACCTCAGGGTTACTTTATCCTCCTGATAAATTCTCATGACTTCAAGACTACTTTAGAGCTATTGATTGCTCTATCCTCCTGAAGCCATCTTATTATTTCAAGACTGCTTTAGAGCTATTGATTGCTCTATCCTCCTGAAATCATCACTTCAAGACTGCTTTAGAGCTATTGATTGCTCTATCCTCCTGAAATCATCACTTCAAGACTGCTTTAGAGCTATTGATTGCTCTATCCTCCTGAAATCATCACTTCAAGACTGCTTTAGAGCTATTGATTGCTCTATCCTCCTGAAACCATCTTATTATTTCAAGACTGCTTTAGAGCTATTGATTGCTCTATCCTCCTGAAATCATATTATTATTTCAAGACTGCTTTAGAGCTATTGATTGCTCTATCCTCCTGAAATCATATTACTACTTCAAGACTGCTTTAGAGCTATTCATTGCTCTATCCTCCTGAAATCATATCATTACTTCAAGACTGCTTTAGGGTTATCATTATTGATTGCTCTATCCTCATGAAGACATGCTGTTACATCATTATTACTCCAGTATCCTGAAAGCATATCATCAGTACCTCAGGACTGCTCCAGACTCCTGACAGCTTTCATTATACATCCATATTTTGGACTGCTTTCCTCTAGTGGCATCTTTAAGCCCACTCAATCATATTCAACTAGCCAGCTGTATCACTCTATGCACTGGTGAGTGCAAATTTTTGGGCTTTTGTGTTCAATCCCCTTCAACCTTCCAGGTCACGACTGGCAAATATACCAATCTAACCCCTCAGGTTTCAGAAAATTGAACAGGGGCAGCTGTTGCACCCCAAAATTTGCCCTCACAATACAAGACTTTGTGTTCTAAAAAGGTTCACAAGATTCACAAGCTTTCTCAACATTTACATAACCTTGCATGAGGTTCATGAAGCCCACAAGTTGCTTCTTGAAGGTTCACAAGGTTCACAAGATGCTTTCAATACTTTTCATGAGGTTCATGAAGTCTACAAGTTACTTCTTGAAGATTCACAAGGTTCACAAGTTTCACAATGATTACAAAGCTTTCCTGAGGTTTATGAGGTCTACAAAGTCACTTCATGAGGTTCACAAGGTTCACAAGCTTCACAATACCTCCCATGAGTATCATAAGACATTTTATGAAGGTTCACAAGGTTCACAAAGTTCACAATTGGTCAAAAGAGTTGACAATTCCCTCAGACAATGCACCTCCTAAGCAGGGCATCCATAACTAGGGTTTTGACTTTAATCAGGCTAAATGGACTTCCAATACCTCAAGTGAGTTTCATAACATCTTATATGTGTATAAGAACCCCCATGTCAAGTTTCAAGACTTTTCTCAAAAGTTTGCTCAGTCAGATGATCAGATAAGTCAAAATCAGTCAATGCAGTTAAAAAGTCAAATTGAGGTCAACTGTGGTCAAACCAAAGTCAAACTTCATGGTTTTTTGCCAACATCAAGTATATGAAGTAAAATTCATCATTTGATCAAGGGTTGATCATGATTCATCAAGGATATTCCAGATCATCAATAATCAGGAGTTTCTAAATTAGGGGTTCCTCAGTAAAAGTCAACTGAACTTTGACCAGCCATAACTTTCACATACTTCATCACCAAGTCTCCATCCAAAGCTCATTTTGAAGGAAATTGAATTCTCTACAACTTTGATGTTGAAAGTTAATCCCAAAAATGCTTCATTTGAAAGATATGATCTAAGACATTATAGGTCATTTCAAAAGTCAACAAAAAGTCAACAACTTCAAAAGGGCATAACTTGAGATTGGCAAATGATATGGACCTGAAACCAATGGGGTTGTTTAGAGGACTCTTCAAGCTTTCCAAAAAGTCCAAAAACACCCTCATACCCTTAAAATTGAGGGAGATGTGCCTTTGCAAAGTTGGGAAATTGTGTGATGGTTTATGTTGAAAATGGAGGTTTAAAATCATTTCTTTCCAAATAGGCTGCCCAAATTGTGACCCAATCCATTTCATAATAGCTTGCACGAAATTAATTTAATTTATTCATAATTTTATTTATTTTATTTTTATTTATTATGATTTTTATATTAAAAAGTCATTTTAAATTCAAATAAAATATAAAATCATGAAAATAAATTTTAATTTTATTTCTAGAAAATCTTAAATCATATTTAAGTGTGATTGATACAAAAATTATGAAAAATCTCCAAAGATAGCAAGTCTTCATGATCAAATATTTGAATTTTACAACATGATCTTTTTCAATATTTTTTGGATCAAATCTCCACACAACCCATCCATGTTTCTGACCTAAATCATTCTCACATATATACTAAGCATAACCCTAGCCTCAAGCCACGAAATCCAGCAGCCAAAAGTAAGTTTCAAAACTCAAAAAATTCTTCCAAAAGTGAGATTCGGATTTTGGATTCCAGGGCATTTGAAGGCAAAGTAAGAACATAGAGATGTTTATTGGACATTGTTGAAGCAAAATCATCATTCATACGCATCTCATGAGCACCATATTGCTCTACCCGAACTCATCTTTGCCTTGAATTCAATTTTTTTCGATTCCATTAATATATGTATTATAAATTGTTTTTGATGGTTGATATGTGTTTATCTTGATCCCTAGAACGATTCTGGACAATTGGATTGAAGGATGAGTGTCTAAAACGCAAACGGCCATGTTAGGGTTCATGACCTTACAATTAGGGTTTATCATTTGAATGCATATAAATAAATTCTGGAAACGTAGAATTGTTGTGTGAGTTGTGAGAATTATAAATCGTTAACCAATTTCGTGAATTGATGTGGTTTTGCTTGAGTTTCATTTTCGTAGGTTTTGCTAGGGTTTGTATTTCGCAGGAAAGCTTGTATCAAATTTCGCAGCAAATTTTGAAGGACTGGAGGTTGAAGACGAAGGCCATTCGCGCCAGTTTTGAAATTCAAATATTGTTTTAAAATATTATATGTTTTCCTTGTTTATATATCACCAACTGATGGTTGGCCCAGTGGCAGAGCACATGCGCGTTTGACAAGAGGGGGAGGGGATCGAATCCTGCCTTTACCAATGTTTTGATATTTTTCCCATTTAAATTGCTGTCTTAATATATTATAGTTTGTGGTTGTTTTGCAAGCAGATAGGCTCTCCCAGCCAGGCGGTAAGGCACGCGTATGAATGATCAAAGGACCTGGGTTCAACTCCCACCCCAGGCCTTTTGTTTCTTATTTTTTTTTTCTGGATTTTTTCAAGCAAGCAACAAAACAAACTCTTCCTCCTCACTTATTGCCTGCGCACCAATGGCCTGGTGGTTGTTGTTCTTGTTGGGAATCAAGCTGACCTGGGTTCAAACCCCAGTCAGGTAAGTTTTTTTCATACTCTCTTTCTTTTATTTGTTTTTTAATATATTATTATATTAAATATAATTTTATTTCTAAAACAATAAAAATAATAATAAAACATGTATGTTTTCTTTAATTTCAAAAATATATTTTCATAAATTATGTTTCTATATTTTGTGTTTAATTTATAATATGTATATATAAATTAGAATATTTTTGTATATAGCTAAGCCCTATTTTTTTTAAAACCCTAAAAATATTTTCTAAATAAAACTTAATTCTATTTTCAAAAATGATTTCTATTCTTATCATAATTATCATGTATATAATTTTTTTTTAAAATATAATTATAAACTCTTTTCTTCATATAATATATAAATATATTTTACACTATGTTTATAATTTAAATCATTGTCTTTTAAAAAATAATAATTGAATTAATAAAAAAAATTTAAATCTTGTAAATATGCTTATAATTTGTTCTTCTCTTTACATAATATATGAATACTTTTATAATTTCTGTTTATTTAAAAAATAATTGAATAATTAAATTTTTTTTTTTTTGTAATTATAATATATTTAAAAAATAACTTAATAACTTGTAAAATTAAAACAATTGTTTGCTCATATTTTTTTTTAAATATAATTGTTTATATTAAAAATTGTTGATTTATTATTTTGATTAATTTTATTTATCATTGTTATTACTAATTATATTATTTATTTTGCTTTATTAATTTTATATATATTTCATTAATTTTTATTATTTACTAACCATATTATTATTTATGATTATATTTTATTATTATGTTTCTAACCTTATTTCTAAATTATTATTATTATTTTATTATTACTAACCCCTTATTATTTATTTTTTATTATTTATTGCTTATTTAATTTGCTATTTATTTTGTTTATTATTATAATTTTGTAAATGCTCCTGGATGTAAATTTGTAAATATTTTTTATTATTTGCTATGGTTAGTAATTAGGGAGTGCAAAATATGTATGTTATTTAAAATAAACTTAGATCATGTTAATATAAGATAATTAAATTAAACACTCACACACGTAAGTCGATTTTAATCGCCGTCTCACTTTCTAAGGTTATCCCTCAAGTTGCCTACGAATAATGGTCAAGTGGGGTGTATAAAGCAAGTCCCTAAAAGAAAAATCATCAAGTCCCTCATGGTTGCCTTTATGAATCGAGTCCCTTCGAATAAATGATGATAGTCCCTCCTGTATGCTTATTACACCCCACAGTTGCCTTCATAATCAGATTGTCCCTCATATGTCCCTTAACATCCAAGGTAATGACTACCTACTCCTTAATAGTAGGGATAGTCTTACCAAGGAAAGGATAAAGAACAAGAAGGACTTTAAACTTTAGGGTAGGTTCCTCTTAGTTACTTGCTCACTCCAATTTTCAAACTTTCCACAATTTCAAACAAATTTTCAAACAAGTTTTTACACATCCGTACATGGATTATTATCAACTATTCTGAAAATTTTTCTATTCACACACTACACCTTCAAAAAACAATTTAAAGTGAGCTAAGTAACTAAGAGCCCATGGATAACCATGGATGTAAAGGGTGCTAACACCTTCCCTTTACATAACCTACCCCCCGGACCCAAAAATATCTCTAAGGTCTTTCCTGTTCTTTTATACCCTTTCCTTATGGATAAAATAAAAGTCGGTGGCGACTCTTGCTATCCGCAACATTACTTAAAGTCAGTTCTCCCACCGTGTTACACTGGCGACTCTACCTTTCCGCGCCACTTTCGCGTTTGTACTAGGATGAAAATCCCGGGAGCGACAGCTGGCGACTCTGCTGGGGAATAACCTGATTCTTCCGGTTTCCCTTGTAGAGTCAATCCTAGCGCCTGTTTGGTTTTGCTTCTTTGGGTGTTTGTTTGCTGTTGTTGCATGCTTTAGTTTAGCTTTATCTGTTTTTATTTACAGTTTTATTTACAGCTTTACTTTATCGCATTTATTTACCGCTTTCAGTATTTTATTTTCCATGCATCATATTATACTGGACTGTCTGGCTGTGCTGGTTTTCATTTTTTCTGTGGGTTGGGAGTTACTGTGAGATAAGCCAATTACCCGGCTTGAGTGCACCCTAGGACTTATAGTGGTTCCACTTTGGCTTCATGGCATCTTGCTATGTTGGTAGTAGTGAGTTCCACACCTTGACTTGCGACCTTCTCGGGAATGTATTGATACCGGAATCTTTCTGGGTTGATGCGCTACCTTGATAGTTATGTGCAGTCAGGGGACCGATCATTGAGAACCTTTGTGGAAACATCCCTCTCCAGTGATGACAGTGGCAGACCACATTTGTTGGCAAACCCACTCGCATCTGAGGGCCCACTGGGAACTCGCATAGGATGTCCTGGTTCTCTCATAGGAATTCAGTTAAAGCAAACTGTTCGTATGACGATAGTATTGTACCCTTCGGGATGAATGTACTATTATTTCTCGACTCAGTGCTTGAAGCTGAGGACTTATGAGGGATGCTTGTTTCCTTGGACTCCGCTGAGGCCTCCCTGAGTAGTACATAATGCCAAACCGATTCCCTGATCTGGTCATGAGCCATTTCTCGGAAATGGTGAACGTATTATTGCTATTCGGCTTTGAGAGTCCGTGATGTTGACCCGAGTAGCACACCCGTGAGATTGGGAGGGGTTTACAGGTTTGCAGGAACCCTGGTACCTTCAGCATACCCACTTTGCCTTTGGTTCAGTTTTGTGATCTGGATTTCTGTTCTTAAGTTATGGACCCCGGATCAGAGGGATGATTATTGTGATATCTGGATTTTGAGACCGTGCACCGACACCTGATTATATGATTGGCACATCACAGACACTTCACTGATCACATGCCTTGTCCTGCATAAGCATCATATCATCATTAATCATTTTGTGTTCTTTTTTATTCCCAGGGTTCATTACTTCCTAGGTCCTGGTCATATTTTCTACTTCAGCATGGAGATTCCGAGGAAGAGAAATGTTCATTATACTTTCCCACAGCCAGAGACAGAGAGTGTTCAGGGTTTGATTAGCTTGATGGGTGACCGAGTCCTTGATGATTTCAGGAAAGAGTACGGCAAGATACTGAATTATGTGAGCAAGCCCACAGTCGACCAGAAGGATAGCTTGCATTCTTTGTTGCAGTTCTATGATCCACAGCTGAGGGTCTTTGTTTTTCCTGATTATATTCTGGCACCTACATTAGAGGAGGTTTCTAGCATGCTGAGTGTTCCTGTTAAGGAGGGTGTACCTTACTATGTTTCGGAGAGGATCCCATCTCATGAGGATATCACTATTGCATGTCATTTGAGTATGCCTAGACTCAAGGTGGGGTTAGAGGCTGGTCAAAGTAAAGGAATCCCTTTGGACTTTCTTGTTGCAGAAGCACGTGTTATGGCATCGGAAAAGAAGTGGGCAGACTTCAAAGCACTGTTGGCTATGGTAGTATATGGAATCAGTTTGTTTCCCGGAGAGAAAGGACTAATTAACATGGAGGCCATTACCATCTTTGTCAAGAGAAATCCTGTTCCTACATTGCTAGCTAACTTTTATTATGGAGTTCACCACAGAAATGAAAAGAGGAAGGGGTTTGTAAATTGTTGTGCTCCCATATTCGCTGACTGGTTTGTAAGGCAACTCCCTAAATCAGGACCCTTTCAGGATTTGAAGCAATCGTGGAAGTGGTCCAAAAGATTAATGGGCTTAACCTCAGCTGACATTGCTTGGGGATGCAACAGAGATTTGGTGGGCAAAGAAATGTTGGTTAGTTGTGGTAGCTTTCCAAATGTACCTTTGATGGGAAGGAAAGGTGGGATTAGCTATAATCCTATTTTGTCCAGGAAACAGTTCGGCTATCCTTTAAGAGATGTACCTTTGATCGACGATGCAAATGAGTCCTTATATTTTCCAGCAGAAGGAAACTCCAAAATGAGCATCCTGGCATCCCAAGCTTGGGAAATTAGGGTGATGAAAGGAAAGAAAGAATTTGGAAGAGTAGATCCTAATACCTATGATCCTTTTGCCAGCTGGTTGGAGGATCGTGTGAAGACTCACCTTCTACCATTTTCTAGAGAGACGCCTCTTTACCCTAAGGAGGTAGCACCAAGAACTACGGTGCCTTTGGAGGAATATTAGAAGTTAGAAGCTTTGGTTAAGCAACTGAGGGTTGAAAATCAAGAGGCTCTTAATTCTTGTCAGGCACTGATGATCCAGAACCGTCGATTGAAAGATAGAGCTGTGCAAGCCGAGGAGATAGTCCGTCTCAAGCAGAAGGACTTTGAAGATAGAGAGCTCTATTTCCGAAAGAAAGGTTTAGCTGAGACTCATATGACGGCCCAGCGCCGAAGAGAGAAGAAAGATCTTAGTGAAGCCAATGAAGCTGTTACTTTATGGCAGGAGAAATGGGACGAAAATCTGAAGAAACAAAAGGAGTTAGACGCCAAGCACAAACAGGAAGTCAAAAGCCTTCAAGACTCTTTAGATGGGCAGAAAGAACTTCTCAGGAAAGCTTATTATCAAGAGGAGGATCGTATCCGGCGCGTAACAGAAAGCCAGCAGGCACAGAAGGAAGCTCAAAAGGAGATTGAAGACTTGAAGTTGAAAGCTGAAGTGAAAAGGTCGAAGGCCGAGTCTAGTCAAAGCAAGGGGAATGAAGCAGCATTTCTACAGCAGATCGAGGAGTTGCACGCTTCTTCTGATACGAGGGATCTCCTCATTCAGAAGCTCATCCAGGAACCCGGTCATCCAGATGTGGTTCAATTGTTCCAGAGCGTCAAATGCCTTAGCTGGAGATTGAAAGATATAGAGTTCCCTAGGGTTTAATTTCATATTGTTGTACCTGGATTACCCACAGGCTTGTTGTGGGATTCCTTATGTGTGATGTACTTTTGTTGTTATTTTGTTTGGTACCCTTCAAGGACGTTGTATTTTCAAATTCCAGTTTATATGATTAATTTGTTCCGGATTTCTTGTTCGTTATTTGCACCAACACGGGAAATGAGCACCAATTCACCACAGCCGTCATTATGTCTGAATATTATTTGGGTCTTCTTCCCAATTCTTATGTTCTTAATGCCAGGACCGGACACAGTAAATACTCGGGAATAAAAGGAACACATTGCATTGCATACACATCATTTGCATTTTGTCTTTGTCTTTGCAGGTTTTTCTTCGAGATGTCTAATTTATCTGTGTTCATCAGGCAAAGATTGCGAGGGCCGCCAAGACCCGGTACATTCGACAAAATATTCCTCATCGGTACGCGACCCACAGTAATCAAAGAACAGCAATGGACGCCATGCAGACAGAACTCAACGATGTCCGTACCAAGATGGCAGAATTTATGACTCTGATGCAGGGGATGGCCCAGGGGCAGCAGGAGCTGAGAAATGCAATTCAAGGGTTAACTCCTCCTAACACTAATGCACAGGCAACTACTTCCGGCGGACAAGGGGGTCCTCCCAACACTAACAACGGTACAGGTGGACCTCATGTCCCAGATCCAGCTATGGCTACGTATGTTCCTGTGCAGGACAGGCAGGAAGACCAATTCCAGTACTTCAACAACGATATGGGTTTTGGTGGGGATGGAAATCTCAACGACTTCTTGATGCTTGCAGAGAAGGTCAAGGCCTTAGAATGCAAAGATACTTTGGGGATTGACGTGTCAGATATGGGTTTAGTACCTGGAGTGGTCATTCCACACAAGTTCAGGCCACCAGCATTTGATACATACAACGGCAACTCTTGCCCGAAAACCCACCTACAGGCCTTCTACAGGAAGATTGCGGCCCACACGCGAGACGAGAAACTATGGATGTACTATTTCCAGGATAGCCTTTCTGGAGGGTCCTTGGAGTGGTACATGAAGTTGGAAAGGAGCTCTATTAGAAGCTGGAAGGATTTGGGTGAGGCCTTCCTCAGACAATATCAATACAACATTGACATGGCACCTAGCCGTACTCAGCTCCAAAGCTTGACACAGAGGAGCTCGGAGAGCTTCAAAGACTATGCACAGAGGTGGCGTGAGGTGGCCGCCCGAGTGCAACCACCGTTATTGGAAAGAGAGATGGTCGATCTTTTCTTGAATACCCTCCCAGGGCATTTCATGGAAAGGTTGGCTGGTTGTTCCTCAAGTGGCTTCTCGGACATTATCCTGGCTGGAGAAAGAATTGAAAGCTGGCTCAAACAGGGGAAGATTCAAAATGGAAGCGCTTCAGTATCTGGCATCAAGAAACCCTTTGTGAAAAGGAGGGAAGGAGAAATAGGAGCAGTATACGCGCAGAGAGGAATGATGCACCAAGGATATTATCAGCAAGTGGCCCCCGTCACTATTTCAACTCCTCCAGTTCAACAACGGATTCAGCCTCCACAGCCGCAACGCTCACAGGGGTATCAGCCAAGACCCCCTCGTCCGTACTACTCCCAGAGGGTGAAGGATAGACATATTGAAGCTCCACCAATGTCTTACTCCCAACTGTTGAAGAATCTCCTGCAGCTTCAAATGATTCAACTCCGTACCTTGCAACCTCCGAGGCCAGGCCAAATTCCTGAAGGTTATGACTCGAATGCTAGATGCGAGTTTCATTCTGGAGCTCCCGGCCATAGTACTGAGAATTGCAAAGCATTGAAGCATGTTGTTCAGGACTTGTTGGATTCTAAAGCGATCAATTTCGCTCCCTCTCCTAATGTGCTGGAAAATCCCATGCCTCCTCACAGGGGCACGGTTGGTGCAATTGGTGAAGGGGAGAAATTGAATCTGGTGGATGATGTAGATGACTTGAAGACTTCATTGGTTGCTATCAAGGTTTGTTTGTTGAAGAAAGGCATTTTCCCCGGATGCGAGGATGATTGTTCAGAATGTACAGAAGCTACCAACGGTTGTAAATGATTGAAGGCCGGAATTCAAGGTATGATTGATGAAGGAGTGCTGCAATTTGACAAGATCGTAAAAGAAAGTGAAGTATCTACAGTGACTATCTTTTATGATCCATCCCAAGTTCCTTCGCGTGCCAGAGCGGCGCCAATAACTATTACTATTGCTGGACCCATAATGTACCAAAGTGACAGGGCAGTTCCTTGGAATTACGGTGGCGAAGTGTATTGCAACGGCCAGAGACAAGAGTTGGCCACGACTAGTATAACCCCAGCTCAGGTAGAGAATGTGGGAGTAGGGGGTTTTACTAGAAGCGGAAGACTATTTGCGCCGGAAGCACTGAGAAGCAATGTGATACCACCCAGGGATACTGCCGAAGCCCAAACTAGAGCCAAGGGAAAGCAACCAGTAGTTGCCAATGATCCAACTCCATCAGCTGATCCAGATCTCACCTTTGATAAGGAAGCGGAAGAATTCCTGAGGATCATCAAGAAGAGTGACTATAAGATTGTAGATCATTTGCAGCAGACGCCGTCAAAGATCTCCATCTTATCATTACTCATGTGTTCGGATTCTCACAGGAAGGCCCTTTTAAATATTCTGAACAAGGCATACGTGCCTCAGGATATTTCTGTAAACCAGTTAGAAACAGTGGTGTCCAGCGTTAATGCCAGTCATGGATTGGGTTTCACGGACTTGGACTTAACTTCTGATGGGCGTGCTCACAATCGGGCATTGCATATTTCTCTGGAATGCAAGGGCGCAGTACTCTCCCATGTGCTGGTGGATACTGGTTCATCTCTGAATGTCTTGCCTAAGAAGGCATTGATGAAGTTGGACTATGATGGAGTGGTGCTAAAGCCCAGTGATTTAGTAGTCCGAGCATTTGATGGATCAAGAAGATCGGTATTTGGAGAGGTGGAGTTACCTATTAAGGTAGGTCCACAAGTCTTCAATACCACGTTTTACGTGATGGATATCCAGCCGGCATATAGTTGTTTACTTGGAAGGCCCTGGATACACTCGGCAGGAGCGGTTTCTTCTACACTTCATCAGAAATTGAAGTTCGTCTGGGAAGGTCAAGTTGTGACAGTCAGCGGGGAAGAAGATATCTTCGTCAGTCATCTAGCCTCATTCAAATATGTGGAGATGGATGGCGAAATAGTCGAAACCCCATGTCAAGCTTTTGAGCCTTTGAAGTCCGAGCAAGCTTCCGCCGTAGCAACTTCTCCTGAGGTGCCAAAGAAGGGGGTGTCTATAGCCTCTTATAAACAAGCGCGTGAATTAGTAGAATCTGGAGTGCGAGAAGGCTGGGGCAGCCCGATCGAATTACCAGAGAAGAAGGACATGTTCGGGATTGGTTATCACCCTGGAGGATCTTCGTCTGAAACAAGTGCAAAAGGTTGTCAGAGCCCGGTCACTTTCACAAGCGCAGGAGTGGTAGACTACGGAAATATCAGCGCAGTGCAGGATGAAGCTGTTGATAGTGATTGTGACTTGGATGAATGGATTAGGCCTGCCGTCCCGGGAGCTCAACTTAGCAACTGGACGTCAGAAAGGCTCATTTCAGTAACATCTTTTGAAGAGTAATTTTTTTTTTGTTTTTGTTTTCCTGTATTAAAGCACTATGTCTTGCCCGGGGCATAGTGGCTCTTTGTAAGGGTTCATTTGTTCATTAACACAATCATTAATAAAATTGACGTTTCACATTCATTTCATGTCGTTCTCTGTCTTTCGTTTTTTACTTTTGTTTTTCAAAAAGAAAGAAAAGTTTTTAAAATGGCAATGTTTCTCATCTTCTCAAGTTGTTGCTAAAGCCTTGCATGAATCATCATTCATGCAGGTCCTCGTCACCGGATCTTGTCAATGACGACCCTGTTATGGCTAAGTATGACTTCGACAATCCAATTTATCAAGCCGATGAGGAAGGTGAAGAGGATTGTGATTTACCCGAAGAATTGGCCAGACTGCTCAAACAGGAAGAGAAGATGATTCAGCCGCACGAGGAAGATGTTGAAGTGATAAACCTGGGTACTGAAGAGGACAAGAAAGAAGTCAAGATCGGAGCTGCATTAGAAGAATCTGTCAAGACTCGTTTGATGGCTATGCTTCGAGAATACGTTGACGTCTTCGCATGGTCCTACCAGGATATGCCTGGTTTAGACACTGACATTGTGGTACACAAGCTATCTCTCAGAGAAGGTTGTCTTCCGGTAAAGCAGAAGTTGAGGCGCACACGTCCAGACATGGCAATCAAAATAAAAGAAGAAGTGCAAAAACAGTTTGATGCTGGCTTTTTGGCTGTGACTAGTTATCCTCCATGGGTTGCTAACATTGTGTCGGTTCCTAAAAAAGATGGCAAAGTCAGAATGTGTGTGGATTACAGGGATTTGAATAGGGCTAGCCCCAAAGATGATTTCCCTCTACCTCACATAGATGTACTTGTCGATAATACTGCTCAGTTTTCCGTGTTCTCCTTCATGGATGGATTCTCAGGCTATAATCAAATCAAGATGGCTCCCGAAGATATGGAAAAGACAACTTTCATCACTCCTTGGGGCACCTTTTGTTACAAGGTCATGCCGTTTGGTTTAAAGAATGCAGGAGCTACCTACCAACGGGCAATGATGACGTTGTTTCACGACATGATCCATCATGAAATTGAGGTTTATGTTGATGACATGATAGCAAAGTCCCAGACGGAAGAAGAACACTTGGTCAACCTAGCAAAATTGTTTGACAGGCTTCGAAAGTTCAGACTGAGGTTAAATCCGAATAAATGCACCTTCGGGGTTCGTTCTGGCAAGTTGCTCGGCTTCATTGTTAGTGAACGAGGAATTGAGGTCGATCCGGCCAAAGTGAAAGCAATCCAGGAAATGCCTGAGCCAAAGACTGAAAAGCAAGTGCGTGGTTTCTTGGGGAGATTAAACTACATTGCACGGTTTATTTCTCACCTGACGGCCACGTGCGAGCCCATCTTCAAGCTTCTGAGGAAGAATCAGGCCATTAAATGGAATGAAGATTGTCAGCGAGCCTTTGACCGAATCAAAGAGTACCTGTTGGAACCACCAATTCTTATGCCTCCAGTGCCAGGAAGGCCTCTGATCATGTATCTTACTGTGCTCGAAGGATCGATGGGATGTGTGCTGGGTCAGTAGGACGAGTCTGGTCGAAAAGAGCACGCCATTTATTACCTTAGCAAAAAGTTTACCGATTGTGAGACACGATACTCACTACTCGAGAAAACTTGCTGCGCTTTGGCATGGGCTGCTCGCCGACTAAGACAGTACATGCTGACTCATACTACTCTCCTAATTTCCAAGATGGATCCTGTAAAATACATCTTCGAGAAGCCGGCTTTGACAGGAAGAGTGGCCCGTTGGCAGATGATACTCACGGAGTATGACATACAATACACTTCACAAAAAGCTATCAAGGGGAGTGTGTTGTCAGAATACTTGGCCCAGCAGCCGATTGATGATTATCAACCCATGAGGTTTGAGTTTCCGGATGAGGACATCATGTTCCTCAAGTCGAAAGACCATGAAGAACCACTTCCGGAGGAGGGGCCTGACCCTGAATCCAGATGGAAGTTGATGTTTGACGGAGCTGTAAACATGAATGGGAGTGGAGTAGGTGCTGTTATTATCTCACCAGAAGGAGTCCACACACCTCTCGCCGCTCGGTTGACCTTCGAGTGCACTAATAACGAGGCAGAGTATGAAGCTTGCATCATGGGGATCGAAGAGGCAATAGACTTGCGAGTCAAGAACCTCGAGATCTTCGGAGATTCTGCTTTGGTGGTAAATCAGGTCAATGGCAAATGGCTAGTTCATCAAGCTCGTTTGATTCCTTACCGAGATTACGTCAGGAGGCTGTTAACCTTCTTTACCAAAGTAAAGCTGAGCTATGTTCCTAGAGATGAAAACCAGTTCGCCGATGCTCTCGCAACTTTATCATCAATGATTAAAGTATGCCGAGAGAATTTCGTGCCTCGAATTTCGATCTCTCGTCTTGAAAGACCGGCTTATGTCTTCGCAGTTGGTGATGATGAAGATGACAAGCCTTGGTACCACGACATCAAACAATTCCTGAAGGCTCAAGAATACCCGTCTGGGGCATCCAGTAAGGATAAGAAAACTCTTAGAAGACTGGCAGGAGGTTTCTTCTTGAACCAAGATGGTGTGCTATACAAACGGAACTTTGACATGGTGCTGCTCAGATGTGTAGATAGACATGAGGCAGACTTGTTAATGCAGGAAGTTCACGAAGGCTCCTTTGGTACCCATGCTGGAGGACATGCCATGGCCAAGAAATTATTGAGATCGGGATACTATTGGATTACCATGGAATCCGATTGTTTCAAATACTCCCGCAAATGCCATAAGTGTCAAATTTATGCCGACAAGGTCCATGTGCCTCCGAATCCGTTGAGTGTCATGTCTTCACCGTGGCCGTTCGCTATGTGGGGCATCGATATGATTGGAAAGATTGAGCCAACAGCTTCTAATGGGCATCGCTTCATCCTAGTTGCTATTGATTATTTCACGAAGTGGGTTGAAGCAGCTTCCTATGCCAATGTCACTAAACAAGTGGTCGCTCGGTTTATTAAGCGGGACATCATCTGCCGGTATGGAGTCCCTGAAAGGATCATTACTGATAATGGTTCTAACCTCAACAACAAGATGATGGCTGACTTGTGTCGAGACTTCAAAATAGAACACCACAACTCTTCTCCATATCGTCCGAAGATGAATGGCGCCGTCGAGGCGGCTAATAAAAACATCAAGAAGATTGTTCAGAAGATGGTTGTGACGTACAAAGATTGGCACGAGATGTTACCATTCGCGTTGCATGGGTATAGAACCTCAGTACGCACTTCAACTGGGGCAACTCCATTCTCATTGGTGTATGGTATGGAGGCAGTCCTACCAATCGAAGTGGAAATCCCCTCATTGAGGTTGATGATGGATATCAAGCTAGATGAAGCTGAATGGCTCCGATCCAGATATAATCAATTGAGCCTCATTGAAGAGAAGCGTCTAGCAGCTGTATGCCATGGACAGTTGTATCAGCGACGAATGAAGCAAGCTTTTGACAAGAAGGTGCGACCACAGAGGTACATTCCAGGAGATTTAGTGCTGAAAAGGATTCTTCCTCCTCTCAACGATCACAGGGGCAAGTGGACACCCAACTATGAAGGATCGTTCGTGGTTAAAAAGGTTTTCTCGGGCGGAGCCTTAATGCTGACAACCATGGACGGAGAAGACTTTCCATCCCCTGTCAACGCAGACGCAGTAAGAAAATACTTCGTGTAAAAAGGACCCGCTGGATAAAAACAGAATAAAGATCCAGGCAAAAATGGGCATCCCGGCGAGCCAAAAACAGAATAAAAGGCTCGGGCAAAAGTTAGGGAAATTTTGAAAAAAATGTACACCCGCTGAGTTGAAAAGCCACATCGGACAACTCAGGCAAAAAAAGGGTATCCCGGTGGATTGAAAACCTGAAAGGGCGATCCACGCAAAAGAGGGATTAACACGAACGACTGCGATCTGCGAGATCCATAACCTACCTACAGTTGAGGCTATACTAAGGGTTGAAGATCAGTTCACTTACTTTTTCTCAAAAGGCAAGATAGCGGAGCGTCTTGAAGATATACGAGTCATAACAGGGTTGAAACTTGATGAGATTCATTTCTCACATTGCCAATAGAGTAGTTTATTTTTCTTTTAGTTGTTCCCTCATTCCAGGGAACTGCTTCCTTTGTATTGCCTATTCATGGCCACCTTTCCAAATCAATAAAGTTCAACTTCAGTCAATTGACCGTTTTGTTTTTTTGTTTTTTACTTTTTCATCTAGCATTAATTGATTGTGAAAACGTCTAGCATATGGTAACTTGCATTGTGTTATGAACATTTGAATGTTTTGCTAACTCGTGCAGGAGAATAGAAACATTTAATACAACTCTGAAAGGGTGCTGATATACCTAGACAATGATTCATGCTATGAGCCTGGGGCAAGCAGGTCCCAAACTAATTCTCTATGTTGCAGGTACTATCGATTGTGTTCATGCAGGTACAAGTACTGGTGTTGCTGACAGAGCTAAAGATCATTATCCAGGATGGGCATTCCTTTTTGTTTGAACAGAAACAAGCACCTCCCAGGGTGTTTCCAATTATCCCCAGCCATGTGCAAGTTGAAACTTCACCCAGCGAGGTAGCAGAGAGTGGGTGTAGTCCCCAAGCAGAAGTCTCCTTTCAGACAGGGGCAATTCTCGACAATATAAGGAGTGTCTTGCCTCCCCGGCAATTGCTTCCTCAGCAGTGTCATGCCTTTGGTTCCCAGGAAGTCCTCACTTCCCCATCAGAGTTCAAGAATGGTCCATTTCCATCAGGGTCTTGGCGCTCCCATCTCAAAGTCCAATTTATTTTTGGCAGTGACGGCTATTCTGAACCAGTGAATTATTAACAGCTCTTCCCGCAGAGTTGTTTCCTCCTCACCAGGATGAACTAGATCAATGCAGTGATCATCGTTTCTTCTCCGCCAAGTTATCTGGAAATACCTGCAGTCTCCTTATCAGGAGATCTCTTTTGCATTGTCATTCGCATAATCATCATTGCATCTGTATCCTCCAAAGCGTAGCATTTCCATCATCATGGAGCATTACGCCATAAATTCAAATATATGCATGCCAGCATGGGCCAGTTTTGAGGTATATTACATGAGACCTGTTATATCTCCCATCAGATTGATATGTTCCCCACAGAATGCAACTTCATTTCCCAGGATGGATGCTTCCACCAAGTTGTTGTTATCCCCAATTGAGTATTGTTTCAGTACAACAATCTCATGTTCTCATGCCTCCGTTTCAGTACAACGGTCGTATCTCGGGCTCTCGTTCAAGTACAACAATCCCATTTCATTCGAGTCTCCATTTAAGTACAATGGTCTCGTATTTGAGTCTTGTTTCAGTACAACAGTCTCATTTCTTTTCGCGTCTCCGTTTCAGTACAACGGTCGCTTCTCAGGTTCATTTAAGTACAGTGATCCTGTTTTCTTGGGCTCTCGTTTAAGTACAACGATCCCATTTCATTCGAGTCTCCATTTAAGTACAATGGTCTCGTATTTGAGTCTTGTTTCAGTACAACAGTCTCATTTCTTTTCGCGTCTCCGTTTCAGTACAACGGTCGCTTCTCAGGTTCATTTAAGTACAGTGATCCTGTTTGCTTGGGCTCTCGTTTAAGTACAACGATCCCATTTCATTCGAGTCTCCATTTAAGTACAATGGTCTCGTATTTGAGTCTTGTTTCAGTACAACAGTCTCATTTCCTTTCGCGTCTCCGTTTCAGTACAACGGTCGCGTCTCAGGTTATCATTTAAGTACAATGATCCCGTTCCATCTCGTCCTGTTTTCTTTTCTTTGTGTTCGGTTACCGCCTGCGGCCGGTATACATTTGCGTCTCCGTTCGAGGACGGTTTCACGTTGGATTCGAGGATCCCTTGTGAGCTGTCGTGCGAGGATGGCATTCTTCCTAGCATATTCCCACCTGGTTTGATGTTCCCCGTTACCTATTCAGAGGTCAAAATCAAGAAATATATGAATAAATAAATGGGCAGATGGCATCTCCATTGTCCTCAGTGTGCAAATTTTCAGGTTTTATTCGAGTATTCAATCACTCCATACCTTGAATGTCTAAAAGCTGTTGCAATTATCCATTCAGGTCTGCAGATGATTGAATAGGGGCAGCTGTAATACCTCAAAATTTGCCCTCATATTTATTTCCCTCTATTGGCTCATCATTTTGCATTCATTAACATCATAATAGCGCATTTCATGGATTCATAAGGCATGTGATTAATGCCCATGGAAATTAGGGTTTTGTGCCCTATCTGTATCTATTATGGTGTGAACTTATGGAGAATATTCACTGGTACATCTAACTTATTATTGAGGTGTTCAGTCAAATTGGCTTTGGGCAAGAATATTGACTCCTCCTGATGTCTCAAGTTGTGTCCTTCGTCTTTGAATACCTCAAGGAAAATTTGGAGTCCTTGTTCATGATTTTGCTTTGAAGGGAACTTTATCAACGGAGGTCCATTGTATCAAAGATAGGCTTAGACCCATTTGTTCACAGAATAATAATTCGAGGTTGTGCGAAGTTTAGTATGGTATCAAAGTTCTCAAGAGTGGATTGTGTTAAAGGGTTTCGTTTCAAGCTAAGGGAGAATGCACAATTATTGATTTATTTAGAAGGTGTCATTCAAATGCAAGTTCAAGTCATCGGGATCCACTTCAAATCCAAGCTAGTATCTTTATCCATTTATTAAAATCCAACGCCATTCATATTAAACCATTTTTTTTGCTACTTATTTTGGGCCTATGACCATTTCTTTCACACCTTTAGATCATTTTCTTCCAAGGGGCTGAGTCACATGTTTGCTAGATCTTTGTTCTTAATTTTGTTCTTACTAAAGGCCAAGTGAAGTAGAAAAGGAAGAAGATGTCTTGGTAGGCAATGTGATATAAGGTGGATAAGTCTTCATGTACTTACAAGCTATGTATATAAGTGACAATGCAATGGCAAGAGGATAAGATGGTGTGATCCTGCGTCCTCTTAGGATGTACCTAATTTAGGATCATATGTCTGAACACCATGTCCATACACAAGCTTTGCTGTAAGTATGAGAAAGTACATGAAAGTTGAAAGGTGTACATGTAGGGGAACATACGGAGAAGAGCTTTGTTATGGTTCTTATTAGAAGCATTGAGAATTCGCTCGAAAATCAAAAGCCCATAAAGGATGACAAATTATTTGTTAATTATTGGAGATAATCCAAAGGAATACAGTTACATTTCCAAGTCCAAGGTTAAGTACAATGTTGTTACAGGAGAAGAAAATCCTACCAAGTTATAAACACAAAAAAAAGTATGGTTACAAAAGAAGTTTTATCATTACACTAAATTCAAAGAAAAAACCACCATCAATCGTTATCAGCCATCACGAAAATCTCTACGAAGCGCCGGTGATGCATCATTTCCCCCATAAGCCATCCACAAAGGCAGTGACTTGGGTATGCGGCTGAGATCGAATTTTGGATTTCTAAGCTTTCCATGATCATACTTGGAGAAAGTACCTTTGCGGATCGCTGTGGAACATATGAGCATCAGGGACAGAACCATGCATAGTCAGGAAAGTCACAGCAAAACTGTTGCACAAAGAAATCAATGGAAGATAATGGAATATGGAGCATACTCTGGAAAAGGTGGTTCAAGTTGTGGAGGAAGATGGGTGAGGTTCTTGTTCAAGATAATAAGCCACACGTGACTCATTGAAGCAACAATCCCTTCCTGTAATTTAATTTTAATGTCATGAGTAGAAGCAGTAACCAAAAAAAAAAAAGAAAGTAAAACTCGAAACAATCACGAAAAAACTCTTCAAAGTACCAGTGATGCATCGCATCCTTATCGCCGTCGTGATTACCTGCTGCATTCAAATCAATGCAAAAATTTAGATGATTCATGCACAAGAAAGAGGATTGAATCTAATAGTAAGACAAAAGGTCGAAGATTCACCAACTCATCCTATCAACAAAAATTCAGAATCAAACATAGTTTCATTATTTCTCAAATTCAATCTTCCCAGTATTTTTCAACACCAACCTACATTAACCAGGAAAAAGCAGCAGAGAAAATTCAGAAGTAGATGATCAAGGAGAATAATACTTTTATTTTATTCAAAAAAAAATCACAAAGAACCGAATTCGGTTACACCTCACAACCATGACAGAAAGAGATTAAGGAAAGTCTATAACTAATTTAACCAATGTTCCTACTATTTCTAACCACCTATCCATTCCGATAACTAGCAAAGGGATTCCAAAACAAAAAAAATCAAAAGCAGTTACAAGCTCCTAATCAAATCCTAACCGAATTCACTAACTTCATAACAGAATTGGAAGCAAGGAATTGGAAATTCTTAACTGAAATAACAAACTTATCTTCCTGAAGTTTCCAGAATCATCTTCAGTTCTGCTATAAATCAGAAGCATCAGTCTCTATCAGCTTCTCTTGACAAACTTCACAAATTCTTCACTTTTTCCTTTTTCTTTCTCTTCCATTCTTCAATCAGTGGCAACCCTTCACAAACTCCTTTCTCCATAAAGAATCGTTCTGACTTTCAATTCCCAGCACTTTCTATCACCTTCAAAGAAGAGTGCAGTATCTCAACTCAGTAGCAATGGGGATTTGAAGATGGTTGAACATTTGTTGTGCAGTAAGCTGAATCCTGCATTTCACCTGTAGAGTCGACATCACGCAATGATTCAGAGCTGGTTTTGATTCGTGTATCAGAAGTAGAAGAAGAAGGGTGTGTGACATACCTATCTTTCGCATCGCAGCAAGAGCGTAACATCGGAATCATCTTCAGCGGCTTATTCTCCATTCGTCAAATCAACGCTTCGATACGCCCTCATCTTCGTGAATTCGAACGTAGCTCCTTAACAGAACACTCAACTTCCAGGTACGACGTCCTATCTTTAGTCGTAGGCTTCGATTTTCTTTGTGGCTTAATGTTGTGGGTTAAAGCTGTGAGGAGGGTTACTTTTCGGTTAAATCTTTCATCGGTAAATATCCTCTTTCTCTAATTTGTTGTCCGTTAGGGTTTTCACCTTACGGGTTAGTTTCGTCAAAGTAGGGTTTTGGGATTTTTGTGCGTTTTGTTAGGTTCGAGTTTGAAGAATAGGGTTTGGGGTTCTTTTGGCTTCCGTAAAGTTCGAAGCATAAGTCCAGTAAGTATAATTTGGGGGATTACTCGGACTCAGAGAAGATTTTCGGTGTCAAAGATTGGAAGAGCGAGGAGGGGGAGAGCTTTACTAAGGTGGTGAAGGAGGAGTTTGCGGCGGCTGTGATGAATGGGTAGGCCGTCTGCGGCGGCGAATGAAAGCTTAGGGTTTTGGTTTTTTTCTTAGGTTTCAATGTTTTGTTTATGTTAATTAGTGAAGTTTTCAAGGATAATCGGTGAAGGAAAGAAGAGAAGGTGAGTTCGAAGGTGTTGATGATGACGGAAAGGGACGAAGAAGAAGAGAGGAGGGTGATGGTGTTGCAGCGGCGACGCCGCAGGTTGAAGAAGAAAGGGATTTAGGGTTAGGTTTGCTCTTGTTCAGTTTTGATTGTTGGATCTATTGTAATCCTCATTTTCTTATTAATTTGATTACTGATTAATATTGAAATAAGATTGTTAAATTAAGTTATAAGCATAAAGTTTAATCTGTTATTTTCTTAAATTAATCTTTTAGGAAGCATTAGTATTAGATTAAAGGTTGATGTTAATCATAAATCAAGAATTTAATTCATTTTTTTAGGGATTATTAGTTAATCCTTTTAAAACTAAGTTTAATTCATGTTGTTTTTTTAATTAAGATTCTAAAAAAAATATTAATCTTAAATTAAGGTTTAATTCATTATCATCAGTTTAGTTAATTTTTTTTTTATTTAAGGTTTTAGAAAGTGTTCACAAGATTATTAGATTTTTACTCTTTTTTTCAAAAATTAAGTTTCTTTTAGAAAAATATTAGTTTAATCCTAAATTAAGTTTTTTTAGGATAATATTTTGATAAGTTAAATTAGATTTTTATATTGATAATCATAAGTTTAGATTATTAGAAAAAATATTATTATAAGTTAATGGTAATTGATTTCTAAATTAGGAATTTATAAAAAAGAAATATTATAATAAAAGATTATATTTTAATTAAGATTTGTGGAGGATTTTTTTTCTTTAAGATTAGTTTAATCTCTTTTATTAAGTCAAGATTTTTAGAAAAATATAATCATAGGTTAATTTGATTATTTTTCTTAAGTTAAAATAGTAGCTTAATTGATAGAACCATGAGATTAATATTTAAGTCATTTCCTAGGATTAAGAGTTTATATAAAAATATTAGATTAAGATTTAATTCATTTTTAATTCAGATTTTTAATTAAGTATTATCATAAGAATTTAATCCATTTTTTTTAGAATTTAATCCTTTTGTTGTAGATTAATTAAAAGATGTTTAATTTTGGCACCCCACTTTTAGGCCCAATATATAAAGCAACTAAGGAAATTGCTTCCTGAACCCCCATTCTCACTTCTTTTAGATTTTAATTCTATTTAGGCATAGTTTAGAAATAAATCCCCAAAAAATAGTAAAAATCATTAGGAAATTCTATAAGAATTCCAGTGGGCTATTAATTGATTTTAGAAACTTATGACATTTTTATTTTCTGGAATTTGTTTATTTTTGAATTAATTATGAATTTTTCTATTAATTAGTGTTATTGAATTTCCATTAATTGTGCTGAATTTTGTTTATTTTATTTAAATAGCTTCTAACCACTTTTTTTAGCCATTCTTTTTTCTATAATTAAAAGACCCATGATAGTTCTTAGGATATTTTTTAGTGGATTTTTAGGAATTTTTTATCTTAGGTTTTGGTAATAAAATCCTTAGGAAATAATGGTTAATCTTAGCTGAAATTAAATAATGTTTAGGCATAGGAAAAATAAGTATTTTTAGAATCCCTCTTAGTATACTATTTTAGATAGTGTTAGGATCATATGATTTAATTTTCACAATTTTTCTAGAAGATTTAGTATTTTTTTTAGAATATTAATTTTGGTTTAGTTATGCATAATTCCATTAGATTAGGCCATTAAAAGAAAATATAGTTCAATACAAAAAATAATAATAATAATAGTCTAGATTAATTTTAGTCATAGAATTTAACATTAGACTTAGGTTAGTTTAATTTGTTTTAGGATGAATATTAAGTTTGACCTAGATTTAGAACTTAGTATAAGGTTCATTTCCATATAGAAATAGAATAAATAAATAAGACTATTTATTATTCATGCCTTTAAGGCATTTTTAGAATGCTGTTTCTCATATTTGATTTCATTGTTTTGCCTTATTTTAATTGTTACAACTTGTATAGGATTCCCTCTTTGTGTTCTTAGAATCAACTTAACTTCATTAAGAAGTAAGTTGAATTCTAATAGTCTTAAGTTTCCATTAGGAGTAGAAAATCTCACTAACCATTAGGATCACTTTGTAAATACATAACAAAATTAGGATTGAGTTTTAGTCCCTTAGTTTTTACCTTTTGCAATTTGAGTCATCCTCTTCTTATCTTCAAACAAAATCCAAAAACACTTAATAAATAAAGGAAATGATTCCTTGTGTATAGCCTTATTCCATGAAACACTTGCATTCATTCCATCTTGGAGTGGTGTAAGCTTGTTTATCATGATGCACAAGTCTCATCAAGGAGTTGTTCACAAAGAAAACTTAAAAGACACTTCTTCACAAAAGCAACAAAAACACTTAATAAAGTTCATCAAGCTAGTGAACTTAAACCCTAATCCTAGGAAACCAGTCTTGGATAAATTCTCCTTGCTGGGTATGCTTGTTCTATTATTCCATCTTGGAATGTAGAGTCAAGTGTACATTCCATGGAAAAGAGTTTGAATTCACTTCCTTGTGCCAAATTCATACAAAACTCATAAAAGCCAAAAACAAACAATAACCGACTATCCTGCGGGAACTTCTCTTCTCATTTCATTCACTCACAACGCGAACTCGCGACTACTTGTCTCGCATGCAAGACGGTTAACGCACTCGTACCAGACGAGCCTGCAACACCTGAGCATAGACATACGCAGTTCCAGCTATAAAAAACACAAACAAATAGTTCCCGCCTAGGTTAGGCGAACTACGTCGACTCTGATCCTCATTATCCCGATGAGGTACGTAGGCAGCGGGGTAGGGCCCGTTCGAGCACATTCTTTATTTTCCCTGCATTTCCCCTTTTCTTTCCTTTTTCTTATTTCAGTTTCATTTCTCATTTCAATCCCAGTTCCAGTTAGCGGTTCATTTATTCAGCAACATATTATTTTTCTCACCCTTTGAAACAAAACAAGCAAGCGTGGATCCCGTCGGGTACGGCGGACGGTCTGGGGTGCTAATACCTTCCCAGGGCGTAACCGACTCCCGAACTTAGATCTTTGGTTCGCAGGACCTTGTCCTTCTTCCTCAGGTTTGTGCAACATTACCTTTCCCATTCATTCGGGATAAAAATGTCTGGCTGGCGACTCTACCTTTCCGCGCCACTTTCGCGTTTGTACTAGGATGAAAATCCCGGGAGCGACACAACGGTCCCAGGTGCATAGTGCTTCAGTGCCAGCAAAAACTTTGGGAGTTCTTTGTACGAGTCCTCCCAATTTCCGAATACAACGTCCGAATACAACGGCAACAGCCTTAGTTCTAGCAATCCATGCTTTCCTGTATGATGGAGTATAATTGTGCTTCTGAACTATGTGCTTAATTATCGTGCTGACCTTGACAGAAGGATCGTCAGCGACGATTGATAGGATATCGTTGCATATTAGCTGAGAGCTCAGTTGCCGATGATCCTGCAGTGAGTTGGTTATGACACATGTATGCTCCGGTCCCATTGAAGCAACCTTCCAATCTTCACTTCTCTTTCTGTATGATGCTGTCAATCGAAACGGGCACGCCACGTTACGACAACGTATCATATATAGTGTAGGATTCGTTCGGTCGACCTTATAATCAGCCGATAAATCCATGTGGTAAAATTTTATAGCTCGAACGCATTCTTCTTTTGTTCGAAAATGGTCGCCCTCCTTTAATGAACCTTGCCTTTGTGGATACGGATCATAAAATATGTCTGAAGATGGGTCTTCACTTCCCAAGTTCAAGTTTGTCATGTGTGGAGGAGGACGATATACATGACTGGCGGGGACCTCGTCTTCATTGACCATTTCATCAACTGCTGCCTCCTCTTGTTCCTCGTCCTCATCAACAACATCCACTTCAGCCAAATCATTGTCAGATTCGAAAAAGACTTGCGAATGATCAATGGGTTGAGACATTTGTTGTTGGTGAAACGTAACATATAGCTCGATATCATTGAAACCAGAATACTCATGGCTTAGAAACATAGTACGAACACTTTCGTCATCAGATATAGTTAATTGGAAATACATGACCTGGTTATCCTCATAGAATACTGGATTTTTGTAAATAATGGCGTCCACTGGACCACGCTGCATTTTGTTTTCCAATCTCTTTTTTAGATGAGCGAAATTGGATTGTCGGACGATTGAGAACCGAGTAACCTCGGTGTTTCGAAAGTTGAAACCAGAATGGTTACATTCAAATATTTTGCCATTTATATGGGCGTTGATCATATACTGAGGTAATTGAGACATAGTTCGTATTCAAAGACTCTTTTAGATACGAAAATGTTTTGCAGTTTATGGTACAATGAAGATATGAAAATAATCTATAAATAGTAAAGGCAAAAATATATTTTATGGTTATATTTACTGTTCTGAATTATTGTGAATTAATGTCTC